>VWZP01003223.1:566094-606043 GCA_013396995.1 Dicaeum eximium
CGCGCCCCGCCGGGCCCTAGCGCCGCCCGCCCGCCCCGCCCCGCCGAGCCGTCCCCCCGGCTGGCGGCTGGTGCCCGCGCCGGGCTTCCCCGAAGGAAAAACTTCGGCGGCGGGAAGCGGCCGGGGGCGGGTTGAGAGGTGCTGCTGCCTCGGGGGTGTTTTCCTGCCGGTGTGCGGGGATGCAGCAGGCTCGAGCGGAGGATGCAGGTCCCACGCGTTCCGTCCCTTTTCTTACAGGGGAACCCTCTCGGGCCCGCTGTCCCACCGGGGCCGGGCCTGCCCGCCCCGTCCGCCCGTCGCGGCACAACCCCCGGTGAGTGCCCGCTGCCTTCCTTGGCCGTCGCCTTGCGACTGGGAACGGCCTTCGTGGCACCGGAGCCGCTCTTCTACACGTTGAAAAACGAGACATGCAGAACTGAAACTGGTATTTTTTACCGTCTTACCTGCCGGGAGCCTCGGCGAGGCCTGACACCTCCTTGCATCGTATTTACGGCTGAAAACAGGGAAACCTCTCCATGCCATAAGAGCCTGGGATGCCCAGGGTGCACCTGGCTCCTCCTGCCCGCTCCTCTGCCCCTTTGCAGCCCTGCCCCCAGCCTCTTCCTGCTGCCTTGCTGCTGCGAAAGAAGGCGAGGGGCAGCTTTGGGCTGAACGGAGGCCGGTCTGCCAGTGCAAAGGCTGGCAGGATCTCACAGGGAGCTGGTGCCGTCAGCACTGCCACACACATGGAGACTGTCAAGTCTGTAATGGGCATTTAATTATTAATTTTCAGTTAGCTTTCTCTAACCAACCCTGTAGAATGACAGCTCGAGGTATATGCGATTGCTTCAGTGATTCCAGGAAAAGCCTAGCTTATCCTTTTAGATTTATTTTATCATAATGTGGGAATGGTTGGTTCACGATGGGATGAGATTTTTTCTTTTCCCCTAAGGGATACATTCTTTCTTGGACACAAAGCTTGGACATAGGACAGAATAACAGCTGTATTCCCCCAATTCTTTTTCCTGTCTACCCAAACTCCACTACTCTACAGGACTGCCAACCTTAGATCGACATGCTTTGCTGTGGGCATGACACAAGAAGACCCAGATTTTGCACCAGCATATTGCACAATAATGTACAGAAAGTATCAACTCTGAATTTTAATGACAAGATTTGAAAAAAGAAAAGGAATGGGGTTTTCTATCTGTATCAAATGTAGCTTTAATAGGAAATGGAAAATTGTTCCTCTACCCTTTTTTCTTGCTGTCTCCAAGTTGATTTTGAAAAGCCAGTTGGAGTAGTAGTGTAGTCTTTCTATTTGTAAAACTTGCTGGCATGAAACTCCTCCTTTCCTGCCCGGCTTGGTCCTAGTTATATCCCTGAGCATTGCCCGTCTGTGCAGATGGCAAAACCTCCTGTTGATCCCTGATGCTCACCTTGTCAATGGATGGATGGGCTCAGTTTCTTCCAAAGTGAATATAAAACTGTGGGGTTTCCTGAGAAAAGTTACAGTTTTCATTTTGTAAGTGGTTTTGGTGACACAGAGACAGAGACAATCCCATCCCACAGGATTCCTGTGTAAGACACAAAGATTCTTCATTCAGTTCAGTTGAAAGTTTTCTACTGACTGCTCTGCAAAATTTTCAAAGACTGTTGGGATAGATCAGCCTGGCTCTCTGAATGCCCTTACAGCAAAGGACTGACAAAAATCAGAAGGTGTGGAATGAACCCAACCCCAGGTTCCTCTTCCAGGCTTGTTGCCTGGTTCAGATGGGTAACCATTGGAGTGATGGCCACTGGAGAAACTGTCAAAGTAGAAATGCCTGGTTTAGTTTTAGTGACAACATTCCAAGAGTAGCTGAACATTTGGGCTCAACTATTGATGCAGCTAGAGCTGGGGACCCTGGGCACCATGTCAATAACAAGATTTCTATTAATATTTTTTTAAAATATAAATACCTGTTTGCAGCATCATCACATAAGGAAATCTCACAGATGCCAACAGAGTCTTATGAAGGGTAAAATCATGGCCCCACTGAAGCAATGCCCAACTCTTATGATGAATCTGGATACTACAGGTGCTGATAATCCTCTCAGGGCTGCTTCATATCAACAGTACAAACAAGGCATCTTGTCCTACGCTTACCCATTATCTCTAAGGCAGGTATCTTTCCTAATGAAATCAGTTTTAACATTTCTTTGTTCTTTGATCAGATCATCTGAATTACTCTGTGCCTGCATCTATGCTAACCACAGACGTTTGAAATTTCAGCCTAAGTTCCATCAAAATTTCGCCACAAGTATGTGCATTTCCCTTCATCTGTTGTTTGCTTTCAGTGATGCAAGCTTCATTATTCTTTAATTTCTTCCTCCTTCCTCCCACTCATGTATTTGAGGCTTTCTTACATGCTTTGTAGCTCTACTTCCCACCTCCTCCTCATTTAGATCCCTCCAAAAGAAAAGAGTGTTTTAGAAGACCCACATTTGCAAGGGAAAAATATTAATAGTGGAAAATTTCTCAGAGATGCATTTTTCCTATGCCTGCAAGTGCATCTTGTCTCTCTGTATCAATCCAAGCAATGTTAACTCTCCCATGTAGAGGCTGGTTTGTTATCTCTATCTGCCGGATTAAATTAATGGAGATGAAATTCTTACCTCTCTTCAAACTGGGGAGAATTTATGATTTATGCTGTAGAAGTTTTCTAATGTCCACATCAGTCCATTTTATCTAATTTTCCTTGGAGTTTTTCATTAAGCCTTGTTCTCCTGGAGAGTCTGTAAATCCAAGCTCTCCAGCTAACAACTCCTGGGTTATTTCTGTCCCTTGGCCCGAGTTTGCAGCCCCCAGAGCAGCCCCAGGGCACAGGTGACTCTTCTCCTACCTCAGGAAAAAATGTCTCTGCTGCCTCCTCTCTGCTGCCAGCACAATGTGGTGCTTGCTCCAGGGTCAAACAGATGAGAGGCCCTTTGCCACAGGGATCCCTCTTGGGAAAGGCTCCAGTCTCACAGGGGAGGCAGCTCAAGAGGAGCTTGACTGCATCTACTGAGTAGCTCTGTCTATGAAACTCCTTGTGCCTCTTCAAGGTCTTGCTGTAGCAAGATGTGATTATTTATCAAGGAGTGGAGCTAGGTGTTGCATGAGATGTGAACAGTGCTCCTGTGTGTGCCCTACCCCACAACTCCATTGTTTTATATTGTTACCCATTCCCTTTTTATACTTCCAAAATTTTTTATCAAGACTGGGATGTGTGGGGAGCTCCCAGGACAGGTGATGTGGCTAACGGGGGACACTTGAAATTGAACATAACTGTGGTAGGAGATTGGTCACCATACAACTGCTCACTTGTCACTTCCAAAATTTCATTTTATAGCTGTGCTGTTTACCCTGTTTGTGTCTTGAGCTTGTTTGGTCTCTTCATTTGAACACAAAGATTGAAATGCCAGTGCTTTAAGCTAGATCACGTTTTCAAGGACAGGACTCAGTGACTTCTTTCCACTTATCTATTTACCATACATATCTGGCATTGCAAAACCAGGAGGCAAATAAATAAATTCACCTGATTTTTCAGGTATATCTAATACACCCAGTGCCTCAGGTTTTTTTGTATGTCTGATTTGAGGTATGATTTCTATAGGATAAATACCTGTGCAGTTCCAGGACAATTTGCTGTTGTGTCTCAGATGCACAGGGCACACAGCCCAGACTCTGCACTGGAACACAGTTGCTACTGATCTACACGCCATCACTCTACCACATAAGGCTGAGCCCCATCAAAGTAAAAAAATACAGGGAGATTACAGTAATGCCATTCCCTCTCTCATGCTACTGAATCAAGTCCCACTTACCATCCCCTTGAACAGGCAGAGAGATCTTTTATGGTCACATAGGGGTACTTAATTATGCACATATATGTGTTTTTGCAGTACTTTAGTAACAGTGTAAGAGTTGAGCAATAGATTTAATTTTATGATCTAAAAGGAAAAAAATCAGGTTCTCTAGTGGACAATGAAACTGGAGTTTTCCACTCTGCCTTATTTTATTTTTGTTAATACCACCTTTAAACTTTGAATTATCCTGCAAGTATTAAGGCTCATTAGCTTTGTTTCAGCTTGTACTTTGTGTTAATGGGACAGCTTTTTTGTAACAAATATGAATCTCTTGAATGCTAAGGCTTAAATGTTTAATAAAAGCCATTAGTAGAACTATACGTAAGGACTTTAAAGAAAGGTGATGATCTTCGTATGGTTATTGCTATATCTCCAGTTGCCAGTGATCTTCCTGGCTTGCCTTCTGCTTATAACAGGCCTTGAGCTTTTACCTTTCCACACATGGGATAATCTGATTCCCACATACTATACTAAACACAGGCTCCAGCCTGTGCATTTTCCAATCTCACACACATCCATGAGAAGAGAGACCTTCAGCCTTCCCGCATGACTGAAACATTTTTAAAACAGAAGAGCCACTCAACCAATGAAATAAAGCATGTTGGTTAAAAAATATTTCACATGCATTTTTTTTTGTAGTCTTGCCAACATCTACTAAATTAAACATGTACAGATCAACCCCTTTTGGAGTCTTGCTCACAAAAATGTCTGTTTAAATGGTCTTCTGTAAATTCTCTGGGGTCTTTCATGTCTTGCTTTGCAGGCACCCACATTTCTCCCAGGGAAATCTCTCCAGTGAGCCTAACAGGGGTCCAGCCAAAACATCACAGTGAGAAGCACTTGCTTTGTTTCCCAAGTGTTTCCTTAAAAATGTATGCCTAGATCCATCTTCTCTCTCCTGGGTATACATCTTGACAATCCAGCTATTGAAGTAGCTCAATGTATGCACACAATAAACATGTCAACACATCACATTCATAAATTATTACAGGCAATGCCAAATCTGCCACAAAGATTTTTTCAACTTCAAGCTGTGGAAGAGGATCTTCAGTGGCAGAAATGCTGAAAAACTGACTGTGAAAAATAAGGTTATCTGTTAATCTCATGGAACCAGGATACAAGACAGCATATGCTTTATGGTTAGTGGGGAAAAAAAAACCTGATAAGTATTGAGAAGCAGAATTTAGAATAATACAAAACCACCAGAAAACATTTATGAAGTTGTTCTGCTACTTCCAAAGTTAGTCCTAGCTGTTTCTCTGAAGGAATAATTAGAAAGCATGGTAGTCTTCAATGTTTTGTAAAATTAGTTTTTCTTTTCAATTCTTTGACCAGTCATCCTAGAATTTACTCAGCAGTTACAGGTTGTTCGTTTTTTCTGGTTGCAACCAGAAAAATTCAGTCAGTTTTTCTGGCTGTACTAGATCTAGACATAGGGATGCTCACTATATCCTCATTGACATCAGCATCTGCTTCCCAGGCCTTTTCCCTTCTCTGTGGTTCTCCCACTTCTCATTCTTCTCAGTGTGGCACCCTTCATGCTGCCTTCCCACCATGCTGCTGAGCACAGGCAGTTGCACTTTCCTGTGTCTGACTGGGGCAGGGTTAAGGATTTTGCTCCCTGGTGTAACTCTGTATTTCTGCTGCTGAATCACCATCATGCCCTGTGTGACAGCACCAGTCTCCTTCAGCAGAAGGTAACCCTGCTCAGCACAGACTACTTCCTCAGGTGCTTCAAGCAAATATTTAACATAGAGATGGATTAAAAATACAGAGCAGTCCGCTCTCACTGAGGAAAAGTCAGAAAGTGCTATGATGCTGCTCTAAGTGACTTCTGCAACTGTCCTGACAGATCTCTTAGAGCTCTTTGCCAGCTCAGCAAATTCAGCCACTCCATCCCCAGATCTGCTTCAGAGGCTTTGGGCTGCCACAGTGCCTCAGACCTGGGTAGAACAGCACATACATTAAAGTCAAAAGAGTGAAAATCAGATCGTTAATCTCTTAATCTCTATTACTTTGGGATTTGTCAAAACCTGGGCTTTAGCTGCCATGATGGCTGTTCCTGAAAGCTTCCCAAGACATGGCTTGGGCAAATGATGTCAATTTTACCTCTAATGCTGCCTAGGGCTGTGGAGGAGGAGTTTCAGGTCTGCTCTGGTGTTGTGCTAATTTGCTGTGTGCCACTGAAGCTAAACATTCATCCTGCAAGCCTGTGATTTGAAATTCCCATGTAACTTCATCTGGCTTTGAGTTTCCCCAGGTATGTAGACCAGGCTCCTTCCAGCAATGTTTTTAGCATGGCCCCATACACTGGCCTTCACTCTCACCAATCAGCCATTTTAATTATGGCAGATATTTTTTCACAGCATCTTAGTTATTTCACTGGCTTTCAGGTTCTTAGATGAGTGGCATATAGGTCTCTATTTTGCCTCTGCTTCTCATACTGTCTTGTCTTTCATGTATACAAAGGGTAAATGAACAGGAAAGAGATTTTTACTGCTATTCTGTTAGTTCAGTATGCCAGCCACATATTCAATACTTTTCAGGTATTGATACCTGTATCAAAATGAAGAACTGCAAGAAAACAACATGGTGGCAACAAACACTAAAATACAGTGGGGACTTGCGGATTCATAATTTTTATCTTGATTTTTTGATTCAGGTTAAATCGTCCCTCTCGTTGCCTGCAACAATTCCTGTCCTACTCACATTCCAATGGCTCTGGCTATGCAGCAGCTGCTGCACTTTGTGTCTTCACCTTGTATTTTTTCAAGAGGGAAAGCTCACAGATTCTAGCCCCTGTACCCATTACAAGCAGTAGGGCTGGAGTATTGTGCAGCAAAAACAAAACCTCCACATTTTATTGGGATGAATCAAAGACACTGATCAAGTTATCTTGTAAACTAGCTTTATGTGCATCTTGTTAAAAATATAAGTCATAATAGCACAGTTAATCAGGAAACAGAACTTCTGCCAATTTTTTGCTTTTCTTGCTTAAATGTTTATGCTGCAAGTCTAGCCCATCTGGTTTAAATTGAAGGATGGAAATCACAAGATCTACCCACCATTCCCTGATTTGTAATCCTGGAAAAGACTGGAAGTAGTTTGGCAACATAATGTTTCCCTTCCTCCTGTAGAAACAAATCTCCAGCTTCAGAGTAGATTGCAGCAGACAATAGAATAATTTCAAGACATAGATCCAAGGCACAAAATGGGCAACTGATTCAGGTTCCTAATAAGTCAGTGGTTGGCATTCATGTTGAGGTTCAGGCTATTATAAATTAAGTAGGAATTAGCTGTGCAATCTACATTCAAGCCCAAACTTGGACACCACACCCCATGAAGTTCAGCAGATACTTGGATGTCTGGATGTGGTCTCCAAGCATTTTGCCCTGGGTTAGAGGTGTTAATAGTGCAGTTCCTTCCATAGTCTGCTGAATACAAAGGCAAATGAATGCTGTATGTGTGGCTATTGCAGAATTATTTGTTGCATTCTGTTATGTGGTGATGATCTCAGTACCACTAATGTACTATCTCTCAAAATTCATGCAATCGGGGAAACATTATTGTCTCCATTTTACAGGTGAGGCAGGAATATGCAAAAAGACCCAGCCACATAGAGAGTCATAATTCATCTGGGAATTGAGTCCTCCATGAGTGCTGCAACAGCAGAGCCAGCCATTCCCTTGCTGAATTCAATGTGACAGGCTGCTACTGATCTCTGATACCTAAACAACACTCTCCTTGCAGTCCCAAATCCCTTCAATGCGACTTGTGAATAGCCTTCTTCCCAGTTTGCAGGTGGAAAATGGAAAACCCAAACAAATCCCTATGGAGATATCTTACCCACTGCAATGAATTCCTGTCCTGGGTAGGACGTTTACCAAATTTTAAAGCATGACTAAATACAGTTGCTGTTTGTTCACAAACTGTCACGGAATACTATGTATAATCACAGTGGAAACCTAAGAAATACCCATGTGTCCTTGGTTGGTGAGCAGCAGGATGGCTTGGACATGCCAGGATGACAGAGCGCTGTATGCTGGCCTGTCCCCACCACAATGGATAGACCCAGTCACGTGCCCAAAAGGGCTTTGAAGCTATCTGCCCCACTTATATAGGGTGTGGAGCAAGTTGTCATTTAGCCTCTTTTAGGTAACTGATTTGGCCACTGGTTTTCATTACTAAGTAGCCATCAAGATAAACAGAGATTTACTGCTTTTAAGGCAATGAGGCAAGTGATGCACACTTCACATGCCAAAGCAGACATCATAGTACTTCAGTAACACCTGAGGTTTTTATTAGTAGATAGGACTGAAACAGAGCTGGAGATTTGAACTCCTGCCTGCTTTAAGAGACAGCATATCCAGAGGCAGGAACATCACAGCTCAGATCTTTCTCTATGGTGGGTCATCTCAGAATGTGGGACACAGTTTTTCTCTCTTCTGTCATTAATATGTATCTGGACTGATGCCACTGACGCCACACACGTCCTTGTCACTTGAGAGATATCAGTGTCCCTGTGCTTGGGAAAGGAGCACAGCCTTGGAACAGGTTGGGAGGGACTGGGGGGCTGGTGGTGGTTCTTGCACTGTGCAACTGCAGACAGAGAGTGGAGGCTCGGGTAGCAAAGGGGTGGTAGAGTCTTGACTGTGGAGCATCCACCCCTCTGTGTCTGCGCCCAAATACTGGGGATAATAACAATTTTCAACATTTTTCCTCACAGAGTACAACTCTCCAGAGCAAGCAGGACCATTGTTTAGACTGAAAAAGATAATGCTACAGTAAAATATTTGAAATAACAGAGGAGAATATGAGTGCTGCTGGAGACAAGAGGCCACAGCCTGTGGACTCCAGCCAGCAGGTCCTGGCACTTATTAACTTGTGAAATTTTGGTTCTGTATCTGTTCTGTCACTACTGGAAAATGAGGTTATGACCCTCAGACTTGGGAGGCACAGACTCTGCTGCAGACTCTGAGATCCTGGGGTGGATGTATGGCCTCTTGCTGGTTCAGTCTTCTCCTGTGAAATGGGGATAATCGTTCTTCCTTACTTCACAGAGCCTCTGCAGAGATAAATGTTAACAAGTGTGGAGCCCTCAGATACCAAGATGATGAAGTCCACTTAAGGTCAGTAAATAGAGCAGAAGACACTGTGTTGTGTGAGGATGCTGGTTAGCCTACACTGCTGTGGAGTTCAGCAGACACCTGCTGCTCACTGGCTCTGACATACAGTGTGGTTGCCACCTTCTCCAATACCAGGATTATAGCCTCAAATCACCAGAAACTTCACAGCTACCCCAGAACATCTGGTGCCTGGCATCAGCTGTCAAAAGGTTTTACCCCCAAGCCCCTCTTCCAGCTATGCTCAGGTTTTGCAGGTGCAGGTGAGGGGGTTGCAGACAGCATGTCCAAGCCTGCTGTACCATTGGATCTCTCATGCATCTACTGAGAAACACTTGTGCAACTAACTATATGTTTTACAGTATTTGTTCAGAATACCTGGATTTATGGTTGTTGTGGGAACTATAACTGAATTTCCTGACTTTGGTGCAGAGAAAAATCTCTGCACAGAGTAACATGGTCCAGGTGAGACTGGGGCAGGGCTGTGGAGTTGGTGCTAGCATTGGGCATGGACAGGAGGTTGGTGCTGTGTGCCTGCTGAAGCTAGAATTGGACTTAGATGATTTTTTAAAAAAAAGATGCACATGATATTTTGCCCAGCAAGCATTCCTTCCAGCCATGCAGTCCTCTGTTCTCAAGTCTTGCTTCCTGCCTCACTTCTCCAGCAGGAGAAGCGTCTCCGAGGCTCATCCTCACTGGGAAGGTGGATTACAGCAAGATCTTTTGCTTTTGACAGTAATCAAAGATGGAAGAACCACCACTGGGCAAAAACATCCAGCTACATATTCCTGGAAATGTCTATTCTTGGAAAGTGCAACGTGCTGAATAACAGTGCAGCTCTATACTGAAATATGAAGGACTTGGCCTAAAGATCCATCTGAAAAATGCCTGTTAGCTAGTGCAGGCTGGCTTCAGTTAAAAATCAGAAACGCAGAAAAATTCTTACTCTTCAGAAAGATGTTTTCTGAGGACCAGGGCTAGAACATTTCTGACTAGGGTAGTTCAGGGGAAGTCAGGCTCAGGGAAAGCGCCCTGCCTGCACAGCTCTGGAGATGCTGCTCGTGCCGTGGTGAGTGATGGCTCTTGACTGCGTACTGCACTTCCCTGTGCTAATGAAGACAGGACATCACTGGGGCAAATACTGCTCCTGCCCTGTTATACACATGTGCAAGGTACATCTGGTGCTGCTGTGGTTTTAATTCACTTACTGTGCATTAGAATGTCTGAGGATGGCTATACTGGAGGATATACTGGCTTTGTGCTTGCCAGAGGGAGAAACAGAACAGTTCACTCAAGGATGCACAGAGATAGAAAACAGCAGGGAGTTCAAGGTTCTGCACTTCTTGTTGAACTTCCTTCTCTGGGTAGTGTTACAGCTCCACAAACACACCTCCTCAGGCTTCCCCATCCAAGAAGTATGCGACTTGCTTGCATCAGAATTAGCAGTTTAAAATATTCAGATATGCCTCCCATTTTTTTTTTCTCTTTTCTGCTGATCCTAGAAATACAGATAATGTCCCTCTGCAGGCAGGCTTATCAGGCAGGAGTGTTTGGGTGAGCTGTGAAAAGCAGCACATTCACTAGTTGTTAGAAAAATCCCCTAATGCTTGCATAGCATTGTTCCGAGGTGTGTAAAGACACACACATATGTTATAGCTCATTACGGGAAACTGCACCAAAAAGAGCAGTTACACACAGACACTGCATTTAAAGCCATTTGCTGCAGGATTTGCAAGGAAAAATTGAAAGGGAAATTTACTCACGGAGAGCAGGCTTTGCTTTGAAAACAGGCTTGCTGAGCTCAGCCTAAGCAATTTGGGATCAAGGTCTCAATTCTCTGCAGGAGGGACCTCAGGCTCTTGTCCTGTAAGAGATGCAGGGATTACAGCATGGCAGCACAGCAGAGGAGGGCGATGCTCTGACATGACCTGCTGCCATTTCAGCCAGGGGCTCTGCCCAGCCCGTCCCTGCCCTGGCAGGGGGGTCTGAGCAGGTGTTTTGGGGCCCATCCCCAGGTCAGTCCCTGCCCAAGGCTCTTCCAGGAGAAATGCTCAGGGTTCATCCCAGCTCAGGCTGTCAAAGCCACTTGATCCTGGCAGCAAAGGTCACCTGCCTGCTCTACCATGCCTCCGAGACCTGGAAAGGGGAGGTGACATTAGGAAAAGTGGTGCCACAGGCTAAGGAGCAGGAAAACAGCTGTGACCTGAGGACAAGATTGTCAATTCCATTTCTTCCGTGATCCATAGCCTACCCCAGTAATGAAATGAAGGGGACCTAGGGACATCAAAAAAATCTGAATTATGTCACCACCACATCCCTAAGACACTAAAAACAATCTGGAAGAGACCTCCTGGGAGGTTAAATCAGCAAGCCATTACTAAAATTATAAAGGGAGAAAACTTTCCTCAGGAAGCAGAAAACACAGGGTCCTCAGATGGATTAAACAATCAAAACCACACTTTTGCCTTTTTTTCTTCAAGTGAAAAATGAACCAGTGCATATGAAGTATTTTTTAAAAAATGAAACCTTCACATTACTCAATGTAATGTAATGTAGTGCAAGGTGGGGAAAAAAAGGGATTGCAACCAGCTAGATACTTTAATGAGAAATGGGGCTGTCTCTCTTCACCCCTTTTCCCAACAGAAGAGATCAGTGAGGTCAGATCTGGATTTACCCCCTCAACTGTACACTGGCATTTGAACTCAGCACTGCAGCAGTGGTTGTGGTTTCCATGTCTCCTCCTCGCTTGTTCTGTCTGAAACAAACTCCTGGAAGCTGAAGGTTGGTCCAGGGTGCAGCTACACGAAGATGTGGCCTCATTGCTTCAAACAGAAATCATAACAATGATTAATTTATCCCTTCTTTGACAAATCTTAAAATGATAAGTGGTGAATCTGGCGTTGTTTCTGCCCATGTTTTGTCCTGAGACTTCAAAACGTAGTCTGAAGGTCATCAGGCTGGATAGTGTCCTCCCCAGAAACCACATTCAGGGCCTTTTGCTCAGCCAGTGAGTCAAGGTTGTCTCAATTTTCTCAGACTTGCTAAACAAATGGGTGTTTTTCCCACTGAGGCTGTTCTGCCTTCTGTTCTGAAAGGATGGGACATGTGGGTAAGAGAAGCAAGAGGCTGCTGGAGTCAGACTGGGAGCTTCATGTACTGCATATATACACAAATATCCAAGAAGCAACATCCTCATAGTTCAAAATTTCAACCTGGAGGGTGCATATTTTTAAAGGAAAATAAAATATTTTTAATTTCCAATAGAGCCCTTTGTGATCACAACCTATATTGAAGGGTCAGTGATATTTCTGTAATGCAGGGTGGCTGCATATTTGCAAATAAATGGGCAAAATACATTTGCAATGATATGAGAGAACACAGGAGCTGTGATGGAATCACTCTGACCAGTATCTGTTCTGTCACTCATCTTCTAGCAATAATAAATGATGGGTCTAATTCAACAACATTCACATCTAGGTTTTATCTATATAGAAGTCTCAAAAAGTAATCTTCCATTGCCCTGCAATGAAACTGGCTGTATTTTTTGATGAACTGTGCTCTAAAAATGTGTCTGTACTTGTTATCACCATGCCTTGGTTATGAAAGCCTAATGCCAAAAAAATGAACTTGCTTACTACATTATCAGGACATGCTGGGATTTTTTTCTGCTTTCACCATCTGCTTGCTTTCATATGCTTTCCATTACTGAGACAGCATATTACACTGCTAGCAGAATTAGGAAGAATAATTTAGCTCCCAAAACAAACATGATAGTAAATTCAATGGGTAACATTCTGCTCTCTCTTCAGTCTGTGCAATCCACTGAAGTCTGTTCTGTGACACCTAACTGGGTCAAATTATTTTCTTAATTGTAAAGGTGCAGCTCCAATTGACTTCTGTAACGAAATCTGGGTGTAGATGAAGGAGAAAGCTGCTTGCATTATGCCTAACATCTAATTTAATGGAAAAAAGGGTTTTCTTTTCTGTGGTATGCTACACTTTCAAGCTACTTAGTGAAGTAGGTGCAGTCTATTTAAGGCTTATCTAACATATACCATTGCATGGAAATTGCAAGGAAAGGTCTCACTAGGCTGCTGTGCCTGCTGGGTGAGAGCAGCAGCAAGCAAGAGGCCCTTTGAAAAACCCTCTGTAAAGGGCTGGCTGAGGAGGGGCTGTGCTCTGCACGTGGGCTGGTGGGAAGAGAGGCATCCCAGCAAACAGTCCCCACTTATTGGGGATAGCAGCTACTTCACCCTCTTGTGCAGAAGGCCTGAGCCCAACAGGCTCTAGTGACTGGCCTGCCTTGGGAGCTGTCTGGTACAGACTGACCTTGGGGCTGGCTTGAGAAGGCAACAGGGGCTAGACTGAAAGCCTGTTTGCATTGTGAGAGCACAGAATTTTTGTGCTGGTCCAGAAGGGAGGTAACTGTGGAGCAGCCTGAGGAAATGGAGAGCCAGCCACACCTGGTGGTACATGAGAGAGGGAGGCTCTCCAGCAGCATTGCCCACCTCTCCACAGTGAATGTTTGGGAAGCACTGGCTGTGCTGCTTGGGGAGTGCAAGCCAGCTGCAAAGGCAGCACAGGCAGCTGGTGCAGGGGGGAGCAGCATTGCCTGCTCACACTCTGCTCTCTTCAAGAAGGAGTACTGGTCTTTAGGTTATACTTTCAGGGAGGAAAGAGCTCGTGCCAGAAAAAAGACTTGTTGAGGCTACCACTCCACCAGTGATGTTGCTGTTCATATCATGAATTTATGTGAGTGCTTTTGAGAGACAATCTCACGAACCACATATTTTTCAGGGATCTCAAGCATGAGTAGTGCAGGCTTTGTATTAAAAACCAGAAAACTAAAGAATACGTTTATATGCTATAACTTGGAAAGTGTTAGCAATCTGTAATGCCTTGGCTATTCATGCTTTTCTTACACTGAAAGAAAAATACAATTCTGCTGTGTATTCTCTCGTTCTGCTAGGGATTCATGCACTCAGCTTCCATGAATGCTCTTCAGTGACAAGAGGCTGCTACACCCCTTAGTCTCAATCACTTCCACTAGTACCTCCATATTAGTCTGAATTAAAAGAAAGTAGCAAATTGAAGAGGTTCACTGTATTGCATAGGAAGAGCAATGCAGGAGAAGGACTTCAAGGTGAAGCTGAACATCTTCTCTTCATTGCATTATTAGAGAGAACAGAGAAGCACCACTTGTCATTGGTTTATGCACTCTCCATTCTGCCATGTTTCCTTGTTTTCAGGTTTCACCATAAACAACCAAGTTTATCTCTGAAATTAATTGAGCACATGGCTGCTGTTTATTTTCACCCATATAGCACCACTTTCAATGTTCTGAATTAAATCCGAGAATCACAGAATCCTTAAGATGGAAAAAGCCACTAAGATTTTTGAGTACAATCATTAACTGAACACTACTACATTCACCACAAATACCCCAAGCGCCACATTTACACATTATTTGGAACACTTCCAGGGATGGTGACTCCACACTTTCTTGGACAGCCTGTTCCAATGCTTGACCACCCTTTCTGTGAAGACATGTTTTCTAATGTCCAATCTAAACCTCCTGGCACAATTTGAGGCAATTTTCTCTTGTCCTATCACTTGTTATGTGGGAAAGGAGACCAACCCCCACCTGGCTACAACCTCCTTCCAGAAAGTTGTAGAGAATGATAAGGTCTCCCCTGAGCCTCCTTTTCTCCAGCCTAAACAATCCCAGTTCCCTCAGCCACTCCTTGTGTGCTCCAGAACCTTCACTAGCTCTGTTGCCTTTCTCTGGACACACTCCAGTGACTCAATGTCTTTCTTGTACTTTTGCCACTTGGAGACAGGTGTACTCCCTCTGTTGCCAGCAGGCTTGGTGTCATGTAAACTGACCTGTTATCAAAACCCCAAAATTCTGCTTAACAAATTAACCCATAGTAGATAAACATTCATTAATATTCATAGTGAGTAATCTTCCTCCCAGATTTACTTGTGGTGAATAGATCTTGGCTCTAGTCCTTGAAAGCCAACACTGAAAGATCAGAGCTGAAGTTGTTGTAAATTATCCTTTGTGGTAGCAGTGTCAGTCTGGAAGTCTATCAATGTGAATTATTGTAAATCAGGAAGGAACTTACACAAAATGTGGTGCTGCAATAAACAACAGGCTTCCACAACTGAAAAGCATAATTGACATAAAGTTCTTGATTCAATAAAACTTTCTTCATGACACACGAGATTTTTTACACAATATGGCCCTGCACTGTTCTGTATTTGGGTGCTAGAAATGTTACTTCCTTGAGCCATTCAACTCAGTCTCCCCACAGCTGGAGGGTCTACAGGCAAAGAGAACTTAATAGGAAATTTAGGATATTGACATATACTGCTATTGCTTTAGAAGGTTTATTTTGACTTGACAACACAAGAAAAACAATTTATCTAGAATATATATGGCTAACAGCTCCAGGAAACTTGGTTATCTAATTAGTATCTCACTTACTTGCAGAAACTGTAATGGATTCTTCTCTATGACACAATAAATCATAAAGATTACATAAATAAGTAGATCTGAAAATGAGAAACACTGTTGAGGATCTACCTGACAACAGACACCCATTGCAAAGTAAATAACTGTTCCAACTGCCAACATGGTATAAATATTTTCTTCTTGGGTTGCTTGATTGTGGTTACCTGCAAATGAATTTGTTTATTAGAAAAGATAATAACCAGGAAATATTTGAGCTCAACAAGTTGTGTATACTTCCCTGTTGACTTCAAAATGTGTCTAAACACATACAAATCAAAACAAGTAAGTGGCATCAATGCCTTCATTATTTAATCCACTTCATCTTATGAACTGAAGATTAGTTCTTCACATGTTTGTAATGATTAGGTTAGGTTTATGAGTGACTCATAGTAGATGGATAGTGGAGTACATAATAAAGGACAAGGAAAAACCAAGGAGGCTGGTGTCTCTGGCATGCCTCAGGCAGGGATCATATGTGGAAAAGGTGCTAACTCCTTTCCTCCAAAGGGGTGGTGATCATTAGCATAGTATTTGTACAGCTCAGATATTCCCAATAAAGACCCAGAAATACCTGTTCCTCACACAAGGCAAACAGGTTTCCAAGAGAGGACTTTACAGATTTTCTTTCTCTTTTTTTCAATCTGTAAAACAAGCTTCAAAGAGAGGCGGGGGTGGGGGGAATGATTAATGTTGTTTTTGTTGAGATCTCCCAGTAAACTTCAGTGCAAGAAGAAAAAGAAAGGGTGTAACTGAAACACTGCATGATTCACAGATGAAAGTATGTGCCTCTATTCTCTGTCAGCCTAAGGCAGAAGATAAGGCTAAGAAAAGTTAGTGAAAGGGCTACTTAGTCTTTACTAGTGCAGATTAAAGGACTTGAAAAGCCTAAGGAAAACACTATCCAAAAAAGGACTTGATTTAATCACTTAAATTTCACAAGCCCTTGGAAGGTACCTGCTGTTCAAGAAACATGGAAATAAAGATTATCATGGCAGATTAACATAATGTGGTAGTTCATAAAGGAAAGAGAATAGGCAGCATGGATGAGAGGCAATCTGCTGGGTCTAAAGTAAATGTGAGGAACGACAGTAAAGATTGGTTCCACTAAATCTCTGGCAGCCCACAGGAACATCAGGAAAGGTTCTAATATCCAATAATGCTCTCACAGAAATGTCACATCCCATGCCTC
Organism: Dicaeum eximium; assembly: GCA_013396995.1. Classification (NCBI taxonomy): domain Eukaryota; kingdom Metazoa; phylum Chordata; class Aves; order Passeriformes; family Dicaeidae; genus Dicaeum; species Dicaeum eximium. The sequence goes on from VWZP01003223.1 coordinate 582,794, forward strand.
AATTGCAGAACAAACACCACCGTCATTATTACAGCCTAAATACTTGTGGATCAGGAGACCCGGATTTCTTCAAAGAGACACTGAGTCAAGATGCAGTGGTGAGCAGGGGATGCATCACACAAGAGCTAATCATAGACAAATTTTGCAGTTAAAATTAAATCAAATAATGAAGAAAAATAGACCTGTTACTATTTCTTGAACTAACTACCAGGAAACAACTAGTGAAAATAAGCTGACTAAATAACTCAGGGATTTGACTTTAAAGAGGGTTTGAAATTTAGTAAGTTGGGGAAAAAACAACTTCTAATGAAATGCTTCAGATCTAACAGGATGAATAATAACTTCAAAATGGCTGTCTCATAGGGAGATCAGACATCCCAGATTACCACAGCCATCCTGAAATATAGAGATCATCCTATATATATCCTGCCAAAAAACCCCTGAGACACTATGGAGCTCTGGACTTTCCCCACTCCAGGCAGCAAGAGAGACAATACCAGTAACAGAAAGACTGGGACAGCTTCAGCCCCTGCCAGGTCACACATCCCAATGCAAGGGACATCTCTTGCCACAGGACCCCATGCCCCTTTTAAAACAAAGCAAAGTTAATCACCTGAAGTCTAAGTAATCAAAGCATTTAGATGAAATGGGAAAAGAGATCAGCAAAGAAAACTGACTTGAAGGTCAGAGTTTAGAAATACAGTTGAAAAGAAAATTAAAATAACAAATAGATCCTCAGCTATAGAAATAAAAAGAAAACAATGAAAAAGCAGAACTGCTCTGAAATGAGAATGGTGTGAAGATTAAAGGCAATTCAAGGATGGTTCCAAACCTAAAGGTGTGTTCAGTGCAGAGGGAGGGAACAAGAGGAGCTGATGTCCCTCCCCGTTTCTGAGTAACCATGACACCAAATGACACTGTCAAGGGGCACTGTGTCCCTGGATAACAGCACTGGTAGCACCTCTAGAAAAGAAATGAAAAGTAATCCGGATAATTTTATGTAATTTTTTTCTGAGATCGGTACTGTGCAATTTGTTAGGACAATTTCTAAATAAAACAAAAGTTGAGGACATGAAAGTAAATGAGATAAAATATAACCTGAGCTTACTGAATAATATATTCTTCTGAAGGAGGAGGCACTGTGCTGAAAGAGGTTTCTGCTGAGGCAAGTGCTGAGAGTAATGCTCATGGACTGCTCTTGTACAATAACTTCATCACAGGAATTTACAAAAAAGAAAGTTATATCAATATATATTTTTAAAATATATATTTATATCAATAAATGTTTTGATGTCACAAATTTAGGAAGTAGGCTGGCACAGCAAAGGATTGGAATGTCATGCAGGAAGACCTAGATTACTTTGAAAAACAGAAAGAGGCTGAATTTATCTGGAAAAGCAAAGGCTGGTAACAAAACTGTTGCAGTTAGATGGAGAGCTGAAAATTAATTAAAGAAGATAAAATCACAGGGTACTCAGCTGCAGAGTGAGTACTTCTAAAAGATGATCATACACACTCCTAGACTGTGGTAAATTAATTCAGAAATGATTTTTCTCATCCTCGAAGAAACATCCATGCCATTGCAGCCACTTGAGAAGGGCCCCTGTGGAGCTCTGTACATTCAGGTAGCGGGTGTCACACGAGAGGAATTCAAACCTGAGCAGATGGGAAAGGATTTCTGCCAGGCCTGAAGGACTGCCTGTCCTGCACAGGGAGCCCAGCGCACAAGGAACTGCTTTGCTCAGAGAAAGGCAAGGCTGGGAGGAATGAACACAGCAAGGAAATGAAATACGAAGGCGCTAAAAGAACTCATTACATTAAAGTACATCAGTCCTGCTTGCATGGTCAAAGCTGGAGGCAATGACACCCACACCCAGCAGGGCTGCATGACTAGGAGGCAGGAAAAGCCCTTCAGGATGGAGCTCACTGCCACGGGTCTCACTGAGCCCAAGCAGACTTCACGTCCCTCAGGGAGGGTGCACAGGAGAATCACAGGCAGCAGCCCCCAGAGAGGGTGTCTGTGCAGGCTGGCAGGTGGCACCTGGCACAGAGCCTGTGGTGCCCGAGCCAGAGCTGCAAGCCCTGCAGAGCCCACCACGGATTCCTGCAAAAAGACAGAAATGCTTCTGAATTCCTACCCTGCTGCGGACCCTGGTTGGACTGGATACCAACCAAAATCTCTCCTTTCCCTCTTTGCCACCCCAGATAATGAAGTTCAATGCATTTGTAATTTATTTTGCTTGTTGTGCATACTTACAGGTATACACTGTCCTGCTGCTTGAATAATGTACTGGCAGCTGAATAAGGGACTTCATTTCTATTGACCGAGGTTTACACCCTCAAGTACCCCAAACCAGCAAAGTTACATTATCTTGGCCTGGCTAGAGATCTAGCAAAAAATATCTAACAGGGGAAAGAAAATACATGAAAAATACACAGCTACTAAACAGAGCTTTGTGTGGTAGCTAGGAGGTGGCCTGAAGGCTCTGGTTCACTGAGGGGTCCTGGCATGGGAAAGGGTAGCACTTGCCAAAGGAAATGCTTTTTGCAGCATTAGCTTCCTTCCTGCTTCATGGTGCTTCAAGGCTCAAATCCCCAAATTTTCACAAGTGTCCTGAAAAATGGCTGTGTGAAGCATGCATGAGTCCCTCTAGTACTGCCAAATACATCCAAATAAATGAGAGTTGAAGCCAGCTATGTGGGTGAAACAATCCTGGCTTCTGTTTCTGTGCTCTGTCCACAGGACCTGAAATACTTACATTTTAAGGAGAGTCTATAAATCTTGCTAGTACACACACACAGACACACACACACACGCAGACACACAGACACAGACACACACACTTTGATTTAACTCTTATGAGTAGCTATATAAAACTCCAGGAAAATAATTGGATGGATTCCTACCCCCTCTTTAGCTAGGTTGTAACAACTGGCACATGGATTTACATTTTGGACCTATCACAGTAATTCTAACTTTACTAGTGTATTATCCTTTTCCTCCTCATGAACTGACTAAGGGTGTTACCCTAAAACCAACTATATAGGTAAATAGGGATGGATGCTTTTCCCAACAGCCACATCATATTTGATTTTTAAGAAAGGCTCAGAGTAGGATGGATAGCAAAACTCTAATAAAGTGATTATAAAATGTCTTCTCTTTCAAGGGCTGCAATTTATAAAGTTTTGCCAGTGTATCCTTAACACAAGAAGCCTGGAAGTCTAGAGAAAAGACAAAATAGCCTGACTTGCAGGAGGGGAAAAGAAGAGAGGGACACCTCCTCACCTGCCTACCTGGGGTGAGGTACCCTCAGCATTGGGGGGGAAAGCTGTGGCCCTGAGAAAGCCCCAGGACACACCTGTCCTTGGGCAGGTGAGGGCTGCTGCAGGAGCAAATCTCCTGAGCCTGGAAATGATGAAACAATTTCAGAAAGTCTTCAATGATAGCACAGAATTGTGTTTTTCTCCTATAGCTCTTTTCTTTAGCAAGAACTTTCACTGTTGCCAGCCTTCATTTTGGCCCTTGCTTTATCTAAATAAAATAAACATGTGCCCTTCTTATCCAATCTTATGCAGAGACTAACAGTGACTACTATGGCAGCAATAATCTCCTTCCTCACTGGGATGAGAGGTGTGTTTGGGCTGCATCAGCCTGCTCTCTCCATCTGGCAGCCTCTGCTCAGTTAGGAGCTTCTGGGAGTCTGGAGGAATACTTCCCAAGTTACAAGGTCCTGGCTGCAGAGTATCATCTGTGTGGACATTTGTGACATATTAAGATTAACCTAGCTGACTTACGAATAGAAATTCCTGTGTGTCAGAGCACTATAAGAAACGAGAGCAAGGTTTAAAAGAATAACCCATGCTGATTACCAAGGATATGAATGGCAAAAATTCAGCTGCAGGTGCTGGGGAGTGCACTCCCATGAAGACCAGTTGTCTACTCTGCAACAAAGCCCATCAGAGATGGCTTATCAGCACAAATCTTGCACTATGGTAACAGCAAGATGGGAGCAAGGATGTACCTCAGCTGTTTTGCCACTGTCTTCCTTTTGTCTCAACAGGAAATAGGATTATAGCCTTAGAACAGAAACAAATATGAAGGGGAGTAACCCTGCTTTACATCCTTGGAGCAAGGACTGAGCAAGATTTGAGGTCAATCTATTACACTACAGTAATTTCTCAATTCCTAGAGAGTATGAAAGGATTAGCTGAAGAGGAGTTTGTCACTGCCAGAAAAGGAAAAGCTGAGATATGGTAGGTCAAGGCTCAGCATCTCTTGTCCCTGCCTCCCTGAGCATGCACAGCACAAGGTTCTTGAGTGAGTGTGAACACATGTGAGAAATGCGTGTGTGTGCATACATGAACAATCTGCAAGAATGAACTCGAAGGACTGGAAATAGATTTGTATAAAATAAATCACCTTTCCTTTTTACAAGGTCCTGCATCAAATTTTGTTATGTTCATTTCCTGCAACACATAGTGACAAACAGGGAGGAGCCTCTGTTCATCAGCCTCTTTGTCAAGACTGGGGAAGTGGAAGAAGAAGCTGAAGCATGAAGGTCATTCACCTGCAGTTAAGACCCCCCTTTACTGTTTCCAAAGTAGAAAATTTTCTGGTCACCATAACACTGGTTCACTTTTGATGAAACACAATCCCTTCTCTCTTACAGTGATGTTAATTTTCCTTTTTACATTTTCCAGTTAACATTCCATTAATAATAATAACCTTCCATTTCACATGGAAATCAACATCAGTCAAGTTGCAGCCACTTGCCTCTGCAACACCCCTAAGCCACATTCAGTATTTTGGTAAAAATTATGTATTTCTGTGTACTTGTGTCCTTCTAGTTGGCTGTGTTGTCTTTCTCCACAAGAATAGTTGTATTTCACTTTCAGTTGGGATTACATACTTAGTTTCTGACGGATCAAAAATTGGGGTGTTAATAACATAATAATTCTCATACTGACCTTTGTTTCTTTCTCATATGACCTTTGGTATGTCTGCTAAATATTCTAAACTTCTTTTTTTCTACAGTTTTTTATGACTCACCCATTACAATTAGTTTGCTTCACTTGGTCAAGTCTTGGGTATGTTAATTTTGGAATGAATTTTCTAGTACAGCTGTGCTATCACTAGTGCTGCTGCATTTTAGCAATCCTAAATTAGGAAGTTACAAGAGAAGAAATTTCTTAACAGAGGTAAGTTTCCTTTACTACTACTCTTGGTACAATGAAAAAGGGAAGAAGTGAAAATTAGATGGTAAATATATAATTTAGTTGTTTTCTGGACCACTGGGAAATGCTATCCCCCCTTGTCACCTGGGTCTGTGCCTACCCTGGGCCCCCAGAAAACACTGACACACCCAAAAAGCAGAGCTCTCTCACTGGGTAACATTAAAAACATATGAAGTAATTCTTGCTTGTTGGTTCAGCTCTGGTGAGGTCACATTCCCAGTATGTCCCATGGAGGACCTGGAACAACCAGGGACATACCAGATGGAAGGATCAAAATAGATCAGCTCTCTAGAAACCACAGTCTGCAAGTATAGGCTGAATGAACCAGGGTTGTTTTAATCAAAGAAAAGTCCCAACTGGGACACAACAGCATTCTTTAAGTACAACCAAGCTTTCACACAGAGAAAGTAAATAATTCCCATGTCCATGATGGACTGGACAGGAAGTAATTGTGGAGAAGTAACAGATGAGAATGTAATTGCAACAGTGACAATTTGAAAGATTTAGGTTAGATATTAGGAAAACATAAAGAGGGTATAGACTCACTAGAAGAGATTCACGGAGATAGCAGTGGAATTGCCATTAAAGTAGGTCTTTAACAACAGGCCAAAAGCAGACATCCTTCAGGGTGCATAGTCTGACTTTCAGTCAAGCAGAAAACTGCTGCCTTGCAGCCACATCTGTCTCTGTTCTGTAGGGCGTATCTACCACAGCAGTTTTCATGCAGGTCCCCACAATCCCAGTGGTCTCTTTTAGTAACTCCAGAGAAAACAGTTTTTCACATGTAACTCACCCTCTAAAGGTGGGCAGCATGGGCTTTGTTGACTGATGGATGTCAAACCTACCTGTACATAGCAGCACAGAGACCTGTGATGTCACACCATCACATGGCTCCTACCAGCATGGATTCTGCCACATGTACCTCCCTGGGCCATATTATTTACATGCATTATTACACTCTACTTCAACTTATGCAAGTAGGGAGGACTACATAACAAGTAAGCAAGTTCAAAGGGAGCATTGCCATGAGCTTGAACAGCATAAGATGTCAAAGAAAGTGCAGTCTTTAGTACCCTGGAAGGCTCCTAAATATTATCTCACTTCAGCTGTGCACAGATGGCCTTATCTATGCTAAGGAGGAACAGGATTTTTTTATCCAAGCAGCAAGATGCTTCAAGACAGTTGCTTCACCCCTGGTATCATGGCTCTAGAAGAAGCAGCAAGAGAAGCAGGGCAAAATATATATATGTATATATATACACATACATATATCTGTACAGCTACAGACAGCTTGTGCAGAATTACCATGCCACTCACTTTGTCTTTGTATATCTACTATGGGTCTACTTCTTCACTTCCCTGAGGTGTGAAGATGAACATTCAGGGCTATAGCATGGCTCCAGCAGTGAAAGAGCTGGCACTGGCTTGCTGGGATTTTGACTGAGTACACCCCTGGATGCCCTGTGCCCCAGTTTCCCAGGCTGCACCCCACAGCCTGCTTGGTTAAAGGCATTAGCTGTGAATGGCTGTATCACGTTGTGGTAGATAGAAGTAGTCCAGCTTCATTTTCAATCACAACTTCTAAATAATTGTTGACAGTCTCATTGAACTGTCGTCCCACAGGGGGTGGGAAGGGGAATGCTTTTTAGTAAGATCATCTTAATTCCTTCCCTGGATGATGCCAGCAGTAGCCACAGGTTGAGGCATGGTGACAACTGTGAACTCCTTTGTTGGTCCACGGCTTGTAACAATACGTATGTAACTCCCTCAGGCTTTATGAGAATTAATTATCTAATGTTAGTGAAGCTTTGAAGTAAAATATACTCTGTAAGTGTTAAAGAACTGTTGTCCTGATGTGTCATCAGGAAATCAAGGATATCCTGCTCTGCAAGGCACTGTCATTCAGGTGATCCCAGACAAGCTGTTTTTTCCCCACTTTTTCGAAACTTGAAACTTGTTTGAGGAATGATTTCAGTGAAAGATGCAAGAGTCTTCTTTCTTACCCCAGGCTCCCCTCACTTGCAAGGGCCATGTCCCCATTGCCCCAAGCCTATGTCATGAGCCATGCTCCCAAAAGATTTATTTAAGCTTTCCAACACATTTTACTGCAGGAGAAATCACAGTGCTAGGTTGTCAAGAAAAGCAGATGCAGGACATCTAGCTCTGCCTTCCTTTCCCACAGCAACAACATTTTGTATTAGTCCAGACACCTTCATGAAGCAGCTGCTGGGGGATAAGGTTGGTTTGTGGTTTACTGCTCAGGTCCAGCCATATGCCATACAACAGTAATTTTTTTTTAGTTGTCCCTAGTATCTTTTCTCCAACAGCAAGAGAAAATGAGATATTTTCAGGTTTGGCAAACAACTCACCTGTAAAAACTTCGGAGAATGATAAGGTACCTATCTGCAGTATCCCTTCCTAGACAGACATAATCACAAACTATTTGTCACATGTAAGCTGCAGCTCAGATGCCAGTCATGCACCACCCTGGGGCTGGATACAATTCACTGCTTTTGGAATATGACCCGGCTCACTTCTGAGCTGAAATTCTCCTCTTAAAATTTAAACTAATCCTCATTCACCCCTGTATGCTTAACATTGGTTGTAACTCCAGAACAACTGTCAGCTCCAAAGCTTATTAGAAACTGGGAACTACATTTGATGAAAGAAAATGAGGGGAGGGGAAAATCAAATCAAAACAAAACCCAACACTTTTCTAAGCTTTCTGGGAGAAGCAAGCAAATTCCTTGACTGACAGTGCAGTGGAGTGTTTTCAAGTATTGCCCTAATTCTTAACATTCAGGAGGTCAGATTCTACAAAGCTAAACAGGATCTGGAAGCAAGCATCAGGTGGTATATTTGGTGGTATCTCTTGGTAGCCAATTTCTACCAATACCATTTTAAGTCAGAAAATTCCTGTTCCACCTTGACTTAAGGACTTAAAACCCTTTAACTGTCCCTGGTTACCCTGAACCATAATTGATTATTAGATTTTAAAATGGTAGAAAATGAAACCTATGGATCATTTTTTTTCCTAAAATACCCTCTGCTCTAGTTGGATGAACCAGTATTTTCTAAAGGAGAAGCTGGTTCATAGGATGTAACAATCCTTCCAGTTGGACATGGTTGGAGAACCTTAGAAAAGCTCTGGAAAAAAGGATGTGATTTTGTAAAATTCAGGGTAATTATTCTTTCTTAGCCTCCCTGAGTGTAAGATTTAATGTGTGTATTAGGCAAATGCATTTTATCCTTCAAACAGAAGTCCACAGAAATCTAGACAAAGATATAATAATAATCCAGACATAATCTAGACAGAGATTATGTTACCAATATTACAATTCACAAAACATGTAACTTGGACAAAAAATGAAAGCTGAAGTTGTGGAAGTTTCCTGGTTTGTGTCTTTATCACAGCAAAACGGCTGTTCCATGAAAAGTCACCAATGCCAGTCTCAGTGTAATGGACACCCAAAGGCAGAGGTGGCAGCAGCACCTCCAGTGGCTGCTGGAAAGAGTGGTGCCTACACCACATGCACACAGTCATGGCAGAGGACTTCTGAGACTCGCAAAGCACAGCTGCTTAAGAATTAGATGAAACTGCTTTTTGATCTTTCAGCTTTTTATTTTTTTTTGGTTGGTTGGTTGGTTATTTGTGTTGGGTTTTGGTTTTTTGGGTTTTTTTGGTTGTTTGTTGTTTGTTTTTTTTGTTCCAAGCCTAGAGAATGAACAGCTCTGCTTTTTAAAGGGATCTCTTCCCAGCAGTTGCTGAATTGGGACTTCAGGCAAAAAATTCTCCAGTCTTCTCTGGAGAGGAGGCTAATACATAAGCACAAGGTTTCATAATTTTATCTAGATAATAAGCTTTTGACCTTCTGGTTCTGGACAAACAAGCCATGTTGCAGTAATACAAATTGAAAACTAGAGGCTCCAGCATTTTTTATAAAACTTGCAAAAATTAAAAGCTTCTTGCAATTAATAATCATCTGTACAAATAAATTCACACAAGAGAAGGGAGTAGCAGTAGCTACAGAAAGGGAGTTAGACAGATGACCACTTGCTCCAGCTAATTGTTTATTTCACAAAGGGACTACCATGTGTTCTCTCAGCCAAAATGACCCAGATAAGGCAAATCTGCATTTTGTAACTGTAACTGACTGAGACACAAAGCTAAAAATCCCAGCAGGGCTGTTTCAGCTACAGCAGCATTCCTCTTGCAGTTTCCGGTTTTTATTCCTATGCCATTCAAACCTTTTCAGCTCCAAAATACTCCCTATTTTTAGTACACAATTTGAATTAAAAATTAAACAAAATGGGAAAGAGCATACTGGAAATGACTGTCCCAAAGCACTGTATGATAATTGCAGACACACTACATGCCTTGGCCCCCTCTCTTTCCACCGAGTTGAATGCAAGTTTAATAGATCTTCCCTCCTTGATCCTGTACTTGCCTGTTGTCCTTGTTTTGTTCAGTATACTTGGTTCTTTCCTTTGCTTTTATCTTCTCTTAGGAAATAATAGGAAACTTTCTCATAACACACTTGCTCTTGGGCTAATTCCTAATGTGCTTGCACCGACTGAAGCTCCTATTGACTAAAATGCTGAGGAGCAGCCAGAGGCAGGAGAGGACAGGGAAGGACTGAAGAGGGAAAATAACTTTATATAGATGAAAAATTTAAGTGGCACAAATAAAAGGTGACTCTGAAGCATAAAGCTTTTACCCATCCAAATTTGCTCAGAACTTAATAGAAAGAGAGCATAAGGATAAAATCACTGTCTGTTACTCACAGTTATTTATAAAGCACAGTAGCATTGTCTGGTGGTGCACAGGTGAATAAAAAGGAGAAGAGTTTAAATGATGGAAATGCAGAGTAACTTCCTGGAGCAAGCAGTTATTCCATCAGTATAAATGCCTTCAAAATTGGGTTCATATTCTAAGAGATTACTAACATTAGAGTCTGCTCCAGAGATGTCTGAAATCAGCAGAGATCTTTCAGGCTATTTTATCTGGCTTCTGATTAGTCTCTTAGCTTAGACTAAAAACATGACAAGGGATAATAGAGCTGATAAACAAGGAAGAGAGAAGGAAAGGTTTGCCAGAATATTACAGATAACTCTCATTAATTCACAAGAATTATGATGTCAAGTCCAAAATAGCTGCCAAATGTTTTAGTTAATATGTTCTTTCTAATCCGACTTTATTTTTAAAGCAGAATCTTTATACAAGTGTCACCTGAAAGGTCTTCACTGCTTAAATTTGCTACATTAGCCTTAAAATTACCGTATTATTAGAATCCAAGGTCATCAAGGTTAATCAGCAAACATCTCTGCCCAGAAACACCACAGGTTACATCTCTTCTGGCTATAAAAATCATCCGAGTTTAGACTCAGGGTCACTGGATCACAGGGCCCAAGCCCATGGCAGCCACACACTCTGGCAGCTGGTGCATTCAGCATTGTGACAGGCTGGCTCCCATCTCCCACACCTCTTGTCCCTGCACGCAGGAACCTTTGAAGACATGCAGCCAGCATGTGTAATGCCCCAAATCTCCACCACAGCCTCTGACAAGCATCCTGTTCATATTGGGCTCTCATTACACAGAGAGCCCTTTCTGTACAAACAGGTACCCTGTTACACAAAGGTGCCGAACTGAGAGGACAGCTCAGAGCAATTTTCCTGAACAAGGTTCAGCATACAACCATTCCTGTATGTCTCCTCTATTGCCCTAGACAACACAGCTACCCTCAACTTGGCAATACCCAGCATGGAGAGAAGAACCCCATCACAATTGCAAAAGATGCTTTTGAAAGTCTGGGACCCATCATTCCACCCAGTGTAGGCAATTGCCAAACACCAAGTGTTTACACTGATTACAGCTTTGCAAACTCCATTAGCAGCAGCATGCACTTATCAGTGGCCTGTTATATTCTGCCCAGAGGAAACCAGTGCTATGTTGTTGTGGTTTAGGAATGGTATTCTCCCATTTGGTGTTCCCATCAAAACTCCAATCTATGCACCATGCTCCATTCACTCCCTCCTTCCCCTCTCCCTCCCCTGTTAGGGCTGGAGAGGAGAATTGGAATCACAAAAGGCAAAGATCACAGGTTGAGATAATAACAATTTACTTAAAACAGCAATGAAATAAGAAAACTAACAGCAATAGCATTAATAATTAAAGTGTACAAGGTACTCACAGTTGCCTTAACTAGATCTCAATTCGGAGTGCCCTGCTAAAGAGGCAGCACATGAGCAAGAGCACTCAACACCTCACAAACAGGGCAGGTGTTTCTAGCTGCCTCTGAAGGCATATTTGGAAGGTGTGGATAGTTGGATGAAGCCAGCTTGGTGCTTCTGGGTATCTCAAAGCAGCTGCTTCAGTCTGTTCAGCCCTAAAAGCGTAGGCACAGCTTCTGCAGGGCATCCAGGTCATGCTTCATGTGCTCAGCATCACTGCTATCAGTGTTAGATGAATCTTGGGATATCTCTTTCCTGCACCTTTCCCTACAATGGACATCTATAAGTCAGATGAGAAAGAGGAGCTCATGGCAAGCCTTCCTTGCCAAGGAGAAAGATCTCTCCTGGGTTCTGAGGTGCTAGGGGAGCTTCTATGGGGCTCCCAGGCCATGAGGTATGTCCTGCAATTCAATCTCTACATGGCTTTGCTTTGCTTCCTCCCCACCCTTAGCAGGGACCCATGGTGCTGCTGGCCAAGGGATGAAATGTGCTCAATGCACCAAATCTCAGCCTTGTTCCCAAGGCAAAGACATGCACAAGAACAAGGAAAAGCAAAAGCACAGGGTGAGAAGACCTTAATTAGTGCTGCTCCTCCATGGAACCTTCTGGGGAGTTGGCTGAACTTTACTGCTGAGCTTTCAAAGATGTCAAGCTACCAAATCCACTTCTGGGTATTTAGGTTAAACTGATGAGGTCTGATTTTCTGAGTAAGTGGAAAGTATCTGGGACTCCCACTTCAGCTCAACACATGGAACCACTTTAAACAAAAAGATCAATTCAGTGTTTTTGTGCTTTCAAGATATTTACTCACTCCTCACATTTTGTTTAATGCTTGAGATGTCATTTGAACAATAAGAGAAAATATCAGCTCTTCTTCTATTCTTTAATGTGTTTTGAATAGTATTCTTTCCTATTCCTCTAAAAGCAATGCTAAAGAGACAAATCTAGCAAATAACTGGGATAAAAGATGCTTCACATAATCCGAGATCAACAGACATGTTTTTAGGGGCTTTCTTTTATAATTCCTTCCACTGAAATATGTTTAAACACAAGTGTGTCCTGCTAGCATTTTCTAATTGAACATGAAAACATTATTTTATTGAAACGACGAAGCTTAGGAGTAACGTTGACAAGGAACAGATACAACAGAAGTGCAACATAACTAAATGCAAAAATGTAAAAACTAAAAAAAAAAAGGTTAAGTAAACCAATCTCAGTTTTCTAAGGTGCAGTGTCACAAGAAAAAGAGAACAGGAACTCTAAAATGTGTTGTCTAATATAATTATTTCTCATAGCACAGAAATACTGAGAAATCTCTATTTTAGAATTCATTAGATTAAAATTCAGTACTTCATCCCTCTGCTGAACAGTAGCAGCTTATCTTTTTTTTCATACATATCCTTATTTTTTGTTTAGTACCTTTTTTTTTAGGTATTATTTTCATTGCATAAACCTTAAGGAATTGTTACTTTTAATGTGTTTTATGCCAAAATGTTTAGGGTTTCTTTATTGCAAACCCCAGGTTTTGAGTACCTCTGAAGAATATATACATACATGAGCAATGGCCACACAGCAGAAATGTGAACTCTCATTAGTCTGACTGAGGCCATGGTCACAAATCACTCATATGAGTTCATTGTCCATTATCAGCTTATTCACAGTGTTATTATTTGTGGTGCTTCAGCCAAGAAATGTAAAGGCCTTCCTGACAATGTCAGAAAAACAACCAAAAGAAACAGTGTAGCAGATGCAAGTAGTTTGCCTGCACTGAGTAAATATTCATCTGCATGTCTGCAGGTGAAATTACCCTCATGGCTCTAACGGAGAGTGGAAGGAGGGAATCACATCTGTTCACTAGCTTGCAGTCAATTCAGAAATAAGAAGTGTGCCTGCTGGGCTCTCCTAACGCACCTTAACAGAGGTATAATAAAGTGTTATGTGAGCAGAGGTTGAATACTGACTGACCTGGAGCACAAGTGCTAGCAGTTTTAAGGAAGCTGAGCTTGTATGTGCTGGAAGGAACTTTTGAAATTCTCACATATATTTTCCCAGTTGTGCCTAAATCTTATAATTCGCCTCTGGAACTGAATCAAACCACGGAGAGCAATTTGGGCTCATTGTGGTAATGTACAAATTGATGTTGCCTGAGGACAGCAAATGCTCCAACTGCCCAGAAATTTAAGAAGCATCTCACACTTGTTGTGAGAAGCTGAAGTGTGGATTTTTAAGCTGTAGAGCTTGGCAAACTTTGAAAAGGCTTGAAAATTGGATTGATTGAGCTTCACACACAAGACCATTATTCTTATAAAATTCATTCATTGTTTTCAAAAAATAGATTGTTGTGAGAACAGAAAAGTAAAGTGCTTTGACAAGAAGAAGGAGTAGCAAGAAGTAGACATTGGATGACTTCTGTAAATCTGAAAATAATTAATCTTTTGAAAATAGAAGTCAGATTCTTAGCTGTGGGATAAAAAAGGCTCAATTCCACTGGCTTCAACATAATTGTGCTGTCAGAGCCATCTACCACTGTGTCATAGTCACAAGACGCTCTTGTACTATTATAATAAATTCCTCGTTTTTCTAGTATGGGCAAGGAGACTGAAGGGCCAGATATGGTGGGGAGATAAGTACAAAACAGAGGGAGGGAGAAAAGAATTTAGGGAAAAAAGGACTACCATGAAAGAGCCCAAGCATCTGTAATGTTAGCCACTGTCTAGATGTGACTGCTTTGACTACACATGGTTATTGTGGGTTTTAGAGGAGCCACACTGCACACTTGAAAGGTGTACCCTCAGAGCAGCTTTCTTCAGGGCATTGGGAGTGGGAAGCTTGTCTTCCCAGAAACTCATTACAGAGTTCACAGGAGGAATTCAGATAAGCAGAAGGCATGTTGTCAATCTAGAGGGGACTAGAGATTGCAAGCAAGAGAGAGATGGATGCAGCATTGCTGGTTTCATGGGGCCTAGCAGGGAAACTAGTCTCAGTTCATACAACAAGTGGGATTGCAGGAATGCATAAAAGAAAAAGAGCTTGGTCTAGCAGGGTTCAAGGACTGTCTACAGGAAGGGACAAGGCAGGGATGTAGCTGCAGGAGGAAGGGTAGAAAAGGGGCCCAGCTGGAGCCTGCAGGACACCAGTAAGCTTGTGTGGCCATTGGGACAGCAGCAGAGGGCACCACCAGCAGACACAGCCACTGCAGCAGAGACCTACCCTGTGCTCAGATGTCCCTCTGAGGCATTGCTCTAAATGGCATTGATGCTCTAAATGGCATTGGTGCCCTTCTCTCCAGCTGTTCCTCTTCCTGTCATCAACTGCCCATACTCAAGGCCTCACCAGAGTGCCAACATTCCCCTCATCCTGCTAATTCTACAGGAGCCCTTTGTTTCTCTATGTTGCCCTTTTCCCATGGCTTTTCCTTTCTAGCCACCCTCACCTAGCAAGGTGTTGACAGGGAGATCTGGTGGGCTGGAAACATCAACAGTGCCTGGGGCACCCACACTGACCACATCGTGTGCCTGTGCTGCCAATTTGGGCTTCTTAGGACCAGGCTTTATCATCAGTCGGAGGCCCAGGAATGAGCCTAATGATCCATGTTCTGTACAGAGCACCAGTGCCTGGAAGCTGAGTGATGGGTACAAAGGGTAGAGGCTTCCTCATGGCTCTGTGTCAGGGAGAAGGAAGAGAAGAAGTAGGCCACAAGGCTTGTGACAGACCTAAAATGGGCATCAGAGAGAAATGTTTTTGAGAGGGACTACAGTGTGCCAGTTGTCAACCCAAGGAAACCGGGGGGAGCTGCAGTTCAGAGCAAACAAGTGCTCTCATGGCTCTGAGTATCCATTAGATGACCCAGTGTGGTTGTTCAGCCAAGTAGGACCGGGGACTGCAGCTTGTTGTCCATCTGTGCCTGCCAGGCTCCAGCCAAAACAACTCCCCACAGGAACCTGTATTGATGTTCACTCTCATTTTGCCAAGCAAGGAGGGGGAGATGGAGAAGTGGTACAAAGTTCTGTCTTAAGGCAGATAATTAGTGTAAATGAATTTCTGTTTTCTTGTAAGAGCTGTGACTGATTGCATCAAATTTCTCTTGCAGACACAATATGAAGAATTTATAATATAAAAAATGCATGTTATGCAGAGCCATACCTGTCTTATTGCTCTCCCATCTGCAGCACATCCTGTGTGCCAGTGACTTCATTCAACCTTTATTGGATTGAGAAACGCCCACTATCCAACTGAGAAGTATCAATTTATATGGATACCTACACTCAAGTGTCAAATATTGAACCCCTTGTCTACGGAATTCAATGCCTGAGTAAAGGCAGATTTGGATCTGAATAAAAGCCTCTTGCATATTTATCTGAGTCTAACAATTCTCCATGAAATATTAATGTGCCTGTCTAACTATCTACTTGCACATTAAAACTTCACACTAGTTTTTCTAACACATATGGCTGGACCTTAGGGGCAGCAACTTGTGAGTAGTTCTCAGTGCAGCAAGGCATCAAGTGCCTGTGAGCATTTTAGCTCTTAGGGTGTAATACCCTACACTACTCCCAGCCCACAGATCGTTAATTACTTCTCTCTGCCTTAAACATATTAAAAACGAAAAGGTGGAAAAAGGGGACTGGTTGAAGGGTATCCACCATCCATCTGGCTCTCAGCTGTGAAATGCTGAGTGTGCTGGGGCTTGTATTTTTGACAAGCCTTTAGATACAGGGAATTTTTCCCAGCGCATCCCTATCCTGTGAGGAACATAGTCTGATCACAGGCACTTCACTTTATTTAGGAAAACCTTCTAGCAACTTCAATGGGAATTTGAGGAAATGCCTCAGGCTTCCCCAGCTGCAGGCTCTAGTGCCTTAGTGACGTGGCGTTGTATTGTATTTGCCATGTCAGATGATGTAGTCAAAAAATAATTTTGAACTTGTAGGTAATTTAAGAATAAAATTGCATTGAATGAAGCATTAGCTTCATCAAAAAGCCAAATTATGCTGAAGTTATGAAACATCACTCAGCTATGAACAAAACTCTGTTATTCCTTCTCTGTGCTTATTTTCTCTTTTTATGTCCCCTGCATTCATTTCCCTTGGGTTTCCTACCCCGAAGTGCTGTCTGATGAGAAGAGTCTTGCATTTGGCCCCTGTTACATGATCCTCCAACAGCCTGTTGACAACAGACCAAATGGGAGGCAAAAGATAATCCTGGGAAATGACAGCTGCAAACATCTCATTTGATAGTCTTCAGCACGTGCTAATAATTGTTTTCAACACATGCCACAGAAACACAGTGCAAATGTGGCTGTAGAGTGGGCAAGCATGAGAGCTGAAGAAATTATTGCAAAATCTTCTACCGAATGATAAATGGGCAAAGAATCACTTTAGATAATTTCTTGCTGACATACACGAGCAGACGGATCCTGGTCCATTTCTGCCCTCAATTACATGGTGCAGTGGCCAGGCAATTTAAGGGGGATGGCACCTGGATCCTCCATATATTATAATTACAGGGTAAGTTTTGAAACATGCCTAAGCACAGCTTACATTTAGTTCTGTGAATGAAGCATACTAAAAATGGTGATTAAAAAAATTTTAGTTGTATATCTAATAAAATCAATCTAATAATTGTTATTATTATTAATTTAGCAAATACAAAGTATGTAGCATTTTGTCACAGAAATGTGTAAGTTTTTTTGAGTTTTGCATTCCTTGGAGCACTTACCTCAGTCTTTCATCTCCTCAGCCTTTTAGAGGATGTATCAGATTAGACGAAGCTGTAACTTACCTTTATTGTAAAACCATTGAAGTGACTTGGCTTATTTGGAGATCAGTTTGTTCATCTACATCTTTCATTAAGAAAGGGAACAGAGTTCTGGAACTACAAATGTTCTGCTTCTTGGAATACACTTACGCATAGATATTTAAAAATTATGTCTTCATTATAATGTGGGACAATGTAAGTAACTGTTAAGGTAAACTCTATTGATAATATTTTCTGCTTACTAAAACTAATAATAAAGTGTCAACCTAATTATAAAAGTCAAAAAATTATGTGCCGGATTTAATGTGAACAACACAAAAGATAATGTCACACTATTCTGGGGGACAGCTCCAGTCAGAAGTCTTGTTATGTGATGAGGAAAAGGGAATTTGTTACTTGGCATGACAATGCTTCTATGTATATTGAAAACCAAGATTTTTTTCTGTGAGGCTTGAAAAGTCTTTCAGTATTAATTTATTTGGTTAAAGTCTTGTTTGGAAATGTTGCGATAGATAATTTTCTGTAGTTGTTTCACAAATACAGCTTTAAAAGATGTCTTTGTTGTATATTTTCTGGTTCTTTGGACATACCTTTTAGATTTTACTTTTCTGATAGCTTGAAAAAATTATGAAATAAATGGAGTTACCATGGTCATCAGATAATTAAAGCAGAGCAAAGGCAGCTGTGGCTGGAACTGTATATTGATGTCCCATTGGAATTATACCTGGAACGCATCAGAGAGCACAAGTGCCCTGTCTGCACAGGATGTGAGCTATTGATACACCCACAGAGGTGTGGGGCACTGCAGCTGCTGGGTAGCACCCTGGGTGCCAGCAGCACCTCAGACAGGCTCTCTGCTTTGCTCATGGACAGCACAGGCAGAAAGGACACATGGACTGTGCAGCACATGCTCTGCCTTGGCCTCAGCTCTGCTATGGACATGTGCTCCCAGCTCTCAAATAAAGGTAATTCCCTTGCCATTGTACTATTTCTCACTTAGATTACTGTGTGATAATACTATGTGATTTAATATCAAAGTCTATCTATTGGCACCTCTAAAGCACTTATCTCCATGGCGTGACACTTCAGCATTAGACACCGAGTAAAGTAATTACAGTAAGACTGCCTATGGGCAGCTTGTAATGATGGCAAATATTTTCATTTGTACTACTATTTTTATAGGTACTTTTGAAATAAACAATGTCTACTTACTTAGCTTCCCATAAAAAGTTTTGTTAGATTTTTTCCATTTTCATTTTTCTAAAAAGAAAACCCTCTCCTGAGTTTCATCCTTTTTTGTTCCTGCACTTGAATTTCCTCCTTTACTTCTTTCACATTGCCCCTAAAAGATATAGGAATAAAAAGGTCAGAATCTTGTAAAAGAACATTTCTGAAAGGTTTTCAAAAGAAAATTATTGTGCTGGTTAAAAGAATAGAAATTACATCTTCTGTTGCTTAACTCAAAGAGAAAACTTATATAATGTTTGAGTTATATTATCAAAGGTTTAGCTAATAATCGAATCTGGTTTTACTACGTTACTGTTTCTGGTGACAAGATCTAATAAATACCTATGTTAAATCAGGTTTATTTAAAATTATAATGAGAAGATAGCCATCACTATAACTAAACTCTGATATAAACCTGAGAAAACTATGAATTTTCATCTTAATACAAATGAGACACAAGACCCCCTGTTTGAGGGACAGCACTCAGATCAGCAAAGGGACTCAGACACAGTTATGAAAAAAAGACAATTTACTGCAATTATCAAAGTCTAATTAGAAAAAAAATTCTTAAATAATTTAAATGGTTTGCAATGATTTCCTGTTCTCATGCAGCTTTTTTCCCCTAAAAACTAAGAAGTGTCTTTCATTTTCTTTGCATGCTTTCTCTAGACCTTACCTGGAATCAATTTGCCATTTAGAATCAGGTATGGATCCATCCTTTTTACCATATGAAATATGGGATATAAAATAGGATTTAATAACCCCCCCCAAATCTGTTGGCATTCTTAAAAGGCCTTTACTAGTCTTCAGCAAATAAACAAATACCACGTAATTAACAGTTTACATCATTATTTACAACTGAGTAACAACCAAAACTGCCAGCCAACTTCCTTCTCCAAGAAAAAAATCACCAATGAGATCAATGGGTAAAACACAAAGCTTGTTGTTTACCCTTAATTCAACAGGATCAAAACAGGATTCTTAACAAATTGTTGCTTTCCTTATACAAGCTGGCAGAAGAGCTTGCTGGGAGCCTCCTCTGCTTGGGACCACTGGATGGGGCCATGGGGAAGGCCTTGGCTACACCAGGAGGCTGGCAGCTGGGAGCAGACCCAGAGCTGTGGGGACCCAGGGAGCAGCAGGTTTCTTCAAGGAACAGCAAGAGTTTCATGGACTGACTCAGCCCAAGAAGCCACTGAAAACCACAAGATGGAAAAGCCCAGCTTGAGGAAAAGAGGTACCCTGCAGGGAGATAGGAGCAGGAGGGAGGCAGGTTTCCAAACTTGTGCTTCATTTGGTGTCAGAAAGCTACATTTATCTATGGAAAAAGGTTATCCTGGCTTATTTTAATGTTATAACATATAAATAAGACAGAGGTCTAGGGACTGGGCAGTGCTGATGTCTTTTCACACTCTTGGAAGAAAGAGAGGGACATGACTGGCTCAGGGTTGCATCACGGGTAAGTGCTTGTTCCCAAAGTCCTGCTCTGCACAGAGAGGAAGACTCAGGCTTCTGGTGGAGTAAGAACAGAAATACAAGGCAGAGACAACTGTATGAAATTTACTTTTCTTATTTTTTCTTCATCGTTCATGTTGTTATATTATTGCATGCAGCATTCAGAAACAATTCCATTTTCAATAGAGGGAAATTTCAGATTCTTAGCCATTGAGATACACTGAGGACAGGTCTCTGGCTTTGAGCAAATGTTATTCTTTATGTAAGCATGACAGATGCTAAAGGATTTCCAGGGATCCAGAGATCAGCTCTGTCAAAATTCTGCCCTACGAATGAGAAAACACACACATGCCACTTCCCAGAGCCAAACAGCTTGACATGCTTGTGGCTGCCAGCACGTTGGCAAATTCTGCTTAATGTCTTAAGCAAAAAAGGGGTAGAAAAAGGTTTCTGAATAGCAGGTGCCTGAAAGTTTCTGAACAGCAAGCTCTCCTTTCAGAAAGCCAGGGGCACAGAGAAGAGCAGTCTGTAGGTTTCCATCAGCTCAGCAGTGCAGCAAACAAGGGAAGGATCACACCCCCCTCATTTCCAGCTGGTTCCAAGGAACATTTGAGTTGGATCAAGGCAGACAGACACCTCTCTCCTTCACAAAGCACCTCACTTAAAACTGCCAAATTTTTAAAATGTTGAGCAGCCACAGCTCCCACTGAGATCGCTGAGTGTTGTAGCAAAACTCAGCATGTGTGAAAGACTGGAGGATTTTAGTTTCCACATTTAAATATCAACTTCAGTGTCTGAATTCAGGTGTCCACTTACAATGGGAGCTAAAGGAAATAAGCATGTCTGCTCCTGACTAATATTGTTTGGAAAGTGTGGCACATCAGAAAATAATTTTGGGAATGAAGGCTTCTTTCAGTAAAATTATTTTCACATAAAGTTTATAAGAAAAAAAGCATATATATTTTTTTCAGTTTAAATATTTCTTCACATATTTACTCATACAAAATATCATTTCTAATATGGGACCATATGTGCAGAGCAAATAATAGGGTGTACTGTAGTTTTCTCCAGCATGTCTTTTCAAATCCTCACTTCTTCTGATTATGTTGGAAGCACAGCACTGGGATGGAGTAATGAACATCTACTCAGTAATTTATGTGACAGGAAATTGAACAACCATCTCCTCAGCCATTATTTCTGTGAATTTCCCAAGCTGTAAATGTATCAAACGGTTAGAGAAAAGCATAAATCCTGTTAAGCAGATGGTCTCATTTTTTCTAGAGAAAAATGTCTCTAGATGTCTGAAATGTTTCTGTCTACAGGCTTGACCTGTTGACCAAAAACCTGTAAAACTGTTTACTTATTTAATAACAAGTTACCATGGTGGCCTAAATTGTCTGAAAATGCTAACAAATTTAGATGCCCTGTAATATGGGATAGTAAAATCTAAAAGTTATGTTGCTTTTGAAAAAAACTCAAAACACACATCTGCTATCTAAACCTCAACCCTCTCACAGAGTGTTTTGAATTGTGCATTAAAAATTGCTGGACACCCAAAACATTCTTATCCAAATGTGAGCTGGTGCACTTAGAAATGGAAAAAGGGGAGGTAGTTGGTGAGGAACATGGCTCTGACAAGTCCACAACTAAATGCTAAAGTACCATTACTTACCCAATATTAGGATTAATGCCACTAGGCATTTATAAAATCAGTTTTCAAAACCTGGAGAGAATTACATTTTATGAACCTGTCAGCCATTAATTTATCTGATAAAAACCATTTGAAAAGTAATACTCTGTGGTTCTTTAGTGACCAAAACTTCAGTGAAGTGTCATGCTTAGGTGTGTTTAAGTTGTCTAAAATATACTGCGTCAAAACCCTCAGAAGCAGCAGCAAAGAGCAAGGTGCCCGTGTCCATTGAGTAGTACAAATATAGAATTCAATTCTATTTTTTCACTTTGACTGCCAATTTTATGGCACTTCATTTAAGCCTGAATCTCCAAAGAATCAATTCAAATTAGCTTTCTAATTTTCCCCAAAGAATCTGCTTTAAAATAAATTGAATAGTAACGTAAGGCTTAGTAAATGAGCGTAAAATTCAAGTGAACTTCTCTGAAGAAAAGCCTCTTTTAATCTGAAGACCAATAAAGCTCAGGTGCAATAATATATGACAACCTAAAAATAGTTTGTCCTTGCTGGTGGTTTAACATTGGACAAGCTATACTTTGTGTAGTTGCAATGTCTAGGGTATCATGCCATGATACTGGGAATATGAGTTGTTATTCAAGATTGTGTTTGAAGACAGACATAAAAATCCTTTTTGGTTTGTTTTTTTTTAGAACTGTCATTTCATCAAATCTTACTGATGTCATGGCAGAGCACTGGTGTCTTTTAACTTGTTTTTCTACATTTGTGGTTCACAGTGAGATTTTTGCAGTTTTCCATCACTGACAGGAGCAATATTTCTTACAATTTTACATGTTTTCCAGCACAGGTGTTAAAGTTTCCTCCCTAAGCAGATGATAGGAAGCTGGGGGACTACATACCTGTGACCAGGTAACTTGACCACTGGCAGTGAGCACAGGCTACAAGGGACAGAGCAAAGAGGTGCAGTAGTCATCTGCCAATTCCACTCAGTCTTCTTCCCAAGGAGATGGAAAAGAGCATGTCTGGCCCTGGGCTGGAAATGAAGGCACAAAAGCATAGCTAGCAGCCAGCAGAGCTGTCAGGGAAAGCTCAGGACATTCACCTCAGGTGATAGTAACAGATTTTAACCAATTACTGGTGTTCAGCAGAGCACTGAGCCCAGATGTCCAGAGCCCTTCTGAGTTCTATCCCCATCATTAATTTCCACTATGTCTCCTTGACAATTCATTTAGCTTTCCTTTACAGTTCAGAATAGCAAGTGCGGAGAAAATGCTACCTTTAATTATCATATCACATATACAAAAAAAATCACTTTGCATTCTATTTATACATAGCTACATTGAAGGTGGAAAGCTGAAGTTGAGATAATACTAATTCACAGAATCCAGCTGCCTCAGTGTCAGGCTTCCCCAGTAATTCATCTTAAGGATGGTCAGGAGATGGTGTGTTCCCCTATGGGATCCTGTGGCTCTTGCCCCATTGTTGTCTTCAGAAAGTTCACTAGAAATTTAGCTGAGGGAAGTGTCTCCTGTTGCCTCAGCACAGCAGCAGAAAGCCAGGTCCCAGCTTGCTCAGTGCTAATCACAGGAATGTTAATATAATATTCAAGGGGAAAAAGCCCAGACATACTTCATTTTGCCTGATACCACACATTTACAGAGGTATCAAGTAGTCACTGGTGTTGTCACCTTTTTTT
>VWZP01003223.1:606049-671820 GCA_013396995.1 Dicaeum eximium
TTTTTTTGTAAAAGCAAATGAAATCAACAAACCAGATTACTTCCAATTTGTATTTTAAAAATGCAATGAACAGACAAAACAAGCAATTGTTCAGCAATGGCTGAAGCAGGTGTCTGGCTGAAGCCAGCAGCTCCTACCTCTTGGTTTGTCCTTAGCTGCTGCATGGACCATGAGAAGAGCTGCTCTTCATGCCACTGATGTACCAGTGATTTGAACATTTCCATCCATTGCAAAATTGTTATGTATGGAAAATACCATCTGCATCCAACAAGTATAGACTCATGAATCACAGAATCATTGAGGCTGGAAAAGACCTCTAAGATCCCTGAGTCCAACATTAACCTCACATGACCATCTTCACCACTAAAGCACATGCACACGCCCGTTGAACACTTCCAAGGATGGTGACTCCACCACTTCCCTGGACAGCCTGTTTCAATGCCTGACCATCCTTTCCATAACGAAAACTTTCCTAATATTCAGTCTAACCTTCTCTGGCACAAGCTGAGGCCATTCCCTATTGTCCTGTTGTTTATTACCTGGGAGAAGAGACCAACACCCACCTGGATAGAACTCCTTTCAGATAGTCTCTATAGAGAGTAGTAAGGTCTCCCCTGAGCCTTCTTTTCTCCAGGTTAAACAACACCAGCTCCCTCTGCTGCTCCTCACAAGACTGTGTTTTCTTACTTCCATCTAGTATTACATCCAAGTTCAACAAACTGCCCAGTCTTGGAGTGTTGGGAGGAGCTGATGAGAAAATGGCAGCATTCTCTCAGGAGTCCTGAAAATACAAAGATGGGGACTTGCCTCTTTCAACCCCAGAGGAGGCCTGGTGTTGTCTCAGGTGGCCAAGCAGGACAGGGGGACCCAGTGGGAGAGACCATCTGCATCCAGGAGGCAAACAAAATCCCAGGTCTGTCCCTGCAGGAAGAACAGTAAAATATCCCAACAATTCACAGAATTTTTTTTTTGCATCAGGACAGACTATACAACACCTCTAATGTAGCTTCTCTGCATTTTGTCTGAGCTTAAACCACCTCAGAAGCTATGGAGCATCAAGCCCTGGTGGCTCCCTATGGGCAATGGGAGCTCACTGCAGCAGGGCAGGCTGGGGACACTGGGACAGCCCCAGGATGGCAGGGCAGGCCGGGGGACACTGGGGACAGCCCCAGGATGGCAGGGCAGGCTTGGGAAACTGGGACAGCCCCAGGATGGCAGGGCAGGCCGGGGGACACTGGGGACAGCCCCAGGATGGCAGGGCAGGCTGGGGGCACCAGGGGCTGCACTAGCCCTGGGCATGGGGCATGTCCCTGGAGATAAGGCAGGGCTCAGGCCAAGCAGCAGATGGGAACACGAGTCCAGAGGTAGGCCAGGCTTGTCGGGGCCCATGGCTAGGCAGGGCTGTGAGCAGCTGGAGACCAGCCCTGCTGTGGCACTGCTGGGCAGGGGCTGATGGCCCCGGGGGGCTGACATGGGGTCCTGAGCCATAAGCAGGGCCCTGGGGGAAGCCAGCCGGGGCAGTCAGGCCTGTCAGTGTCCTTGGGGCCATGACACAAATTCTCCTATTCTTGTTTGCCCCTTTTATACAGACAGATAGAGCTCTGAAGAACAAAACATCTCTGCGTATCTGACAACCTTTGTTAATATTATTTCTGGGCTCTACTTGAAAAAAATACATTGTGAATATCAATATGGGCAATGTGCTGCCCAAGATGCCCAACAGAGAACAAATGACAGGAGTACAAACATTCAACAGATACCATCAGAGAAGTCTTCATTTGGGACACCTCATTATTCACTTAATTATTCATTTTGTTTATTTACAGTAGAGATATTAGACATAATATGGTGTAAGTCCCTAGCATCCTCAAACACCAGCTGCAGGCTTTTCTCTCCGGCCCCAAAAGGAAAAACCAAAGCATCACTGTGAGAATTAACAAAAGTTCAATTAAATTTCTTTCCAGAATGTTAATTTCCCAAAAATAAAAGCAGCAAATTAATAATAAGCTGCTAGTCACCTCCCTTATCACTTTTGCACACATTTGAAATGGAAATAATCTGTGTTTCAAATGAACATTATCAGATAGACAAGCAAATTTTAAAACTGATTTTAAAAAACCAAATACATAATGATTCACCTTTTTCTCTCTCAAACACCAGTCTAAGGGAAGAACTGTTAAGGGCACTGCTCCTTGAAATGACAAGTTATGCACAAATGTTGCTACAAAGGCGTGAGAGATGAGGAGTCTCCATGCAGCACACAGAGGACCACAGCAGGGGTTGGAAGGATCTCAGAGGTCATTCTTTCATCTTCCTGCCCCATGGCAGAATAGGCTAAGCTTATCTTGGCAGGTATGTGTTCAACCTCTTCTAGAGCCTCCCTGTTAATGGGCACTTGACAACTGCTTCAGGCAAGAGATCCCTGCCAGTCGCTCCCTGTTCATTAAAGAGTTTCCCCTGCTTTAAAGTAAATCTCACTTGCCACAGTTTAATCACATTACTTTTTTCACTATCAATGGACATGAAGAAAAGGATTATTATGGGTTTTTTTCCTCATATCTGCAAGTGTTTTGTGCATTTGAATGATATTTTTGCTCAGTTGTCACTTCTTCCTGGGTTTTTTCCCAATTGCTCTGACACCACCCCATGTTTTGAGCAGACAAGGGCAGTGCCATACACACAGGTGTCAAAGAGAGTTTTGGTATTTACTGCAGTGCACTCTGGCCTGAGCCCAAACCACCTTTTAACCTCAGTCTTCCCTCTCCTTTCCTCTCTGCTAGGGAAGCCCTATGGGTGCCCTACAGTGTGATTAAATGGGCTGAGAGCTTCATGCTCCCCCTGCATGCTCAACAATTAGCAACAATTAAACTTTTCAATTCTAAAATAACCAGGTCTCTTCCAGGCATATTTTCCAGTCTATTTAGAAACACTATTATTAAATACACATTTCTTAAAAGGTTTTGACAAGGCATTGCTCTTTTTTTATATCAGGGTCCTACAAAATCATGCATACTTGTGTTAAACAGACTTCCATTTTATGTGTGGGGACCAAATCAGTGCTTTCATTATCAATGAGCAACACATCTTAGGTTGCAACCAGATGGCACTTGAGCAATTATGCACATATATTATCTGCTGCAGGGAGGAGAAACATCAAACATAGATTGCCAGCCTACCGTTGCCCATGTGATTTTTATGACAATAACAGAGACTATTTCACAGAGGTGAAATATTCAGGTTTGCTGTTGACTGATTCAGGAAGGGGCGTTAACAGGTTTTGCAAAACATGCAAAAATGTGGCATTTGCATAGCTGGAGCTAAGTAAAATCAGTCACAAAACAGTGGAGTAAGTATTTTATCTCACCAGCAGGAAAGATGAACTATGTACCATATTCTGAGAGGCAGAGACCCTCTGAGACATGGTTGCAGAGTACTTTGCCTACTAGGATCCTATGCAAGGATACATACTGATGTGGTAAATATTCCTGAAATAGTGATCAAGTATTTAAAGGAAAGAAAACAGATTTTTTACTGGATTGCATGCACTTTACAGCATGACGGCTTTAAAAGGCATAAAAATGCCAAGTTTCAGATAACCCTAGCCCTATATTGCAGGTAACTGAACATCACATATATTTTCTAATAAACAGTAAGAGTGTAACTGTAGAGTTAGATTAACTGCTATGCTCTGAAAAGTGACTACAAAATGGCATCATGGTATTTCTTGTTTATTGAGCAGAAATGGCTTTTGAATCAAATATAAGTTGTAAGTAAAAAGACGCTTTGTGTAGTTGCAAATCTTCCAACAGTTGACATGTAACTAGATTATTATTTTCAAACATATCATCAGCATCCAAGATTATGCTGACAAAATAAAATCTTCTCTGACACCTCTGATTCCACTGGCTATGGATGGGATATTAAAAAATGTGCAGGGGTACTTCTCTGCTGTGGAGCACAACATAGAGACATCTACAGTAAGCAAGAGAATAATTAGCTCAGGTATTTGAAAGCATCCTAGTTTCAGCTACTTTCCACTGATATAAATTAGCTCATGTGTATCTTTTTGTCCCAAGTCAAGCCCTAAGGTCTTCAGAAATATATTGTATGTAAGTTCAGTGAGACATAGCTTTAAGTTTCATGTTTTTAAGAATTCCACATTTACCTTCACTGGTGCCTATGTAGTCCAGTGCTGGATTTACATTGGGTGAAATGGAATGGAAATCAGCAGACACAAATAAGATTACTATTACAACCATGTCTAAACCCAAAATAGTTTTATGTTACTATAACTTATTTTGTATGAAACCCACAAATTAATTTGTTTGCATAGCTCTCTCAATAGTTAAAATACATTTCTAGTGTCATATTCCAAGGTTTCTCAACTGTCCTGAGATGCTCTGGTCAGCCTGATGTGACAGACAGGCTTGGTCTACTTTTGTTTCTGGGTCCTTTTCAGTTATATTCTTCAAAGCAGTGCCTTTAGTAAGTCTCTATCAGCATTTCTGCTATACAATCAGCAGGAGTGTTAAAGACAGTAATATGTTTAAACCCCCTCTTTCTATATAACAACTTTATCCACAGATGTCTAAATCTTGTTTAAAATAATGTAAACTAAATTCATGCTATCGAAAAGTAAATAGATAAGGAAGTAGAAATTAATTTGAAGTCATTTATGTAAGAGTATGAGGACTCAGCCTACCTCTGGAAAACACTGAAATGCAATCTGTTGAATATTTGTCTTGGCTCCGGATTCTCCTTCAGAAGAATTTTTAGCTAGACTTCCCAGTGATGTATGCTCAAAGGGTCCTTGTATTAATTGAGATTTTATCTCCTGGAAATCTCTACTTTTTCATGTAATAACTGGATGTCACATCCATAACGATTGTGTAACAGAGGGAGTGAAGAACTCCTCTAAAGTGAGAGATGGAAGATAGGTACTTCAATTATTGCCATTCACTTGGGAAGATGTAATATTTCCCAGAATCTGAGATACTCTGTACAATCTCACAGAAAAGCCCACAACTTTAAACACATACAAAGTTACATAAAATAACCTTGCTTATGTTCTTCATTTTTTCATTTTATACCACTTTAGGAATATAAATGGAGTATAAAGCATATTTACACTCATTCTAACATCCCTTTACAGTGCAAGAATGACATAAAAAGGACCAAATATAAACAAGAAATGCAGATAATGCATGAGAGAATACCACACCCAGTCAGAAATCACAGGATGGTACTATACTTATGTCAATCATCACATTTTAAAAAATCAGACCTTGTTAAACAAACTTGGAATTATGAGTCTGCTATACTAATCATAGCATCATGGGAGCATTTACTTCGGAAAAGACCTTTAAGATCACCAAGTCCAACTATTAATGTTGGTCTAATATGACAGCCTCTGTGAGGCACTTGATCCCATACTAAGTGGCATCAGATTTTAAAATTACAGTATAGAAGCAATGCAGTATACCTTCATTTAGAAATTTATGAGGAATCTTTTCTGAACAGTTTTATAGAAGATTTATATTTTGGGGGTTGTTGGGGGTTTGTTTGTTTGTTTGGTTTGGTTTTGTTGTTGTTGTTGTTGTGTTTTTTATTTTTTTACTTTTTAATGATTGTGTTAGTTTGCAGATTACTGAAGATCTGCAATTAATAATTAAGTGGACAGCTCATTATTTTTACCACATTTGAACACATTTAATGCAATACACAAACAGCACTGGGAACATCTTTATGAGATACAAGGGTATGTCATTGAGAGAAATAATTTTCTCATTTTTAGCCCAAACAGATAGAAGTTTTGAAGTAAAATATAACTGAAGGATTTCTGTGTGCAAGTCCATCTTTGAATCTTTCCATCTTTGATATCAAGGCCCCTGATAAGAGCTATAGTCTTGCTGAAAGCATGATAAAATTAATTTCAAAGAAAGTAGGTGCAAGGGAGAGCAAAGCTGACACTGAAGAATTTCCTCTGTTGTCAGAAGGCTGTGGAACACTATTAATTAGCAGCTAAAATATAATCTCATTTATATGCTTCCTAGGAGAAAGGAACATGCTGTAAAAAAATACTGAACGATATATCTATATAAAAGATCATAAATATACTTTGAAAGTCCTTGACTGTTTACATTTTCTTATGACAGAGTCTAGCTTTTGTTTTTTTCAACTATGATTGGAAGGGTCCCAGCCATTTCAAATTTAGCTCAGCCTGTGTTTAGAAATTCTGGTAAAAGTAAATGTTTGGGGGTTTTGCCTCATAAGACTTTAAGACTAGCAGAGTGCCCTCAGCTTCCTTAATCTGGTGTCTGTGGATATTGAGGCAGTGTGAGGGGACTGAACTACAGGCAGCACCGTGGCTTCTGTGCCCTTTCCAAATAGTGTTTCCCCCGAGCACAGTTGGAGGCAGGCCATTGAACTTAATGGACCACAGACCTGACCCATAGGGCATTTCTGAACTTCATATTATTTCAGGAGGACAAAGGTGCCTGGATTTCTTTATGTCCCTTGCCCTATGTACACCATTTCTAAATCTTTTTGTTCCATATTATAGGTAGAGAACTGCCATAGAGAACAAAGAACTGCAATGATGAATCACTGCAGTGGAGAACTGGTACAAATCAAAGAGTTACAAATACATTTTTTTCATGTGATTCCACTGTTCTTTTTGCCATGACGAGCTCTCAAGTAAAGATCCAACATGATTTCTCAGCCTTGACTTACAGCTTTCCATTCTGTATGTCTAAAAACTGGTCTTTTCCTGATCTAAATTTTCATACATCATCCCAACTTGTAGATCATTACAGTTTTCACAATTAGGAGC
The DNA here is from genome assembly GCA_013396995.1 of Dicaeum eximium. NCBI lineage: Eukaryota > Metazoa > Chordata > Aves > Passeriformes > Dicaeidae > Dicaeum > Dicaeum eximium. The sequence goes on from VWZP01003223.1 coordinate 612,882, forward strand.
AAAACATTATAATTGTAGCAACAAAGCTAACATCATTTCTGACCAGTCTTTGTCAAAGCACCTAATAAGTTTCAGTATTAAATGATTTTTTAATAAATCTGAAAATTGACTCACTTTTCTTAAGGTCCAGTAAATTTAGGTGATTTGCTAAGTTTAGAAATCTGCAGCTATTCCTATGGATCACTGCGAACAGAGCAAATCCCTCTATGAAGCAGACTCTGTCCATAATACACACAGGTTGTGGCACAGCACAGAGAAGTGAACACCCCTTGCCTAACAGGGCAGATGGAGCATGGGACAGCAGTGCAGAGGGCTCTCAGCAGATGCTGGGAGGACTCCTCCCACTCAGAGCAGCACAGCTGTATCACCACAGCAGAGCAAAGACCTCAAACCTTGTTTCTAGGCAGCATTCTGCATTATATAGCTCTATAGTCTATAAATCCACCAGTGGTCAAGTACCAGTCTGAGAATCTATCTCATGTTCTCAGTAAACTCTATGACTGAGGCTTTCTATGATAGGTGTCTGATTTTCAAAATTCTTCCTTTTGCTATTTATTCATATAAAGTGTCTAATTTTTAAAACAGCCCTAAAACTGCAGGCTAATTCCTGCAAGGTTTTCAAAGTGATGTACAATTGGATTTCAGTACAAGCTAGCACTTAGCTGCCTCACTAATTTCACAGATTAAAAGAGCTCCCTTCCTATTTGTTTAGGTGCGTAAATCTTATAAATAGTCTGACTTCTAATTTTTATTTCTTATGTATGATACATCGTATATGTGTATATATTTTTTATGATAGTACAATTATATATCATGTATGAATGAAGATCATGGCAAAAATAAAGAGAAATCTAACTGCTTCCTAACATTTCTGAATTAACTCTACATCCATTTCACTAATGAATCTTAAATTCTTAATATATAAGCTATAGAACAGAAAATGGGAAACATTATTATGCTGTTACATAAAGCCACAGTTATTTCCAATAATATGCTCACATCAGGAGTGAGCATAGTTTGGATCATTTCAAAAAGACTGAAAAAAAGCAGGACTGAAAAAAAGCCACATAGAGAGGAGCAAGTGTGATGGAGAACAGAATCATGTCTATAGTACAGTACATGAGGGAGGGGAGATGTGAACCTCTGGCTGCTGGACACACAGAGCATTTTAGGGAGGCATCACTCTTTTACACCTCTATTGCTACCTCACCACTGCTACCAACTGTCAGACTGCACTTTGGAAGAGGTGAATCCTAGATGTCTCATGGTGCAATTACAATTTTCTTGCATTTATGTTAAATTTCAGGACTCTGTTTTTGATCTTCCATGTGGTGAAATTTTGTCTCTGTCCATAAAAGTTTTTTGCGCTCCATCATTTGTACCGTTCTGTAATTTTTCTTGCAGGTCTGACTTCAGGGCATCATTAAAATATCCAATAAAAAGTGTCCATTTCACAAAGCTAACTATGAAAAAACCAAATAACACCTTCCCTCCCAAAACATTTAATTAAATGTATTGATTCAGAGCAAGACTCTCTCAGAAATAAAAAAGAAAATCTTAAAACATATTCCTAATATATATGCTAGTTTATCAGGTCAGGTTTACCTGTCCCCCAAATGAGGACTTGAAAAATCTAGGATATTTGTGGTCCTATCTCAGGGCTGCTTCCTTTTGGCACAAGATGTCCATACTGGAATTGGGCTATCCTCTTCCACAACAGCACTGTCAAAAGTCAGAATGTCGTGTAATTCAACTTCTGAGGCCTTTTGAGATAGATACATATGTCTCTATGTTGCCTTCCCAACAGAGTGGGTGAGCAGAACTTCAAATGACTTGTTATTTGTACTCTTTTATCACTAGATTTCATATTACTAACGCTCAAGATTGCCCTTAGCCAGAAACAGGAATGCTAACAAATATATGACACTTACAAAATTAGTACAATGTTTGACTATAACATGATTCCATAGCATCTGTTACATTTCAATATGCCACTGAATATTTCACAATTATTTAACATCTATCACAGCTTTCTTCTACAAGAAAGATTGTCTTTAAAAGTTTTTTTTTCCTTTCTAGCATGAATATTCTGCAGCTACTAGGCTTTTCTCAGGAGACGTATCTCAGATCTCTTAACAGCAATTCATTCTAAGATGTACCATTGTAGGTGTCTTGATTTTCATAGCTAGTTTGTAAGCCATCTTTGTCCACATTATTCAACTTCTTGTTGCATATAGTAAAGCTGATGGTAAATTAAATTTATATAAATTAGAATGGCTCTTTGAAAGAATTTTATAAACAAACACAAACTTGACTGGAGCACACAAGGAAATACTCCTCCCTGGTGTCAGTGGGAAGTAGCATTTGACTAAGGCCAATATGTTCTCCACAGCTTTGATAATGGATATCAAAGCAATTTTATACATCAGACTCCCCGACTAACTCGACATTAGCAAATACTTCAGCGCAAAACTAGTAATTTAGTAAGAAAGGCTGAGGGAATTAGGTTTGTTCACTCTGGAAAAGAGAAAGCTTTGGAGGGACCCAATTGCTGCCTCCCAGAACCTGAGGGGATCCTACAAGAAAGCTGGAGAGGGACTTTTTATGAGAGAATGTAGTGACAGGACAAGGAGAAATGGTCTCAAATTGAAAGAAAGTAGGTTTAGATTAGATATTAGGAAGAAATTCTTTACTGTGAGAGTGGTGAGACACTGGAAACAGATTGCCAAACTCTGCCTCTAACTTTGATCAACATCCATAGGTTCCATAGAAAGAACTAAGAAAGGCCTTGAGCCACAGAAACAAATCCAAGAGGACACTGAGGGCAGTGACACTGGCTTTTCTTTCAGTTGAAAAACCAGACATGGAGAATGGGATGTCTTGTTAGTGATGGTCAGCTGGACTGCTTGGCATATGCAGGAAGGCTTGGAGAACCTCATGGTGGTGCAAAGTAGTCATTATTCAGACTCATGTCTCCGTTGGGTATTTCTGCATGTTTCACATGAGCCCAGAATGGTCTTTTGGTTTATTCTTCTGCAGAATGAATCTTGATTTGCATGCACCAGAATGACTCTGCAAACCAAACCAATACACAGAACGTGGGGAAGATCAGGAGATTCGCTTCAGAACTGCACTGCTTTGAGACAAAATGTTAATGTATGTGCAACCTCTGTGCTCTTTTAAAAATCATCACTAATTTTTTACCTCTTGCAAATAAGAGGCTCAAATATGAATCCTTAAATAACTATTATTTTAATCCCCAGTTGTTGCTACTATTTCTTTTAGACAATGGTACAAAGTATTTTCTCATATTGTTACTGAGAATCTCTGCGCAAAATGTTAAACAAACAGGCCTGACTATTCTTTATGTTTGGGCAGCCTTCCCAAAGAATAGTGGTAAGGAATCAAAGCAGGAGTGCAGAATGCAGTTGTAATTCATCCTGATTTTAAGATGGCATTTCATTGCCAGAGAAGTGTAAAGCTGATATATTATAGTAAATGAGAGTCATGCCAAAGCTTTTCTTTGAACTGTGACATTTCGTGTGTCAGCTAGTTACTCTGACTAGTCAGCCACCACCCACACAGCTGATTAAAGATAGAAGACACAGTAACACTGCCACAAACTTAATGTACTATCTTTACACAAAGTTTTATTTTGGGAACCTTAAGGGGAAATACTGCCTATTCTATGATGTACAGCACATATTAATTTATTTTTATTCTTCTGATTAATGAATAAATGGATGAAATATTATTTGACAGGAGAAGAAAATAAAAAGCAAAAAAAAAATTATGCTCGGCCAATCTTGATATTTGACTTAACTGTCTTAATTCTTTTTTGGAGAAAACTCCCCCAGATTGCAGTATATTACACTGGCCAGGCCATCAGGAATGTCATGTTGCCGAAAGACTCTAGTTTTACAATTGTTCATTCAATAAATAAAATAATAGAAACATAGAATGGGATTGGTTGGGAAGAGTATTTAAAGGTCATCTAGTGACCATGATGGCATATGACAGGCCATCTCCCTGTCATAAGCAGGGACATCTTTCACAAGATCAGGTCACTCAAAGCCCCATCCAGCCTGACCTTCAATGCTTCCAGTGATGGAGCACTCACAGCTTCTCTGAACAACTTGTCCAAACTAAACCTACCCTCGGTCAGTTTAGAACAGCTGGCCCTTTTTGCTGTCTATACAGACCATGGTAAAAAGTCTAAACCATCCAAATCCTTTAAAAGGAAATTACAGATTACTAGATTTCAACAGCTATAGGGAATTACAGAAGCCCCAGGGGAACAAAACAAATATACTTCAATAACATTTTATGGTTATATAATCTATTTGCTATAAAATGATGGTGATTGGCTAAGCATATAAAGGATACATTTGAAAAGAATTTAAACAGATGATCACAGATGATTACTTGGAAAGTAAATATTTTTAATGGATACCTTTAACAAGGAAATCCTATTTGTTAAATAAATAAGGTGTCAGAAAACAAGAAAAAGTTTATGTAGTAAGAAAGCAAATATACTCAACCTTGAAAAGACAGTATAATATTCTGGTAAGTAAATCCTGAACATCCTCTGTTCCATAAGGTACATTAATAACTATTTGGTAGGGAGCAATGGCCCTTTAGCTACTGTAACTCATTTTTTCTCAGTTCTGGAGGTTCAGACAGTTATGGCTCCCAGGGGCAAAGATGGCAGTGATCAAACAAAAAAATTTTATTATCTCAGCCCATATCACTTTTATCATTGATGTCCTTACACTCTTGGAAATGTTGCAGATAAGAATGTAACCTGCTAATGAGTGAATAGTCTTGTTTTAAGCCACTCTGGAGTTAAACTATGTTGTCAAAGTTGCAGCTTGTAGGTTAAGGTTGATCATAGCTCTTAAGCTCTGCCAATCTTTCCATGCTGACATTTGATGTTGAGCTCTATCACCAGCAGCAGAAAACAAAAACTGAGGAGCATGTAGCCTCTTTCACCCAATAGCTGTGTAGCTATTCCTTTTGTTTCTTTCCCAAACCATTAGTAAGAATAGGCAATTCATCACCTAATAAATGTCACTCCTAATTTTACCTGGTTTTAGCCAAGGCTGAAGTATTTCTGCAGTTTGCTAGCCAAAACCCAGACAAGCAGTAGCTAGTAATTAATTTCCATTCTAGTATTCAAAAGGAAGAGTGTCACCATGGCCTACTCAGTTCCACTTCACTATGGTCATCAGCAGTTCCTTTCTGTCAGTCCCCATGGGAAGAGAGAGTTCTTACCATCTTTTAATACTGATCCGCTCTTTTCTAAAAAAATTCCAACATGGTAAAAAAATATTATTGGCCTCTCCTGGAGTTTATGTTGACTCAACAATTCAAGCACCTTTTCAAATCCGTGAGAAAATAAGGATTGAGAACATATACAAATAAAGGAGATAAGAGCACTTTCCTCTCTAGAGTTCCTTGCCATATATACAAGATATATACATTTCTCACTATTAAAAGCATACAAAGATCTTTCTGTTTGGTAAAAATATTTAACAGAATATTATGCATGTACAATAGCATATACATTGTCAGCTATTTAGACAACAAATCACATGCATACTAGAAATATAAAGAGGCCATAGCATTTTTAACTGCTCCTTATAAACTAAATAATTATTTTTTAAATAAGTAAAATAATAAATATTGATAAAGTAACATATCACAATAATATAATGCTGCATGGATTTAGTGTTTAGGAAGGGTACAGGGTCTGGGCACCAAAAAACTGAGGCCTACTGAACAAAAAAATACAGTCTAAGTAATAACACAGCAAACTGTCATACATTTTCTCATGACTGTGCATAGACCTGTAGCAACTATCCCTGTGGGATAATTCAATCTCCTGCATCTCAGAAGAGCATGTGATTATATTGCTAATTAACATCTATGGTGATGATTCTCTTATGAAAACATTCATCTATTGGGAAATGGCATTTCTGAGGCAAAGCTCCAATCTATTAGCATGTCTTCCCATCACCTTTCAAAGGCAACACCAGTTTGCTCCCACTGATTAGCACATAAAGGATGATATTTGAGTTACAGCTCATTTCATCTAGCAGGTACCTGGTTTTAATATACAGAATCATGGATATCTGCTGATATACTCAGTGTCTCCAACTTCCTCTCATAATTTACATATTACCTGCCTTGGAATTATAAAAGAGAAAGATTCCAGTTTCATTGTACCTAGAGAGAAACATTCATGTAACAGGAACAGAAAACATAGATATCATTTTATAAATACTTCACCTGTAAATTATGTACTCTGGGATGCCTCATTGAAATTTGAAAAAAAAGGGAGACTGTCTTGAATTAAGGGAAAAATTGGTACTCTCTTCCTCTTACTGATCATTATTATTATTTGTTATTTTGCTATTTATTTTCAGCAGTATTAAGTATATGCTACAGACTCTACGTTCTCTTGAGGAGAGGATTGCTTCTGGACTGTTTTTAAAAAAAAATCTCAACCATAAGCAACTTAACAACTGGCAGGCAAACAGAAATGAAGCCATGGCATGGGGCATATGATCAGAGACAGTGCCTGTAATGAAATCCTTATTTTCTGTTACTATTAATATGAATATGAGATGACAGTAGGAAGTGATCACAGATAAAATAAATAGAACAAAAAAGATTTCTCTCATTATAGCACAGCTTGGTTGCATGTTTATAAAGTTATAGCAGTTAAGAACATCTAGTTACTGGACAGAGGAAACTGAGAGAGAGAGAGAGAGGGGAGCGAAGACAACTTCATAGCCAATGAAAGCTTCTACCTTATACTGTCCCTCAACTATTGGGAAATTCTGTCATCTTGCTACTGTACATTCATTTGTATATCTGCCAATTCTGCCCTAAAAGTCAGCTGGAGGTTTGAATACACAGAATTTTCAGCCTGCAAGACTGAGGTCCATGCTTTAAAAAATTATTTTAAAATCTATTAAAAAGCTAAAAAGAAAAGGTAAGTATTTATGCTTGCTTCCTTACATACACAGTTCTTGGTAACTGTGCAGAACTAAATTGTGTAGCTAATTAACTAATACATGTTAAATTTAAAACAACGTGTAGTGTATAAAAAAGAACAATATATGTATGTGAAGGGAAACAGTAAAGGGAAGACAAATATACCACTGATAAAAAACCCCAAAACCAACAGGTATTTTCTACCATAAATTTAATCTACATGTTTCTGTACATGTGAGATATTTTGGTCTATTGAAAAAGTGAACAAGTTAATTTCCCTTTTTTGTCTGTTAAGTCAAAAAGAAAAAGTACTGAGTTACAGTTCCTAAGTAGAGTGATTGTGAATCAATTGAGATTTCAAATATTTTAAGCATTCTACACACATATACACATGTAAATTAATACACCCAACTTGTCAACAGCAAATCTTCAAAGGCTGCTCTTCAGAGCTACACTTACAGTCAAAGTTCTTAAAATGCTGGCTGAAACAAATGAAGTTTCATTGATTTTTAAATATCTTAAGATCTGAAGTTTTCACTTTGTCTTTTTACCAGAAAATATTCCTTAGGCAAAGTACACTGGTGATACTTCATCTTGTCCATACTTCATTGCAGATTCAGACTCTTTGAAGTTGATGCAGCCATCAGAATCCTGATTGACTTCTCTGTAAGGGAAAAGATTTGGTATTTAAAACCCAAAAGACTATGCAAAACAGACATACTTAACTCTCGATATCCAACACCAATATTGTTTTTGAAGAGCACAAGAGAACTAAAATTTTAATTCTGTACAAAGAAATAGTGAACTAAAAAAAGTTTTTTGTGTAGTGCATCTATATGAGGAGCTCAGTTTTTTAAAAAGAAGAACAAGTATCATGATATATATTCAACAGGAGGTAGTTATTTACAGTATGACCTGTGCAAATTTAGCATTTCTAGCACTAATTTAGATCCTACACCTCATGCTTAATTCCCCAAATTCAATCACCTGTGGCAGAGACCCTCAAAGTTTCATAGTACAACATGCAACCCAAGACCTCTAGGCTTTAAGATAGGTCAAGCTAACATTTAAAATTTCCCCAAGTGCCCCATGACCTTCCACATGCTGCAAGCTTATGTTGAAACAAATATTATGTTAACAGAAGATCTACTCCTTGTTACTGTAAGAAAAATAAGCTAATTTGTATGTTATTATATCCTAAAGTGAATATTGCAATAGTCAAAAAAGGTCTCTGAAGAGTAAAAGCTGTTAATATTTATTTCTGAGACAGAAGCTGGTAGAAGACATCAATTCAAATAATGACATTAGGACACAGGGATAAGTTTTATTAAATACACCTGGCAATATTATTTGATGCAGTGATAAATTATGCTGACAAAATTATATTAATGGTATTCTGTAAAGTATTTGTCTTAGTTCTCCAGAGCTTTCCTACTAGAAATACATTTATACAAAAGTTAAACAATTAAAAAAGCTGATTAATTGTTGGATCTCAACATTCATTCATAATTTGGAAAAATATTTCATTGGGTTATACCAATGTGCAGACTATAGCTTTATTCATAATCTAATTAATAATAATTCAATTAATTTAATTAATAATTTGCTTTTATTAATAATTTAATTCAGAATTGATTATTATTACTGTCAACTATTACAGATGACACAAACATTGCTGGAATTACAGTGCTGCAAAGTTTGCCATCACCATTAGCATTGAATGGTAGTATTCCTGCCATCCTGCAGCATGCAAAATGGGATGTAACTTCTACATAGACCAAACTGAAAATTCCAGAATGATCCACACTCTTTAGAGAGGCACATTCTATTATCCTTTGGATGCCCTGGAAATTTCAAAGAAATTCTATACTGAAGAAGTAGTTTTGTAATTCAGTTTTCAACAAAGCCTTACACAAAGGGTTAGGATGTCGTGTTTAACTCTAAAAACACCTTGAGAAAAACCTAGCAAAATTTAAAGAAAATAATCTATATACAACAGCCTAAAATGCAGAAATTCAGTTTGCACTATGTCCTTCCCTTTTCCCTGAAGAAATCCTACTTAGATTAAAATTTCATTATTTACCCCTTCAATAAATATTATTCATCTTCATTTATTTCAAGAATCCCTCAAACTATCAACTTCCCACATTTTTGGAAATTTTAACATTATTTGGTAAGATTCCTCTCATCTGTTGGCAATAAACAATCAATACTAGTGCTTAATTTCACTATCAATGAACTATTAACCTCTTGTAAAGTAGACTTGATCAGAAAAAGTTCAAGCCTCATGGTGCAATGATGAACCTTACATGGCCATAAACATATGGAATGACAGCCTGACATTATGGAAATATTGAAATTAATTTCCTTCAGCTCATTGTTGGCTCTTGTGTAAGACTAAAACATGATGACATTCTATTGCTTTTCAGGTAAGGACAAGTTTGAGATGTGGCCACCCTTAATCAAGTCTTTAGGGAAAACATGATAGCTGGAGATAGACCAGTCACACAGTTTCTTGATGAAAAGGATCCTTTTAAATACCACATATCATAACACAAAGAAATGTAAGCTTATTCACCAGTGAAGGATGAATGCAGGTCGTAATTACAAGAATGAGATGCTGTCCTGGAAGCAGGAACTGAAAAGGCTGAGGAGTCATTGAAAGTAATCAAATGAAGATCATCTACTCTGATGCTTTACCTAAGACTGTGAATACAATCCTTGAATGTATAAGCAGGATAATATCTAAATCTAATGCAAGATTGATTTTATTTCAGAATACAGTGTTAGGAAAATTAGGAAGGAAATACTGTGTCTATTTTCTGGTGCCTGTACTTCAAGAAGGACACTGAGGAACTTAAAAGAATTGAGAAAAAAAATTAACAGCATACAACTTCTGAAAAACATGCCTAGCATGTTAAATAATGCTTTGTTATAATGTCTTATAACAAGACATTAAAATACTCTGTGGGGAAAAAAAAGAGATTGAATAGCTTGAAGGACTGATCCATTCAAATCAAGACTATAAGTATCTGTCTAGAAAATGTATTTTGGATAGTAAATACCTTTTTATGCTTACAAGGAATGACATACAGATATGTGCAAATTGAAGCCAAAGCTAGAAAAACTCTGAACTTAAATAAGAGGGTTTTTTAAAAAAAAGAGGTTGATGGGCTAATAATATAACTTACCAAGGGCCCTAGGAAGTGATAATTCCTTTATAATTCCTATTCCTTAGGAGTCTCTAAACCACACATGTATGTCTGCAGGTCATTATGATGTATATTTATTGCATGGATTTGTCTAACAGCTTCTTGAACTGTTGTGAAGCCATGGCCTGAACACCTGCTCTATGATTAAGTACAACCCCTTATTTGTTTTGAACCTGCAAGTGATTTGGTGCTCTTTATAGCTGAAGTGCTCTTCTCAGTGACTCTGTGTGTCAAAGATGCACCTATGTTTAAAGATCAACCACTGAAGAACTTTTTAACAAAAAAAAAATTGTTATTATACATGTTATTTGCAAGTAATTCAAATCATTCAAAGAAAAATTACAGACTTAAGTATCAGAGAGATTGCATAATAACCACATAGCAAAATTCCATTTTTTTAATATTTTGATGAATTCTCAGAATTTAGCACTGGCAGGTTACTTCATGAGTGTTTTAGAAGTTAATGCTGATAATCTGGGCAAACTGAAGTTGATGGGAGTTTTGCCATTAATTTTCAGAAGGCAAAGATTTCACCCAAAATATCTGAGTTACAGGCATAAATAAACCAAGACACATACCTTTAATGTTTGGAAGCTGCTCTTGAAAAATGGCCCTCAACTTTACATGGTGTTTGTTCAACACCCTGAAAGCCACTAACTGATTCTATAAATTAAGAGTCACTTTATGAACAGCCTTGCAGCAGAGATTAGCAAAATATGTTGGTGATAAGTAAATGACAAACTGGTAAGTACTTAGCTGTTGTAATCTGAGGAAATGCTACATTTATTTAAAAAATTGTGGATTTTTGGAATCTAGCCAAAAATAATCTGAAAATGATATGGCCTTGAAGTGTTAAATTTTCATTTTCATTTAGCTCAAGTAAATGATAAATTCATCCCTGTGATTAGGAAAATACTATGTCACAGCATATTGATCTTTATTTCACAGGTCACTATTCATTTGACACTCCTAGCAAAATATACTGAGATATTTCAAGGTATGTAGTGCCTCGGGTAGGTTGTCTGATCTTACACTGAAAATTGATTAATAATCAGCATCTCAAGTTACTGACTGTGAGATATAAATTATTCTCTTATACAATTAGGTAATTGAAGTCTTCCAAAATCACCAAAGTGTATTTTCATAGGAAACTGGATTAGATAAATGGCACTTTATTTCTGACAGGAATATTTTAACCATAAATCCAAATGGAGTAAATGAATAACCTAAGAGACTGATGTTTAATATAAGCTGCCTTTTGAAGTTTTATGTTTATTAGTTCACTGAAATAAGCACTTATTAGAAAGAAATCCATATTCAAATGCAGCCTAGCCTTTTATTTTATAAACAGCTGTTCATTCATTCATCAGTCACTCCAGCTTTTTTCCAACTAACCCCACAACAATTTACATATAGTCAGATCTTGAAGTTCCTGATAAAAGCATAAACACAGAATTTGGCCATAATATTTCTTCTTTTTGTATGGAAAGATTCTCTCATAGGCACTATCTATTAGTCAAGCAGTTAGAAATAGACTGTATTTATCTGATAAATAATAGTTTTTCATTAATCCATATCAGTATAAAACATGCCAAAATATACAGTAGAGATTGCAATTTTACTCTGTATTTTGTAGATAATTCAGTATCTGTCCTAAGTGGTAACCAGAGTATTAAGCAATCTTTTCTATTACTTAAAAAGAAGAGCAGTGTATGCAATGCAGTCAGCAGAGATTGCCATTAGTTGGCTTTCAACAGGTTTGCTCAGTAGGACAAGTCTCTAAAGCCAAAGAAGAGCCAGGATAAATAAAACTGTGCTCAGATCTCTGATGCCATGGCCATACACCAACATTTACAAGTGAAGAAGGTAACTTCAAACTAGCTTAGATTTCTCCACTGTGCAAACATTCTTAGCAATTGTTAATTTTACTACTAAAGATAAATGGTCCTCACTTTGACTTTAAAGAATCTGAAGCTGAGTTTGGGAAGGAAGATGTCATTTAAGGTCTTTATGCAGGCAGAAGTTTTTACAGAGACCTGTGAGGAGAAAATGTCAGATACAGCACATAAATTAAATACAGGAAGACAAATATAACATAAGGGATATACTAATGAGAATGGAAATGTCAGGGTTCTTTCTCACAGCATTTCTACATGAGTAAGGGTTCATTTTGGTTACTACCCAAACAAACAAAAAGACTATTTCTTTAAAAGTCCTAGAAATGGCTGCTTGGCTTTCCAAATAATTTCTTGTCTAATGTATGACCTAAAACCCGTAATGATACATTTAAATTGGGTAAAACAGCATTAAAAGTTACCATAACTAAATCCAAAATGACTACTTTCTCTTAAAAAGTCATAGAGTTTGAAATCAGAGGAATTTCATATGCTTGTTTCTAAAAACTTTTGGCTTCCAGTTAACTGAAGTATTATGAGAAACAACAAGTTACAAAGGCCCCTACCTTCCACACACAGTGCAATTTATCAAATGCCTACATGTGAAGGCATAATACCTGGCCTTTTAAGCTTTGCTATTTAACAATCATTTTTTTAAGCAGAGAAAGGTATAACAAGATATATACCATATGTATATGTAAATTATTTCTGCAGTAGTCCATGAACTAAGTGATTTTCTTAATTGTTCATAATTTTTTTTCCACGGTGAAAGGCTCAGCAATATTAGATACTAGTCCTCCTGATTTAGAGACAGAAGCATGCAGAGCACACAGGCTGTGTCTTCAAATCATGATTTCCCTGCAATTTACATTTCCCTGCTTTTAGGACATGCCAAGAATAGCAGAGTTTTCACCCTATTTATTGTAGTCATGCAAATGAGATTAAGCATTCATAAATATTTCTATCATAACTCTCCAAAATCTATATGTATCAAGTTCCCTGCTATCTCATTATTTAGGTGTATACAGTGAGTAAAGAAAAGTTGAGAATTTTCTTTAAATTATTTCAGGAAACTGCTAAGGAGTGCAGTTTCCTGAATTAACATGCTAGATTGTATCTGAACTGCTTTTGAGTACTGTGAGCCATTCAGCAGTACTGCCTTGCTGCTTTCACAATACATTTACTGTCTCATTAAATATTTTCCACATTTCAAATGCTATGGATGACTTAGGCCTTGAGTACTTTTTGCAAGTGTTTTTGGTTCTGGTGCCCCCAAATAAGAAGGACATGGAACTGTTGTCAAGTCCAGAGAAACTGAGAAGTGGACTGGAGATCTCCCCTATGAAGACAGGTTGGGAAATTTGGGGCTGCCTGGAGAAGAGGTTGTGTGGAGACCTCACAGCAACCTGCCAGTGTCTGAAGGGGCCTACAGGAAGTCAGAGATGAACTTTGTGTCACAAACTGTGATGATAAGACAGGGAGTAATACATTCAAACTGAAAGAGGGAAAATTTAGGTTAGATATATGGAAGAAATCCATTACTGTCAGGGTGGTGAGACACTGGAACAGGTTGCCCAGGGAAACTGTGGATGTTCCATCTCAGGATGTGTTCAAGGCCTGGTTGGTTGGGGCACTGAGCAATCTGCTCTAGTGGAAGATGTCCCTGTCCATGTCCAAGGGGTTAGAACAAGATGATCTTCCAGGTTCCTTTCAACCCAACCCATTCTATGATTGTATGATTCTGGACATTGTGCTTTTATGCCTAATTTCAAGTAGAATGATGTCTCCCTTTCACTCTTCTGATCTGTCCATGATAATACATAGCCCATTTTCTATTAAAATAACTTCTCTCATTGTATAATTTAATGCAATCTAAATTTAATGTCATAGGGAGCAGCCTACTCAGAAAACTCATGGTGATTTCACAGGGAGAAAGGACCTAAGAATCGCACTGCCTTTTTCACTAATTTCAAATCATGTTAAATTTTGATCTAACTTGTATTTTCAAGGAAGCCAAAGTACTGAAGAAATGCTACTTACCTTGTGATTCAGTAGTTTTCCTTTACTGCTTCTCTACAACTTCTGACACTCTTTCCCCTGCTTCAGTCAGAAAGTTTGGATTCAATTTCCAAGGGATCCAGCTTTCCTGTTAAAACTTTAGCATTCATTATATGTGGTCCTTGATAAAAGTTTCCAAATCATGTTTGTCTACTGCATGAAAATTCTGTTTAACCCTTGTACTGACATCCTTTTCTTCAATATTCATTTGCTCTATAGAGCCACTTCTTACAACACTCTCCCAGCTCTCTTTGATGCAATGAGCTTCAGAGTAATACAGATATATGACACTTGGCTTCCATACTGTTGGTTCTTCTTTTAATTTATTCCTTGTGACTTGAATAATGCCAAAAGGTCTGTAGAATAACCTGTTGTCTGCCTGCCATGAGGCAGAGATGACCGCTTTACTGTCTTTTCATTAAAATAAATAATATTAACTGGAAAAAACCCAACTCCTCCCCCCTCCCCCCCCCCTNCAGCAATTAAAAGAACAGAACATTTTCTTGGACTTTCAGAGCAGGAGCCTGTGAAACAACAGATTCAAAAAAATATTCCATAGTGTTACAATATAATTCCAGAGAGTAAGCAGAAACATCACTTGAATACATATTAAACCATACTATGATGACACAGATCTGAAATATTGTATTTCAGTTGGAATTAACTCTAAGAAACTCATGACATGAAAACTATTCAGAAAACTACCACCACCAATTAATCTGAAAACAATTGCTAGAGACTGCAGAAATTGGCATGTATAATCTCAATGGTTTAACAATAAAGTTTACATCCAGAGTTAAATATTTATTATATCTGGTACATCTGAATTTTACTGCTTTTCCATTTATTTAATATTTATAAATAAATTATCAGGGAATAATTTAAATTAGGGCCAAGTCTTTTACTGCATTTTGAACCAAAGCTGTTATCTTGATTGAGCAATGAGAGGAAAAATGACACAATGTAAGGAGTCCCTGTTGATGACAAAATGACCCACCAGTTGAAGATTCAGGGATGACAGCTTCTTCAACAAGCTGCCTTCTCTTCTGATTACCCAGCTGGTTCTTTCTACTCATACTGCTTGCTTCGCTGTTGATGGGATTCCTGCAGAGCTTCACAGCTGCTTTTTTTCTAATGTGTATATTAATTTCACTTCTTTAAAAATCTAAATGTTGAGAAAATCTATTTTGATCTTCAGTACACACAGAAAAAACTTGAAGATCCCCCTGCTTTTGCTTCCTGAAACAGCACCTGCTATCAGAGTAGTCATAAGTTTCAGCTAGGTAGGAGAGCGTCAGGAAACATATAAATTGTCACAGAATTATATTACTTTTAAGAAAAAAATGCACTTCCCTTTACCTTCAATGCTGTTCAGGTTTTTTGCAATTGGTTTGAAAAGTGGACAACAAATGAATTACTAACAGAGGGGAGAACCCCACCAATATATAACAATATATACTACCTTCAATTATTTCTTCTCTGCAATAAATACTGTCCTTCTTTTTTTATGAGTGAGCTGCCTGACTACAGCTTTCAGTAACTGTAAAGCACTTTGTTCTTGATGCTCTATTTTCTACTTGCAATATACCTTATCCACTGATGTGTGCTTTCCCTGATTTTCTTCTCTCTGAACAATGGAAATAGTCTTGGACACCCTAGACCTGCCAACTTTTGTCCCTTCTTTCTTAACCGGTCCTATTTTCTGAATTCTTTACCGCCAATGCCATGGCTGATGCCGTTGTGCCAGTAGTGGCACTCGGGTAGATAACTCTTCAGTTTCTTTCTGTGAATCCTTCTCAGTGACCAAACTACCCCAGACCCCCTCCTCAGTCACTCCTGCCTTCTTTTTCTACTGACAAGGAAAACTCCACAGAAGACCCTCTGAGCCTCTACGTCTCTTTCCTGGCTCATCTTGAATTGTTAGGTTTTGCAACTGCTCACTGCATTTTGTCTTCTCACGTCTTCCCATTTTGTTTCCCTTAGGAAAAACTATTTTGCCATTGAATATAAATGACTTTTGCTTATGTGAGTCTTGTTTACTACTTGTTCTTAATCTTCTGACCCCTGGACCAGATCTACTGAAATCCACAAGGATCTCCAGGTTTTATAGGTAAAATAAGAAATGCCTTGCAGAGCTCAAGAAAGAATTGCCATTTGGAACCACCACCAAACGTGTCCTTCTGGTGGATTTATTTAATGAGCAATTGTTGGAACAATATAATTAGTAAATGTTTTAATCCCTGATTTGGAATTAAGTAGAACTAATAACATATGTATGATAATAATATCTAATAGTATAATTTTATGTACCATATAACCTATAATACACCCTATAATTCTTGCTAGGTAATATTTCATGTGTAATATAGAATATAATAACTATATAATGATAAAATGCTATATCATATTAAAAAAAAATTATGCATTAGTCAGAGCATGCTGCAATAGTATGTAACATGGAAGGCATGGTACTTGGATACAATAGGCTGAATTGTGCATTAAGCTTGACTATTCAAAGAAAATACTTTTTGTAGAGTCAAAAATAGAAGCTTGGGAAAAAGAAATGTGTCCCACATGGGAGGTTTATCATAGAAAGGTGACCATACAGAGCTCTGGAATCTTACTGGAAAAACAATCTCGCTTAAGCTTTTAAGAATCTTATGCTGACAATAAGAGTGAACCCATTTTCAATTACACAAATAAGAGAAAAGTGTTATTTATGTTGGAGATGCAAAATGCCCTATATAACATCAACACTGGAACACTGCCTTCCACCCTGGTATCTATTCATTAAAATGAGTACTTAAAATATTAGGTGATGCAGAAACCTAACCTGCCAAAAAATAATCTGGAAATAGAAATTCCTGTTTCCATCAGGTCCTTCTGACATGACCATAGTGTAGCTCCATAGAGTTATAACTTAATATCAAAGAGCTATTGAACAAGAACCAGAAACAAAGGTTAAGAAAAGATAAAATTAAGAATAAACCAAAAATGTTTAGGAAAAAATGAGTCAAACTATATAGCCTATAATGTACAAATATTCAAGCTAATATCTTTTAAAAAATCTTAATCACTATACTTAGGTCAAAAGATCATATAATTCCTCAGCTGTTCCCATTTCACTAAGTGTAACTGCTTTAAAACCATCATACTTGCTGAGAACTAGATGCCTAACTAACTTTAGAGCTTTTAATTACTCAGTAAAAGCCCTGAGGCTGATTCTGAGACTATTTGTTCCATGGTACTAACTTGCCTGATGAGGAAAAAAAAATTTAAAAATAAAATCTCTAGATATATATAAAGTATTTAATATTTTTATCCTTTCATCTCTTCTGACTAGATTTATTTGAAAACATGAAATGCTTTATTTCGTGGTTTACATAGTTAATTATTTTTATCATTAGTATTCATCTTCTGCTTTTGCCTTAAAGTTCCAGTCAAGCTTGAGGTCACATTTAACAAGGAACTATAAAATACAATAGACAAAATCTGGGAAAGAAATGAGCACATACCTATAAGAAAGACATGAAAAAACCTAATCAAAAATAGATTAATAGATTAGTACATTGAAGTGCTGTCTAAATTGGAACTTAGTTTAAAACTTCCTTAAACTCCAGGTGGCAAATAGTCACCCTGCTTTTCAGTGCTGCCAGATCTTTAGGACAGCTAATTAGACATCACTTTGCTGAGCCAAGGCCCCACTGTACCCAGCTTTGGTAGTTTCAGAGGAGGGCATGTACCCACCTAAAGCTCCAGTTTGAGCGGATGATCACCTGTAATCTCCCCATGTTCCCTGGAGAAATGCAAATAGTTAAACATCATCAAGCAACTAAATTCAGCATAGCTAGACGGTGTATAATTTTTGCCTCCTTCATAGCTTAATATATTTTATTCTAGTACTGAAAAAAATACTATTCTTTAGCTAACTTGCAGACTGTAGGAAAAAAAACCCACATGCACATATATATATATATTTCATGTTTTGCCTTATTATTTAAAGCTGCCCTCTCAGATCTTGCAAGCTAGGTGGAATCAGATCTGAAAAGATTCAAATAAACTGCATACTCTGGAGAAGAACAGAGTCCTGCTAGTGGCACAATACTCTTTCCTCCAAGTCATTCTTGAGACAATGTTCTAGATACAGTAGATACCCTGTGACAGAGGATTCTGTTTTTACAAAAAGATCAAGAGTTGAGTATTGAAGGTCATGGGCACATGAATAGGCTGAGAGGTGGCTAGTTGAGTTCTCCTATTTGTCCAAAGCTGCAAACCCATGGTGCAAACTTTGAAAGAAGTGGCAAATGTCCTCTTTGATGAACACTGCCATTTTCTCACTGTCTTAAATGTTTATCTTTTGTGAACAGTCTGCTTGGTTCTCATGCTTTCAAATGCACATCTGCTCCTTGCTGTGCAGCTGCCATGTTGCAGCAGAGTTTATGCTTTGAGCTTCACAAGTTAAGACAGCACTATAAGCACACATCTGAACCCAACATCACATTCAAAATATATTCTTGCTAGATCTCAATTATTATATTCTTGTTGCCTACAGTTTCAACTGGGTACTGCCAATCAGCTGTCATGATCTGAATTTATTTCAGGACATGGGCTAGAAAGGGCATTACTGTCACTGTTAGACAATCCACATTGTGAGCACTGGAGTCTTCCCTGCTCCTTTTTATTCAACATTTGACACAGCCAATGAACTATGAACAGCATGTAAAAGAGGCTGACTGTTTTGAAACAGTATATTTCAAGAGAGTCATAAGCAGAGAGGAGCAGTAGAAAAATGTTCCTCATAGTTCCCTTTTTCTTTGAATTTATTTAAAATACACAAATACTGAAAGAACTAGAAAGATGTCATGAACTCCACTGAAAACACTATGTAGACTGCCTCAGTACTTGAGCTCATGGATAAAAAGGAGAAAGTGGAAGCAGAAACTGAGGAAAAGATAAGTTGCACTTGGTAGCTGGAAGAAACACTTCAAAGAGCTTGTGGCATAGTACCTACTGCCTGATGTTACACAACCCCATTTAGACAAGTCAGTCTGTAATTTAGAATTGATCCTGGACATCTCTCTCTGACAATGAAACAGGTACAAGAATTTATCCCATCTTTACTGTTGATGATTTGGCCTCTGTAGTACATACTTTTGTCTGCTTTCAGCTGGACTACAGCAATGCAATATCTTGGGCCTGGAGCCATTAGCCCTTGGGAAACTCAAAAGAGAACAGAACACAGCAGCACATTGCCTCTGCAGCCCAGGGTACTATAAGGACCTCAAATCTGCTTTCATCTTCTGCACTGGCTCCTACGAAATACTGGGCCAAGTTTTATGTCTCTGTCATTATCTTTAAGGTGTCCAATAATCCAAAAGCAGAATACCTAAAGGATCAACTGAGAGCCTGCAGCTCCATTAAGGACAAAACTTATTTTGTGCTGTAGATAGAGATTTGACAGAGAATAGTCTAAGCAGCTGAATGTTGAAAATGTGCCTAACATCCAAAGCATGACCTCTTGCTACTGAGTACAAGATGTACTTTTTAGGATCTTAATCTCAGTAACTAGCTCTTTTGTAGTAATAATAACACAGCACTTTGAAACAAATTCACAAAAATACAGAAAGGTTTTGCTTGCTGTAGTAGGAGCCAATGAAGGACAATAGAATCACACTTAATTGTTATCCCTATTTGTTCTGAAAATGACTCAGCTACAAAAGTAATAAAATACATTAAAATATCTGAATATCAGAGAATTCACTGTTTTTCCAAATGTAGTGGCACTGCCTGTCTTACATGAATCCAGGTATTTCAGGTCAGTGATGATTAATCTAATTGAAAAAAAAAACAAACAAACAAAAAAAAAAAACAAAAACAAAAAAAAACCCCACCACTACAAATGAGAGCAACATATTTTAGAAACCCTCAGGACAAAACCCAAAATATCAGGAAGTGTAGTAAAAAAAGCTTGAGGACTAAAGTGTAATTTATTTTCAGTGAGATGGAATTGTAAATGCCTAACAGACCAAGAAAGTAATGCATGTGTTAGGCATTTTTAATAATACCATTTAATTTTTATTAGATAGTAATATATTTAAGATTATATAAAAAACTGCATTTCTTATGCCACATCTTATGTGCAAAGATTAAATTTTTAAAAGTATTGAAAATCCAGAAACCCTATATTCAGCAAAGAATGAATATAAATGAAAATTTCTTCAGGGACATATGGATCTTAGCAACATTGTACAAATTATCCAAATGGAAGCCATACAATATTAACAAAAATATTGGTTTTATCAATAAAAACTGTTCTGTAATCACTTAATGTTAGAAACAGTAACAATTATATAATCACAATGTAGCAAAAGCTTTTGAAAAGTGGTGATTATTTAAGTGAAAGGTCCTGTGTCCCATTAAGCCTTCCCTGAAGCATTAAGCTTCCTTTCTGTATACCTAACTCGGGAACAGACCCATTTACTAATTTCTTAATTGTATTTATTAGTATCAATATAAATAAGAGAGTTTGATATTCTACCCCTAGCATATCAATTCCTGTTAGACAGATTTATGCTCTAAATGTCACTCAAATATTTGAGTAAGGGAACAGTTGTAAGGAACCAGAAGTATATTCACATTAATGGAAAGAAATACACCTGTTTAAACACAGTTTAAAAGGAGATCAAATACTTTCTAATTCGAATACCTAATCACTTCAAACTGAGTTATCCAGTACCATCTTGAAGTTGATTATAAGATGAAAGAAACACGACAGAGATGATAATCATTTAATCCCTTAAGAACAGCTATTCTGAAGAGCTTTTCGCTTTGTCCACAACAGTATTCCAGAATACTATGATCCAGCTAGAAAATAAGTATAATGATGAGGAAAACCATGTTTCCAGCAACAGAACTTTCACAGTAACATGAAGTCCTACAAAAGAAGCAACACAGGAAAATGAACCACTTTAACAGATCACAGAGTCTTTGTGAATCAGTCTCTCAGATGAATGTGTCGATGCAGTCCTTCGCAGTGACAAGCTCATACCATCAGATGTGGTAAGGATCTGTAGCTTCTGATCTCATGTCACAGAGATTAAAACCTATTTGCCAATCCTGGATGCTGAGGATGTATGCACACGGGACTGGTACTGACTGCACATTCACTGTTAAGTTCAAATTAAATCCTAGCTGTGGCTCCCACACTGATGGTGCAGCAGGTGACACGTGAATACACAAGCAGCTCTGACTTGGACTGCAGGAAAGGGCTGTGCAGCTGCTCAAGAGGGAGTTTCAAGGACCCACTGAGGATGCTGGCTAAGTACAACCTTCCTGTCATCTTGCTGGAGTTCCTTACTGCTCACAGACTGGGATGGAGCCCAAGAGAAAAGGCAGGTCTGGCACGTCCTCAGGTCTGCAGGAACTGTAAGTGGAACATTAACACCACTTCCTCCATGGTGAGCAGCAGAACACACTTCAGAAATAACTCGCTACAGGGAATTCCTTTTTCTACAGTTTAAAAGACCATGAAAATGACTGTATAACCTTCCTATCAAGTAGTTTTTACTGATATTGCTTTTACATTTTCAATCTCAATTTTGAAATACTTTGGAGAAACTTGCTACTACTGTGAAATGTTATAAAAGGCTTTAACCAGATGCTCCTTAGTGGTTGAATAAACACAGAACTAACATTGCAATTTAATCAGATTTGCCTGTAGTCTAAAAGACCAGTTTGAAGAAGAAAACACATAAAAATGCCAATAAAGCAACTAGCACAGCAACATTTGATTAAGCTTGACTTCTAAGATCTGCTTTGTATACATGTTACCAAATATTTATAACTAATACAACTTCTTTTTTATAATAGTGTATGTGATCTAGGGAGGACAACATTCAACAGATGGTATCCTTTTTAAACTGTAACACAATTTCCTTACGGAACAAAATAAAACTGGATAGAAAAAAACAGGAACTAATATCAGTTACTGTCCTACATTAAGGAAACAATAAATATCATAGAGCTCAGGTTCTTAATGCTGCCATGTGTTAACAGCAGCTGGAATTAGTACGTAGCTCTTGACTGAAGCACAGAGACACAGCTATAATAGATTTCTATTAATACTTCACTTGGTAGACCTATCACACTGCATCTTCTACCTTCAGATTTACATAGCAATTTCTAAAGCTATGAATTAACTGTAATACTATTTTAAAGATTCAGTTTGGAGTTTTAGACAAGAACTTTTCCTTTATAAAAAAAGGAAGAACATGACCATTTTCTTACATGTACTGTTAGAAAAAGTAAAATGTCAACAAGACCTCTTTTTAAAACATCGGCATTCATATGAGATTTTGTAATTTGTTATGTATTTGGCTTTTAATAAGTATGAATTTAATAGATAAGAAAGGTAGTGGGAAAGAGTAAAATTAACAGGATGATGTTTTCAAAACCAGAATCTGATTAGACTCAGTGTAAGTTTTCACTGGCACTTCAGAGTTTTGCAAAATTAATGCATTCCTACTGCAACCTATAGAAAGCTACTTCACATTTTATGGATAGATGTTCTGGTACAGCTGCACTCTCTAACACCATAAGAGGATTTAATGCAAAACCTAACCATTTGCATGGCATCTGAAATGAACTAGCCTCCCCTTTAACCTTATGTATTCCCATTTGAAACAAAGAATGTAAATACAAAAATTGCCACACTAGATCAAAACACTGTTTTATCTTGTACGCAGCCTTTGACAGTTATCAATGGCAGATACTTCTAGAAAATATACCAGTACATGTCAATAGTTCTAAGAATGTACACAGGTGTTTAGAGAGGACTGTTCTTCCCAGTGCTCATTGATATGTGGCTCCCTTGTACTCTAAGTGTTCCTATTTTCTCACCTAAGTAAAAATCTACTTTATATAACTTCTTGTACTTGTCAGAGTAAACTACCTGAGCCCTTTCTAACTGCTATTGAATTTAGAATTTATATAACATGTTTTGTGTTTGTGCAAGCCTCATTCCATTTTTTTTCACAAGGTATTTGTAGTTTTATTACAACAGAAGGTAAGTGCTGCTTTGGGGTTCGTTGACTTTTTTAACATCCACTCTTTTGTTTAGTTTAGTCATGCCTGCTCTTATTAATCTCTTATTTAAGATGACTGATCACAATCTTTCCAAGTTCTTCTCACATGCAAGTTTGCCCTTATCTGTAATAATTTTTGCCTATTTCTGTAATTGTTCCATTAAAAACAAACCCCTTCCAAGTCAGGAGGTAGAATTTGTGTGGCCTAACTTGTCATCAAAAAGCTCTGTACAGCTGAAACCAGTTATCTCAGTTTTATCTACCCACCAAAGAGAGGAAGAGGAACTTTCTGAGAGGGAATGATCCCATTCTGCAACAGGCATCTACAATAGGTGGGATGAATCATTCCCTGTAAATAATTCTTAAAAGAAGATGAGAGATGAGACCATCAGTTTCCACTGAATCACATGGAGCAACCAAAGGAAAGGAATAACAACAGTTTACAACACTGTACTACAAATATTCCAACATTGGTTTTTCTTGCTCATTTTACTTCCCAACATCTCCATATGTTTCTGATATTGCTGAATACAAGCAGAAATATTAAATGACACATCTATGATGGTATGGAAGTAATTTCCTTGAGAGTTGCTAAATTAATTTAGAATTGAGAATGCACAAGGCTATTGCAAACCTTTTCCTTGGCTATATATAAACCCTAATTCTGTAAGTAATGGTGTTCATCTCACATTGGGCTAACAGTTTCCTTTGCACTGAAGTTTCCATTAGATATCTTGATAGACTCACACAGTCTCAACCAGCATATATTATCTGACATTCTTTACTGAGCAATAACTTTGTTATTCTCCCCCTTTCAGTAAATAAATTTATATTAAAAATGTGTAATTTACTAATAAAACTTCGCGAGTTTTTGTGGACCCTCTGACTTTTATAATTCCTTTTAACCATGAGCATCTACAAATCTTAGGTATTCCCATCCCCTTAAGGGTGGGACATACAGAAATTATCAATGTTTTAGAAAATTTTTAAAATTCTCTACTATATTGTATTATTAGTTTATATGTAAAATTATTTATAATTATATTTCTTTATTAGAATTTGGTTTTCTCAGTGAGAAAAAATCTCTTTGATCAAATGCAACTGTTTATCTTATGCTGAAATACTGCTAACAGTTGTCAACAGCTCTATAAGCAAAAGAGAAAATCAAATGAAAGCAGAGTGGTAATTAATGTCGATTATACTATTTAGATATAAATACTATATTCTTTCCCAGGAAGGTTTGTAGTTGCTCTGTAAATAAGTTAAATTTCTGTTTCTCAAAGGAAATCATAGAATTGGGAAGGCACTGCATGAACAGTGGAATGTGTCATTCCATTTAAAAAACTGATATATGAATTTAATAACCGATCATAGAATCATAAAGAAGAAATATGGCTGGCAAACAGATGGTCTAGTCTAGAACTGGAGGTCTGTGTTCAGTTACTGGTGCTTCTATTTGTTCCATGTGTGGCATTGGCCAAGCCATTTCATCTATTTTCTGGTTCAACCTTCTTGTTTACAACATAGACAGAATGCAACCCTTCCCTCTCCAAACCCCTCTCATTATACACATTAGGAGTGGCTGGAAAGTACTCAGATCATAGTCTGAGGACATAACATTTTTAAGAAATTCATGACACTCAACACTAAGCTAATTCATAACTCAATAGCCTAAATTAGCCTGATGGTAGCATTAAAAATGCAAGAAAACTAACCTTCTGAATTCCACAGGCAGGTTTCTTGTGATCACAGAAGAAACTGCTCATAGTTATAATGACAAAAGGGAAGATATTTATAGAAAATTAATGCAGCTTTTGTGCGCTCTGATTTTTTCTTCATTGTTGATCGGCTGCTTGAAAGGCAGTATATGTAAATATAGAATGGCTAGGCTGCCTAATTCTCCCTGGAAAGTTAGACATGTTATGAAGGGAATTTCATGTTTATAGACGAATAGTTTCCCCCAAATTTCCGAATGAGTAGACAGTTTTCTAATTTAGAACTCCAACATTCAGTTGCTATAAGACAAAGAACTTAGTTTCAGGATATCAATTGTGATAAAATCAGTGTAATATTGTCCCAACTGAGATAGTCCAAAACCTGAAAACTTTATGGGAAAAGATAATATCTTTCATCAGACAGCTGGATAAATCAGGCCAGATTTCAGCCATTCAATTCTCCAAATCTTGTTTCTTTTATTTAAATAAATTCAGTTTTATACACACACACACACCCACACACACACACATACCCACACACCATTAAATTAAAGATAATAATTGAAGTAGAAGTAAGATAAAAGGGAGTTTAAAAATGTAAACAAATTTTAAAAATGAAAGTAGCACATGCTAGATTTTAGCACATTTGGAGGCCACCACTGAAACTTCTTTTAAGTGTCACATCTACACAGCTTGGTACATAAAACGCTTCACTATAGTGAAAAACAACGAGAAATAATGGTCTAAATGTTAAAAGATCATCTATATTTGACTTATTCAACTCTTACTAGAGCTAATAAAGATACTAATTCTCAATTTCTATTAAGAAATTACATTTGAATTTTTATTTTGTTAATATGTGACAATAGTGATGGAGTGTTTGAAAGAAAAATGTTTGCTTACCTTCATTCTACACAAGTAATTTTGCTCATTGCATCTGACCAGCGTTATCCATTTGTGCAGAACATAGTGCATTTAGTGTTTTAGAAATTACACTTTCAAAGATCATCAGTCCAATAGAACAAAACATTGAAGTGCTGAAAAGCGTATAGCTGTCTATGAATTCAGGTGGGTAATTATGCAAGATAAAAATTATACATTTGTAGTAAATGGTATTCACCTTCATTCCATCCAACCACATTTTTTATAGAGGCAAGTCATGCTTTTAATTTGTAGATCCTCATTTTTATTATGCAAACCAATGAAGCAATAAATTTGTTTGTATCAAAGGTAAAGTTCTGCCTATTGAAACTTTAGTGATAGCGGCATCACAATACACATTTAACCTGATAACTATGAAAAAGAACAATTAAATTAATTAATATACACACTAAGATATAAAAAAAAAATACTGTTAGTCCTTTACTGTGACCTTACTGATTAGTAGATTGTTCACAGGTCCTAAGTTCACCATATTTTCCAATACTTCCAGTACTCATTAAGTAATTCTGTGCAGATAACATTGTTTAAATAATAATTTTTGTATTAATTATTTTAGAGAAAGAAAAACAATCTTTCTCATATATGAATGGTCCAGAAAGCAAATATGCAAACTTATTAAAAAATCCATCCATCCATCCATCCATCTATCCATCCATCCATCCATCCCACTGAACAGTCACTACACAGTGTCCTAGGTAAGCCTTGTCAGGAGCTACAGATTAGTGCTATAATATGTGAGTGTAGGACACGTGTCGCACCAGAGGACTGAGGGTCACAACACTCACTGCTAGAACTGAAAGAGGATTCAAGAGAAACTGACACCAGAACTGAGATTTGCAAGCAGGAGGGATAAGGAATCATGATCTAAAAGGTTCAGAGAAGAAACTGAGACAGTCACCAGCCGAGAAAGTGTCATCCAGCCTGTGTACTGCCCTACTGAACAAACGCTCTGAATTCTAAGTGATTTGATATTGAACCTTTTAGCAAGAGATTTGGTTTATTTATCAGTTGTTGCTCTATATGCTTACTGTTTGGATAGGATATTTAGGAGGTCCTTATTAAAGCAAATACCTTGTTTTGAGGCAGTGAAAAATTCAAGAGAGAGAGAAAAGTGATAAATATTCATATTTAAGTGATAAAATTATTGACGCACAAAAGAAGACTGAAAAAGAGGGTCCAAAGAAAGTTTTATTTTCTCTCAAAAATAGGACCCACTTCTGGAACACTTACATTATTTATATTACCAGGTATTTAAACACATTTTCAGAACTGAATTAAGAGCATTATTTCACATAAGCCTAATCGCCTACACCCATTTCTTCAAAATGCAGAAACATGGTGTTTCAAATGATTCCCTGTTTGACAACAGTGGAATTATTGTTCTACCTTGCAGTGGCTTAAAAAATTCAAAATTCAACTGGTTAAAGACAGATTATTAATAGATTAATGAGATTAAAACTAAAATGGCTTGCTCTAACCATATAGGTCCCGAAGTTTCCAACCAATAATGCCTCTGATGAAGTAAATTATGCAGTTTGGCTTTACAGCTAGTCAGTTTTGGTTTTTATCTTAGATAGAACTGTTTTATTTTCAGCAAGCTTTGAAGAAATAAGAGCTGCTTTCCATGGGATAGGTTCTATATATTCATTAAATCTTTTAATGAGCTGATTTAGATAAATGGATGAAAGGCAATGGCTTTGATCATAAAATACTGTTTTACTCTTGGAAACCATCTCCTTCACTATAACCTTAAATTATATAGTTAAGGAGTATCACTTTACATTTTATACTGTTAAGTTACAACAGTATCATTTTATACTGTTTATGTCTGAGATATTTCCACAACGTCAATATATTGCAAGTAATAAAACATTTAAAAACCTAAATTTCAGTTTAGGAGACTCACTCCTAAAGTTTTCGAAAGTTTTGTGACAAATATAAAGGATTAGCCTAATTTACAAAAATCCACTCCTGGAACACATCCTGTGATGAGCAGTTTACCATTCTGTGGGAGCCCAGATGACCACTCATACCTCCCTAGGTCTCAACTGTACTAAGGGCCAATTTTTACCTTTCACAAGAAATAAGAAATCTGATACTCCTGTCCATGCACTCAACTATATTATTTAGGAATGCTTTTTAAATTTTTATTAATATTATACCTGCTTGAGACAGTGGAAAAACCTCTGCTTTTTTCCATGAGCTTTAACAAATTGCAATACAGAGTAGATTAAGTTAGTAAGGGACTTAAACATATACTGAATACATTCCATCCCTCACAGACCTTAGCCCCTTGTAACTAAAAAATCTAGATTTAACAGCAGGGTTAGCTGCAAGCCTAGCTACAAAAAGTAACATTTTCTTTTCACATACAATTCCATGGTCATAGATGAAGAACTGAAGATACAATTCCTGCCCAGAATCTTTGTGAACTATGTAGAAATGAAAAAAACCCAGAGTCTTAGCACTATATATCAAACTGTCCAGAGCTCAACTACAAAACTTGCTTATTGGAGAAAAGCTAGTAGGAATCATCAGATTAGATTCTGGTTGCAAACAAAATTAAATATTCTATTTGACTACTCCCCTCACCAGTCTCACATGCCTATAACCATGGAGGCAGAGTCTATGATGGAAAGATGCAAATTTTGCTACTGATTTCAGTCTGCATGGCATGATGTTTTTTTCATTATATCTCTCATATGGTAAATTGAAGTAAAAGTTACTTCTTTTGCCTGATGAACAAAGAAAATAGAACAAACCATAAATACAAGAAAAAAGTACGAAGTTGTAAAAAACTGTGTCAAAGATTTGGCACAGTCCCAGATCATCCTAAGAATGGAACTAATTGTGTACAAAGCCAACACACATAAAGCAAATGATTCCTAGAATGGCAGAAACTCACTAATCAAAAGATTTGCATAATAATCACCCATCTGTATGATGCACCATATGGCAAACAAGACTGCAATTTCACTAAATATGTTTTCCAGGGGAAACAGGTTGCTCGCGTTTTCAACTAAGTGAAAAAAAAATCCCCCAACCGAGTCATAAATGGTTGGTACACCCAAGTCAGGGAAAACCTTTGATGTAAATATGAGGAAGGCATGGAAAGCAGTATGTTGCAAGAATCACACACTCTGAAAAATACATTTCATATGTGTAAACGAATATGTAAAAAAACAGTTTCAAGAAGAAGAAAAGCAGTGAGCTACTGGCAATTAATTACATGTTCTAATCTTCATAACATTTGTCAACACAAATAATTCCAAGTTACTAATGTATCAAAAACTGAATTCTAGCTTTGCTTTTCAGAGTTACATCTGTACAAATAAAATGAACACTTCAACATAACTTTCGCATATACATTTGAAATAACAGAAAATATAATCAAGATTACACATGTAGGGAGAAGAATCAGAACTCCTGTATCTGTTTATGTAAATTTGGAGAATATTAATACTGACAGCTTCTTCGGGAAGAGAATCAAACTGTAGAATATCTATATAAATCATGTACCAGTCTTTCTATATTTAAATAGCTGTGCTTCACCAGAAACATGAGTTCACTGATCTTATAGTAAACAACAATTTTAGCAAAGCAATATTTTCAATAAGGATTTTAGGAATGCTGGGGAACTGCACACTTCCTCTTTTTAACCATTGATGAGACAGGTTTTTGGGAAAAGCAGTTAAATAGACAATTTTAGGCATTATAGTACATAAATCCATTGCTTGTCTTTTACAAATTCAGGTGCTTAGAGAAATGTCCAATCAAGGAAGAAACAGCATGCAGCAATAGCTGAATGAGCCTGTTTTGTGGATATATTTTTATAAATGGGGTGTGGTAAGTGTGGCGAGGAGTCCCTTGCCTTTGAACAGGAGGACAGGCAGATCTACTTTTGAAGGCATATATTCTTAATTGTTTGGAGCTTTCAACAGACCACTCACTAAGAAGATACAAGAACAGCTGGGATTAAATTTTAAGGAAAAAACCTGTCAAATCTCAAGATCTATGAGAGTAAGTAAATAAAATTAAATAGAAGAACAGGAAGAGAGTAAAAGGGTGCATTAACTAGACCAAATAATTGCAACTACATAATAGAAATATGTAGGATTATTTTATGAACCTAGACTTACATAATGAAATATCTCAGTGGAACTTGCACCAAAAGGAAGTACCTTGTGGAAACTGATTTTCATTTCTGGTAAAAGGTAGCCAAAAAAACCCACATAGGAACCTAAGAGATGCTGTTGAGAACATGCTCATTTTGCCTCCACTACTCATGATTTCCGGTGTGACAGACCCTCTTGTCAGCTGATCTTGAAAGCACTAGAAACTGTCATAGAAATTAAAAAAAAAAAACAAATTGGAAAGAGCTTCCCAAACTTATCTAAAGAGAAGATACTGAGAACAGAAGTGATTCCATTCCATGTCTTTGTATGAAATCCTGTCCCACAAATACAATAGGGATTAATAATTGTGATAGAATTAGCAACGCTTCTTTTTTCATATGTAACAATTTTTGTGTGTTCATATTAAAACAGAATCTGCTCCAACAGCAAAAAATTCTGACACCAATGAGCATAACACAATTTTGATCAAAGAAACTTAAAAAATGCAAGCAAGTATGGAATTTCTGCCATTTTTTCTTACTCTTCATACTAGTAAGTACTTTGAACAACTGCATATTTGGAGGAACTGGGCTCTGTTCAGAGATTTGTAATTGGGCAGAGGAGACCACCTTCAATTTATCAGATCTTATCTATGTTCTTTAGAATTCTTAAAATCATTAAACCAATTGTTACCCAGTTACAGTGTTAATCTAGTTTCTTACAAGTTAATGCCTTTGCTAAAAACCTACCACTTACAATAGCTCCATGTGCAGTCTCAGTAAAGAAACATATTTATGGCATCTCTGTATGCTCATGCAAAATCTTGAGTATCTAAGAGACAGAGGTGCCCTGACTTGGATAATTTGAGATTATGGAATTACTTTTGAATATTTGTTTACAAAGAAACAAGAGCTGTGAATTATTTTTCCTTTATTTGTATGACATAAGTTGGCCATGAGCCAGCAAAGCCCTTGCAGCCAGGAGGGCCAATGATTGCACTTCTCAGTTGCCCCATCTGTAAGTAAAAAAAAAAGCAAAATCCAGCAAATGGTAGCCAGGGTGCATGGGGAAGAGCGTCGCCAACAGGTGAAGGGAGCTGATCCTCCCCTTCTCCTCAGCCCTGGTGAGGCCACATCTGCAGGGCTGTGTCAGTTCTGGGCTCCTCAGTACAGCAAAGACAAGGAGCTACTGAAGAGGGTCCAGCAGGGGCCAAAAAGATGATGGGGGGTCTGAAGCACCTCTCTGATGAGGAGAGACAGAGGGAGCTGGGCCTGCTTAGTCTGGACAAGAGAAGACAGAGAGGAAATCTCATTAATGCATGTAAACATCGCAAAGGCAGGTGCCAAGAGGATGGTGCCAGACTCTCTTCAGTGGTGCCCAGTGACAGGACAAGGAGAAATGGCCATGAACTAAACCACAAGTTCCACCTCAAGACAAGGAAAAACTTGCTTCCATTGAGGGTGGCAGAGTACTGGAACATCTGCCCAGGAGACCATGGAGTCTTCCTCTCTGGAGACATTCAGAGCGCGCTTGGATGAGTTCCTGCTCTAGATGACAGTGCCTTGGTTGGACTAGATCTCCAGAGGTCCCTTCCAATCCTAAAACTTTTGTGATTCCTATGATAAAATATTACTCAATTTAAACTATTATCCAGTAAGCTTTTATATATTGCTAGTGTCTAAGGAATATATGCTAGGAACATGGCTTTGAAATACCTCCTTCTGACCTTTAATAACAGAATATTTTTAATTTTCAAAACTGGAGCACAGAATTTCAAGCTGTTATCAAGATCAGCAGAGTCCACAAAAGTTCTACAGTTTTAACCACTTAAAGAATTCAATTGTAACACTTTTGGGGAACCTTAACATTCCCACTACTTATTTTACAGAAAAAAAGGAAAAAAACATTAATACAAGATACTAATGGGTTTATGTGGACAAGAAATTTCACATATTAAACTTAAGATCCTCAGCCATACCCAGTACATGTAAAAGAAACTGCTTCAGGCCCCATATTTTTCTTAAGTATCTTGCAGAACTCCTGCTACTGATTATGTATCTTTATGAAAGAGAAGATGTAGGTAGGATAATTAGCATTGTCAGGTAATCATGAAGAAATACACACATAAGGCAGGTAGGGGATTCTAGTTAAAGAAAGTCTTTTTACTGACAGAGTCTTCTGAACTTCTTATATGGTTGCACATATCTATCATGTTCATTTTAATGAGCTCTACAAAAAGGTTACATTTTTGACCTCCAGAGCTCAAAGATCAAGTTATCACAGTTTTACTTCTTGTTAAAAAACTCTGGAATCTATTCATATCATGGGCATTATATGACCAATTGTTATAATGAAAATTGAGGAAATTCTGAAATATGAGTCAAAGTAACATGTTGCCTACAGCTTCAGTGTCCATAATTGATTCATCTTTAAATAATTATCATATCACCTATAACCCTGCCAACACATGTTTTATGACTCAGGACTCTCTGGAGAGACCTATGTTTTATTACTAATTGCTGTAGAGAGAAGAAGATGGAAGGAGAAGGCAGCTGGCTTTAGCTCTACTTCTTCAATGTTAGCATAAAAAACGGGTAATTATTTCCTTTTCTGCTGGTCTTCAGTGTTTCTAGGTTTCTTTAGTGCCCACCTTTATGTATCTGTGTAGCAAGACTAACTGCAGGTTAGTACCAGGTCGCCAAAGACAAAACTGCAAACTGCCTAATTTTAGCAGCTATGGTGCAGTAATTTCAGTTTGCACTTTACTTTGCTTTCTGAGTAAAGTTAATGAAGGTGAGGCGCACACAGAACTTGAGGCAAAATACAAACCCCCATGTAATTATTGACAGGAACCATACAGTAGCTCTGAATTTGTTTCCTTTTGCTAAAGGACATAGACCCATGCACATTAAGTAACAGAACCATGATGCTGAATGTCTTTGAAAATGGATGTTGTAATGGTTGGTTAAACAGGGGGAGAAAAGACCTGTCTGAGGAAAAGAGAATGACTTTGGGGTCCCTATATCTGTCAACACTTACAAACTCTGTGTTCAATTTATGTTTCACCTACAGATTTTATGTGTTATCTTCTGTATGTCTCATTTCTGTGACTCAGTTTTTGATCTGTCAAATGAGAATTAAACCCCATATTTATTTTCCTTCTCATTTCCCTCAGCTCTGGTATTATTCCATTTGAGAATATAAAAATGTAAAGAACCTGGATATACTGTCATTGCTCATATTGCCTCTAAATGGTAGCTGTAAAAAGCATGGTCTTTCCTCTAACTTATAAAAAATACTAATGGTACTTCATAGTGGTCCAGAAAGATCGGTTTTGAGCCAAAGACAAATACCAGACACTTCAGAAACCTGTTAACCAGAGAGCATTATTAAAACTACAATTAAATGTCATTCCTTTTGTCCAAGCTACATGAGATGGGAACTCTCAAGGGCACTTGTGCTTCACTGTTGGTATGTGACCTTGAATTTAAAGCAGATGGTTGGTTTTGACCCAGATCGAGAAATGATACATTTGCATCTCACTGGACTGTCTCGCTAGCATCACTTACAGTGCTGCTGCTAGGAGAGGTCTTGGCAGGATGTCTACACCATTCTGTGAGCCTGCAACAAGGGCTTGAGGAGTATCCTGAAGACATCCTCTGAGAATGGTGGGCCATGCCTATGGATGTGCTTAGTAGCTGGGTACACACACTACACAGCCATATAGGCTGTCAGAGGGTTATCACAGAGATTAATATGGTCATCAGACCAATGACAAGTGTTTCTAAAAGCAAAATGAACTAATTACTTGCCTTATGCTAATGGAACTGCTGGCCCCATGAGGAAAGGCTGAGATAACCAGGTTTGTTCAGCCTTGAGAAAAGAAGGCTTAGAGGAGACTTTGTTACCATGTTCCAGTATATAGAGGACGGCTGCAAACAAGATGGAGAATCCCTTTTCACAAAGAAATTACATTGAAAAGATGAGGGGTATTGGGTACAAGTTACTCCTAAGGAGATTCCAATTGGTCACAAAAAGAAATTTTTGCAGAATGAGAAAAATCAGCCCTTGGAATAATCTTCCCAAGGAAGTGGTGGATTCCCCAGTGATGGACACTAAAAGATCCAGATAGCAGGGTGTTAGAACAAGTTACCTAGACTATGCTTTTGCCAATGAAGTTTGGACCAGATAATCCTCGAGGTCCCTTCTAACCTGGTATACTATGTACATGGTAGAGTTTAAGATAATATTATACTGAAATCACCCTCTGGGAATAATCTAAAATTGGATTCCCATTCAAAACCCAATACTTCACTGAGTACTTTCCTATTCAACAGCAGAAAAATTAGCCATCACGTGAGTCCAGGAATGGACACAGAAGCATCACAGTTCTACTTATTCTGTCTTTGGTAAGGCCTTTTATAAGCAGCAACTATCACAAGATTGATTATTCTCTGCAAGCAAAGCACATGGTTATGTCTGCTTTGTAACAAACATATTTTTAAGGAATCTCTTCTTCTCAGGTTAGAACTATTGTTTCTACAACAGGAAGTTTGTTACTCTTGGAAAGATTTTTACTACTAAAAAATATATTACCAAGGAAGTCAAATAAAAGAGAATGTGAGGATTTTGAAGTGCTTTAAGTCTAAATTCCTCTTATCAACTCTATAAGAACTAATACTCTACAGAATTTTTACCTTCAACCTAAGCCAAAGGTATTTTATTGTGTACCTGTGAAATGGAGTCTTGCCTGTGTTTCTTAATGCCCAGTTCAGAGCAGCATTTGTTAACAAATTGATTCTTGCTTCAGCATATGCTGAAGTACCAGTGCAGCTGTTAAAATCAATGGATCTCAGTCAAGAGTGCATCACTGATTTATCTACATAGAGGCCTACAATCAGAATA
Source organism: Dicaeum eximium (assembly GCA_013396995.1). Taxonomy (NCBI): domain Eukaryota; kingdom Metazoa; phylum Chordata; class Aves; order Passeriformes; family Dicaeidae; genus Dicaeum; species Dicaeum eximium. The sequence continues at coordinate 647,809 of VWZP01003223.1, forward strand.
TATATTTGTACAAGATTTAAAGGAAGATTGAAGAGTCAAGATCAGAAGTCAAATCCAAACCATATAGTCATTCTGGTAGAACACTTTTTTGCTTGCTATTTTCTCTAGGCAGCAACATGAGTGTGAGATGGCTAAGGTTGGTAGCCCAGCCTAAGCAAATAGATATCCATTTACAACTGATGAATTGTGGCACAAATTCAGATAAAGATTGAATTTATACACAAGACTGATAAAGAAAGGCTTGGCTTTCTGACCTCAATAAAAGCTGTCACATCTGAAAACCTTCAGGTTTTCCAACTGCACCAAGTTTTCTATAGAGAATATTATTTAAAACCCATCTATGGGTTTGTTTCATCTACGTCAGTGCTGACATTTGGCCATTCTCTCACTATATCCAGGAAAGTTGAAAGCTACCTCCCAACTCAAAGACCTTTTATGATCCTTAAATAGGAAGAAACTTTGTTTCAATGTTATAAAATTCCTATACCTTCCAAAAACTGCAAACAAGAGTGAAGAGAAAAAAAAAGCAAAGCAAAAGAAAATCTAAATCTTCATCTAAAGAACACTTAAAAGATGACAGATATTTCACCATGAGATCACCACATTTTAATTCTATGAAATGAAAGGATGACACTCTCTCTTATACAAAGAGATTTGTGATGTGCTGTTGAGAAGTACTATATACTAATCAGGTATTTTTTATGAGGTTTCCACTGATCAGGCTCTCCAGAACTATATCTTATTCTACCTTTGATTAAAAAATACTCCATCTTCCACTAATGTTTACAGAGAAGAAAAAAGGCTAATATTTGATAGACTTTTTATAACAAAATTCTTAACCATATTTGAAGACAGTTAAGTAAACAACTGTACTAGAAGATATTTTGTCTAAGCATCTGAAAATAAGTCTTTAGAAGAAAAAACATGGACACACTCTTTGGAGAAACAATTCAGAGACAGGCAAATTGGATTCTTGCTAAAAAAGAATGGTATTATTTCAAATGCTCATTTCTTAAGTAACTTAAGTAATTAAAACTCTGTGATAATTCTATGTTGCCAAATAAACTTTTATTGCATTTTCCATTTATTATTTTGTGGCAGAGTTTTACATTTTTTATAGTCAATTCATATTTTCAAATTTATTTTTCCTTATAATAAGCTATATTATAGTGAGGGATTATTACAGAGGAAGTTGCTGCCTATTTTTTTCCTAGCTAATGTTACATGGAAAAAATCCATCTACAAAGAATAAAAAAAAAGTTTCAGCATTTCTCTCAACATTCTATAAATCTGGTTTTTTCCTCTATCTTTGCTTCTCTCCTCTTTTTTGTATTTCTGGTTATTATCCATACCATGCCATGCACATGCCTTTTCCTTTAATTACTTTTTGTACTCAGTTATTCATCCACACTTTTACTGCCTGTTGCTAAGCAACATGCATAACATTAGGATATACATTCATTTATCTTTGAACACATTCTACTTCCTGTTTGTGTCATTCTTTTCCAGTATTTTATCCCATTTCACCCTGTTGTTATTTCCACATTTTTTCACACCTTGTTCAGAGTAACTTGCCTAAGAATACCGATGGAAATTTTGAAATAATCCCTAAACAGCCAATATAGTTTAGTATGTAGTGTTGATGGTATTTCTTTGATTTTTATCTCTATTTAATTAAAAAGAAAGATAATGCACAAAAAATTCTGTATGAAGAAATGTATCTGTTAACATGGACACAGGTGCAAAGTCAAGAATACAAAAGAGAGAAAAACTTCCAAAAATAGACCTGCAGGAAGGGTAGACGACACCATGAGCTAGTATCCAAGAGGGACCTTGTTTCATAAATATGACAATCATGGAGGTAGAGAGTAGAGTAAATCTGATGTAGTTAAAACACAGAAACAAATGTAGGAGTTAAAACACAGGGTGTTTTGATGAACCAATTGCTTCATCCACTAGGAAACAGAAGACTTTGGTCTTTTGTTTCTTTTAAGATACATAGAATAGCAAACAGGTTAACTCCAGTAAGCTTTCTCCGCAAGACTGTTAAGACTTCCTATAGAGACATCACAGGTGTCTGCTTTAAAGCATTTATATTAACACTAAACACTGAAAAATCTTGGCCATAACCTATTACAGAATATGAAAGAAATTCAATCACCTGCCATCCTTTAGTCTCCCGTAACTCTATTCATTTTTGTTCTCTGACATGCTTTGAGAGTCATGGAATATTTAATAAATTCTCTTCAAAAAGCCACTCAGGGTTATAGCAAACTAGAAAGGGGTTAATAAGGTCCTAAGGAATTAGCCTTGCCAATAACAGATGCTGTCAGCATCAATCCAATTTTCTCCTCTAGAAAAAAAATTACTTAGAGGAGCAGAAACAAGTTGTTTAATGAATGAAGAAATAATGAATCTAGCCTTCCACAGACTTGCTTCATCTACCTACCACAATAACCTGATTCCTCAGTGACTTCTCACTTTACAGTATTTCTGGTTCTCTTCACGCTTCTCACCCTTTTCTTTTTCCTTGTTATTTGGCTGAGTAAGAGACACTATATGCCATAACTGATTGAAGTTTTAGCTATGTTTAAAAATTATATATATGCAAGAAATGAATAAATACAAGCTTAAAAGATACTTTGCCTCTATTTCTCTGACTGAATTTCTGCCTCAGCTGGAAAACAGTACATGTTGTGAATTATAGAAACTTAGGAAGGTTTAGCTTTTATTTGTCTCTAGTTTGGTTGAAATTGGATCTGTTAAAAATAATTGAGACAGGATAGGCAGAAAGTGTGACAGCATTAGAATTACTTCCCTAGAAAACCAGAACTGTATACAGTGAAAGAAAAAAAATAGAGTTAGTATTGATCAAAAATCACCATATAGAATGAAAAGCCAAGGTGTCTCCCTACTCCAAAGTACGCAGCATGTTGCAATTTGCTCCAGCTACCTGCTCTTAAGACTTTCTTCTACGTGTCAGCACATACACAGTCCCCATACAGGGCTTCTAACTTTGCCTTTAACTTGGCACTGAATTATAGAATAAAGATTGACCTCTTAAATCAACACTTTATTCAAACACTGATAAAGGTATTCTCCACCCCTCTGTGAAAGTATGCCAAATGGCACCGTCCGCAGGCAATGCACAAGATCTTTAATAAATTGCAGTTATATGATATGTCAGTCTTGAAACACTCTTTTGACACAAAGAAGAAAGTTTTATTCTTTGGCATGGAACTTCATCTCAACCAATTTTTTCCATTTATTCAAAAAATCTTGTTCCAATTTATACATGTCTTCCTGGGACTAAGAAGCATTAAAACCTTAAAAGGGCTGAGGAGGAAGGTAGTAGAAACCAGAAATTCCATTGATAAAACAATTTCTCCTAAGAATTTCTCTAATATTATACCATTCATATGGGAGCATGGTTTGGCAGCACTAGCCTCAGCAAACAAGCCAACCAAATCAAAGGTCCCATATCCCTCTGATCACCAAAGGTAAATCGCAGCTGGATGTGGCTGGACATCTGCCATCATGCAGGATTTTCCTGAATTTTCAGAAGTTTAAACCCACTTAATTTAAATGAACTTTAAAACTATCAAGAATGCTTCATGATTCCCTATATAAAGCTGCAGTCATAGACAGTATTTTCTGTCTAAAAGGCCTTATATTATTGGCCTGGTTTTGGCAGAGATAGTTTTTTTCCCAGTAGCTGGTACAGTGCTGTGTTTTGGATTCAGTATGAGAATCATGTTGATAACACACTGATGTTTTAGTTGTTGCTGTGCAGTGCTTGCCCTAAGTCAAGGACTTTTCAGTTTCCTGTGCTCTGACAGTGAGCAGGTGGCTCAAGAAGCCAGAAGGGAGCATGGCCAGGACAGGGGACCTGAACTAGCCAAAGGGATATTCAATACCACAGAGCGTCATGGCCGATGTATAAACTGGTGGAATTGGCTGGAGGGGCCAATCATTGCTGGGGAACAGGCTTGGCTTCACTCAGTGGGCGATGAGCGATGGTATTGAGCATCACTTGTTCCTCTCTGGTGTTATTCCTCTCTCCTTTTTATTATTATTATTATTATAATTCTTTTACTTTGTTTCAATAATCAAACTGTTCTTATCCCAACCTGATTCACCTCCCCACTAGGGGTGGAGTGACCAAGCAGCTGTGGGGTACTTAGTTTCCAGCTGGAATTAAACCATGACAGTTATCAGGTCACAAGACTATGAAGGAGATCACATGAGACTAGGAGGCTGTACATGGTATTTTGTTACATTGAAAGTTCATGAGGATTTGAAAATGAGACAACGTATGCACTAAATAAGCAATAAATGCATATGAGTGCCTGTATAGGCTTCATTATGCATTCAGTTCAGCAAGATAACATAATTTCAATTCCTACAAGTGAAAAAATCCTAATCAAGTTTCAAAAAAAACCTTTGGATAAAGTTTTATGGCATTGTCACCATATTCCTTGACATTAATTATTGAGTTCTGGACTTAAATTAGAATTTTTTGTTACCAAAAACTAATTTAAGAAAACAATAATAGGAAGTTATTTTCAGCTTCTGTGTAGGTATTCTGCTCCTAAAAGTGCAAGTATAAAGCAAGATAAAATACAAAAATGTCCACTATTACAAGTCATTACTATGAAGAACTGTTAACATATAAGAACAGCATCTTCCAAATTCATTAAAGTCTAACTATGGACACTGCTCAGAGGAACTCAATGATCTTTGAGTACTGATAATATTAGTCACTTGTCTTCAGAAGCTACTAAAATTCATACCATCTGGAGTTATCTGTAGGCATATACAGGAGGTATGACTATTGTTTACTCTCTTCTAAGTGACAGAAGTAAGCAAAAGCAAAAGGAAATCCACTATGATGGAGGGCTGATGGTGAAAATCCTGCAGTCCCAAACAGTCAGGAATTTAAAGGCATGAGAAACAGAGAAACAAGTCTGTAAAAGAGTATGGCTGTGCTATGTACATCCATGGAAACAAGTGCAGCACACATTTACTAAGACAAATAGAAAAAATAACACTAAGGTGAGGGCCAGAGAAGAAATTAGTTAATTAAGTCTTGTTATTGAAATGCATCTTTGACTCCTTACTGACCATTTTACTAGATGACTCCAGACATGACTGCATTTGAAGTGTTCATGAAGCACAGTTTGACAGCATGAAAATGCTTGTCTGAAGAATGTAATAGCCTTCCAATATAAGAAGCCAGGAGGAAAAGAACAAAGAGTAGATGTTCTCCTTCTTTCAAATAAAACATAACATGGCCTTTGAAATTACACTAAAATGCTACTGGTTTTTTAGAATTGCTATTTTTCACTATAAAATTAATATTAATATTTTAAAAATCTGTTAGGTCCTCAAATGGGAATAACACTTATGCTCAAAAATGCGAGTCGTAGTGTATTATGTATATCTATGCATAAGCAGAAGACAATGCCACCATGTATTTACATTCCCTAACTTAGGTAAAGAATTACTACATTTGGCATTGTAGTGCATATACCATATCAATGTTACTCAGGGGAGAAAAACCAGCAGATAAAAACTAATAGAAGGAAGGAGAGATTTGCTGTCAAGTTTGTGATTTAGATGTGTAAGACAAATATCTTAGTATTTATTAGATTAAGCAAGACACACAGTTAGTTGCAATAGATAAGACACATCAAAGCTATCTGTCAAGAAAACAAGGACTGTTAATTTGCTAATTTCCTAGGATTATTTGATTCCAAAAGAGATTAACAGTATTAGGAGTTTATAATCAGAAGACAAAGACACACATATAAACAGAGTAGACAGACTGACTAAGAATATGCATTAAAAAAAAACTCCTTAATAAAAGGTAGTTACAAAAAAAATGATTATTTTGCTTTGGTAAATGTACTTACTAGTTAAATTACAGAGCTTATTGATCACTTTCTCAACAGCAAAACTGCATTCTGAATATGGGAGGTGGCTTGCTTTCAGCAAGACTCATAAATAGCTTGGAGAATAAGACTTTGAATCATAAGAACTTGAAATAATTTCTTTAGCTGTTTCTGCAGGCCATTTGGCAATATGAAGTGTTGGGTTGTCTTCATAGTAAGATCTGAATTTGTCTCCATATGCATTTTTTAATGTAGAAATACAACCTCTCCATATGTCTGAGCAATCCCAGGGTTGTTCTCTACTGCTTGAACAGTGCACACATATTCTAATGCCTTCTACTAATTCTGACAACAGGCTTTCAACAGTCATTCAAGTAATTGATTGAAACATGACAAGTAAAACTTTGGTTTTCTTAAATTGATTTAAATTTTCCAAACCAATTATTCTGTAATTCTTACAATCAAATCCTATAAAGAAAACACTTGAACAGGTATAAGAGACTCCACAATGGATAAAACCCACAATCCTATTTATCAAGGAAGTCTTGGTGAATTCTAGATTTTTAGCAGCCAGTTGGAACTGGAGAAGGAAAAAAAGAGGGGAATCTGTTTCTAAGCTAACCAACAGTCTGGATATCAGCAACATGCCTTAAAGCTCTAAGCCTATTGGTGCTTGATTATTATCTTAGAGGAAAACAACGAAAGAGAAAAAAACCCAAATCCAAATTATTGAATGAATTTGTCACCATTTAGAGTTTGTTAAACACAGGTATATATTGCAGGAATACACCTGCAATATTCATACAGTATATACAAGGCACATCCCATATTAAGACAGAAAGATTATGTCATGCCTAGTAGTCCTGACAGAGGACCCAGAGCATTGGTGGTACATCAGATTTTTACAAACGGTTCCTCTTGTCTTGTTAATACTTCTCTGGGTCCAAATTTAAGTAATGAGGCCACATCAGTTTAATCCCATGCCATATCATGTGATGATAGAATTTGAAACTTAAACCTTCAACAGCATTGGCAGGGTCTGAAAATGAATAAATAATAAGAATTGATTTAGAAGGGTCTATGCAGAGAATACAATTTCAGCTGTTGTTCAATTCTAGGATACAGAACCTGAACAGGGACAGTTCCTGACTGAAATGGAATTTTGAGGAGCTAGGGAAAAAGAATGTTTTTCAACAGCAATATAGCAATAACAACAGGGTATCTGATGAGTAAGTAACATCCTCCCCCATTACCTGCCTATCACAGTGGGCATCATCAGATGTTCCAAATAAAGAATAATTATGGAGCACTTTACTCTCTAACAATTTTTTTCCCATTCCTAGTTAATAGCCAAAATGGACAAAGAAATAAATATCATAAAAAATAGTTGTGAATTCATAAAGAGGGAGCGGGATACAAGAAAGAACAAAACATTTTAAGACATTAGAAACGAAAGACCAATAGGGTGAGAAATTGCCATGAAAGATCTTTTTTGCAAAGGAATAGAGAATTTAGAGTGAACAATTTCCTTTCCTACAATGACTGCAGTGTATAAACACATTGAAGAAATCTGACCCAATTTCTGGCCCCATCTGAGAGAAGGAAATCTAGAGTGGAGCTATTCTCAACAATGAAGATTTTTTTTTCTCACATTCAGCCAGAATTTTCCCCAACACAAAATGTACACAGTGCCTCTTTTCAGGGTGCATCGTCACGTTCTGAAGACTCCTCTTCTGTAGTATCACCAATGTACCAAAAGGGAAGATGCAGTATGTGCTCAAACACAAATGTAATCTTATTTTTTCTAGGAATCCATTATTAAAAGGGAATCTTCTCTTGACAATAAGTTTATTTGAAGAGAATTTACACAAGTTAGAAGAGATTGAGAGGGAAAAATCAGTGGGTGCATTTCAAAAATTCAGATTTGTCTTAAACTTTCAGGATTTATGGCTTTTCAAACTTCTGAGGGAAATTACAAGGAAAGAAGAAAAAGTTATAGAGCATATCAAATAATTCTGGGAATAGCTGAACTAACAATTCCTGATTCCTTGTATATTTGTATAACTGACAAAGTATTGAGTCTGATGAAATGTTTATCTAAAGTTTCTCCATCATTGGGTCTTCATGAGGTCATGCTTCCATGAAGACTGCGGTGCTTGCTAAGATTCATTAACTCATAAAACATCCCTTTCCTCCTTTGGGCACTTGCAGCATCTCTCTCTTCTTCTTTGCTCACCTATTGTTATAAAACTTGCAGAAGTAAAATTATTTCTTTGATCTCAGCTCTCACTGAAACCAGCCTGTAAGCTCCACAGGTGTCAGTAAGTGGACACCCATTATTCTAAAAGTCTCATAAGAAGACAGTTAAAAATCCCACAGAAATTCTTGTAAAGTTGAAACAGGAATCTTTTAATAAACTTTGTTCAGTTTGGGAATAGAAGGATTGCTAAAAGCACATAGATCATTTAAATGCTATTAATAACATCTTATCCTTAATTTAAACAAATTATGAAGGGACACCATGCAGCTGTGTTATAAAGAGCGCATGTTGCCGTTTAAATTTATTAAATTAAATAATAACTTAGTTTGTCACGTTAAAAACAAGTGCTGTCATCAGGTATTTTTTAGACTATTTGTTAGCTTAAGTTCTGTTAGGATGTAGTATTACAATATCCCCTTTTTAATTGCGTTACATTTCTGATGCTGATTCATTTTCTCAAAATGCAGCAGAGACTGCAAGAGAAGAGAAAAAATCTAAATCCAAAGAGAACTAGTTAACTATTTGACATAAGACTGTTCTTTTATTATGCCAGAGACTGGCTCATTTTTATTTTTGTCATGTTTTTTCCTACTATAAAGGGACCCTGGACTTTACAAACACTTCTCTGCTACTGCAAAGGAGTTATTGCTATTTATATTATTCATACTATTTGTACTATGTTATTCTACTGTATTCTCTGTGGGTTTTTGCCTCAGTCTTCAACAACACTGGGGGACATTGGGTTGCTCAGGCCCTTGACTTGGACGACCACAAGTATGGGAACAGTGACTTTCCATTTGTGGACACAAAATTGTAAGGGATCAGCTGTATTGGCTGAATGTTCACAGGTACATGTGGCCTGATGGGATTCATCCCAGAGTTCTAAAGGAACTGGCAGAAGTTATGGCAGGTTCCCACTCTGTCATCTGCCTAGGATGTTGGGAGTCTGAGGAGGTCCCAGATGACTGAATGCTAGCCACTGTTATTCCTATCTATAAAAAGGCTGTGAGGGAAGATGCAGGAAACTACACTCAGTCCAACCTCAGTTCTTGGAAAAATTATTGACATCATCATACTGGGTGATATTGAAAGGTATTTAAAGAATACCACAATCATCAGGCACAGTCAGTGCAAGTTCACAAGGGGAAAGTGTTGTTTAAACAATTTGATACCCCTCTATGATATGGTTACCCACCTAGTGGATGAAAGGGAGGCAGTGGATGTAGTTTTTCTGGATTTTAGTAAGGCCTTTTATACTGTCCCTCACAGCTTCCTTCCAGGCAAGTTGTCCAACTGTGGAATTCACAATGTAGAATGAGCAGTTTCATTGTGTACTGGGTGAAGAAGTGGCTGAAGGGCTGAGTTTGAAGAGTTGTTGTGGATGGGGCTGCATTTGGTTGGTGCCTGGTCACCAGTGGTGTGCCTTGGGTTCAATTCTAAGGCCAGGTCTGTTCAATATATTCATCAATGATCTGGATGCAGGAGTTGAATGCACCATTAGCGGGTATACTGATGATACCAAACTGAGAGGTGCTGTTCTTAAGGAACAGAAGACACTGGCAGATGGATCTAGATAGATTGGGGCTTTGGACAGTGACTGATGGGAGGAAATTTAACATGTCAAAATGCAAAATTCTGCACTAGGACAGAGTAGGGCCAGGCACTAATACAGACTGGGAGAGGAGTGGCTGGAGATCAGCCCTGCAGAGAGGGATCTGGGGGTGCTGGCTGGCAGCAGCTCAGTGTGAGTCAGCCATGTCCCAGGCAGCCAGGAGGGTGAACTCCATCCCGGGGTACATCAAACCAGCACAAACAGCTGCTCAATAGAGATGGTTATCCCACTGTACTCAGCAGTGCTGGGGCCTCACCTTGAGTCCTGTGTGCCACTCTGGGCCTCACAATGTGAAGATTCTTGAATGTGTCCAGAGGAGGACAAAAAAACTGGAAAGAATGTCCTGTAAGGAGCAGCTAAGGACTTTGGGCTTGTCTGGTTTGGAGAAAAGGAGTCTGAGGGATGACCTCATTGCTCTCTGAGGATGGGAAATGGAAAGGGAGGTGCTGAACCCTTCTCTCTGTGATCCAGTGACAGGACATTTGAATGGTTCAAAGCTCCATCAGGGGACTTCAGACTGAGCATTCTTTACTAAGAGAATGGATAAACCCTGAAACAGGCTTCCTAGAGAGGTGATGAATCAGGTTTTCAGTCCATCAGCATACATCACAAATTGCACTTCAAATAGAAGATGCAGTTTATATTGAAAATAAATCTTTTGTTCTTAATTCCGGAATCTGCTTTTAATAAAATGTATGCTCTAAAAGAGCTAAGTAATAATTTTCTGTTCAGGGTAAAGGTTGAGCTTTGGATGAAAATGTGCATGAATTGTTGTCATCTAATGACTGTTTAATAGTTTATTTGAAATGAATTTGGTTGGGTCAATCTTTTTTCCAGTTTCTATCATCCAATGCAATTAAAAAATCATCAACATCTGTGTGGGTAGTGCCTGTAAAGACATCACCAAACTGAATAAGTATAAGCTATTGCTAAAAGAACTGATTGACATTTGAGGCATGCTGGCAGGTGTACTGCTATTACCACAGATGTTAATCATAATAAAAAAAATTAATCTTTGATGTCTATTTTATAGCTGCCACATCCTAATAGTTTTATTATGTCACAGTTTTATCAAATCTGAAAGAAAATAGCTTGAAAGAGTCCCATAGATATTACCAGCTAAGCACTTCCTATGGCATTAACATATTTTAATAAGTTGTATTACCATGAATGTGTTATGACAACTGACCATGTGCATATCCCCATCTGCAGCAACACAAAATACAAAGGATTTATGTTAAATAAGAATGGTCTCTGTTAAAACAATTTATGCTGAACCTCAAGGACCAATGAAAGAAGGTCAGTGTGAAAGGCAGGATAACTAAGAGGGACTTATTTAAATTTGCTAACATAACTTTAAATACTTCTTTGGACATACCCTCAAAAATAGAAAAAGCACAAACTTTATATTTAAATATGAACTTAAATTAAAAACTTAAAACATTTAAATATTTATTTCATGTAGTAATTGTGCCCAAATTAGAAAAATGTATGTTGAACTATATAGAAGGAATAAATGTGTGTGGCACATTGTATAACACTCACATGCCAGGTTGTGCTTTCAAAACCTGAAAAAATACATACCTGTACTTATGCAAAATTTTCTTCAAAAAAAGTGATAAGCAAAAAAGTTCAGATTTTTAAATGAATTTTCTATAGGATTGGGATAACAGACAGACTTGGGTTACAACTGCTAAAAATTCTATTTAAAATTTTTGTTAGGATGATTTGGTGTCAGATTTATCTATAGTAGTAGTGATAGGATAGGGGCAATAGTTTTAACTCTTAAGAGGGTAGATTTAGATCTGCTGCAAGGAAGACTTTTTACAGTGAGGGTTGTGAGACACCGGAGCAGGTTGCTCAGAGAACTTGCGTACACCCCACACCTGGAAATGCTCAAGGCTCTGATCAACCTGGTCTAGCAGAAGGTGTCCCTGCCCATGTCCAGGCAGTTGGACTAGACAATGCTTAAAAGGTCCCTTCCATCCTAAACCATTCTATGATTCTTTGACACCATGCTCAACAATTAAAGTCTGGGAAACAGACAAGGAAGGAAGGGAAGTTTGTGGTTATGGAGTTTATCTTCCAAAGTAATGATTAGCTGTGCTGCTTTCCACGAAGCAGCTAAACATCTGCCTGCTGATGAGAAGAAGTGAATAAATTCTGTATTCTGCTTTGCTTGCATGCACAGCTTTGCTACACTCATTAAAGTGTCCTCATCACAACCCACGAGTTTTCTTGCTCTCACTCTTCTGATTCTCTCCCCCACGCCACTGTGGGAGCAATCAGTGAGTCACTGGCTGGGGTCAACCCACCACAAATAGCAAAGTAGGTTGTTAAGTAATTGGATGACAGAATTGGCAACAGAGTTAGAGACAGGAAAAACAAAACAAAACTCATTAGTACTACTACTACCCAAAAGCTCTATCTTGAGGTGTTAACTCAAAGTTTTCTTGCAAAGTATCACCCCACTTACGCACAACCTGGGACACATACACTCTTAATTAATGTGTTGGTTCCTTGTGCAATGAATTATGAAACAGATCCTGCCTCAAAAAGAACTTGTGTTAGAGTACAGCCTCTCAATACAACAAACATTCAATTTGACTCTTGTTCTCTGTAACACCCTTAGTATTTTTTTTTTACGTAAATTATGAGGATCTCCTTTCACTTCCCCAGTTCCTCCCTCACAAGGGTGAAACAGAGTGGGTATTTTAAGACAGCTGTTGGATTTTTGTACACTTCAGAAATACCAGCTAAGGACAGGTAGAAGAGTCTGAATAATTTTTCTTTCTGTCTTCCTTGGGTGGAATACTGGTTAGAGTAAATAATTCTTAACTCTAGTCCCTGACAGGAAATGGTAAATGAAGATGCTGACATGGGTCCCTTACATTCTGATGTGCAGTCTGGTTTGCATATTCTTATACCAATGTTAGGGTAATGGTATATTATTTTTGGGTATGGGACAAGCTTTTAACCCATGATTGAAAAAAAAAAATACCCTGACATGCACAGAGAAAAAATGGATCTTTTCTATTAGATATGGTCCTCAAGAGATAAGGAAATAGATTTGTATAGGTGATGAAGTATGATAACATGAAAGGCTGCAAGACAGTTGCTTAAGAAACAAGAACAACAAAGGGATAAACTACTGCAGGCATCACCAGAGCTGGAATGACATTGTACTGTGTACCATGTTTCCATAGCAACTAGCCATAGGAAGATGAATGTCTCATATTCACCGTGCTCTGCAGTAGATGTCTATAAATCAAACTTGCATAAAAGAGCATAAGATTTCTTCCATGGGGTGGCTCTGAAAAACAGGTTATTTTCTCATTACTAGATAATTACATGAAAGAAATATGAGACAATTAGGTCATTTTTTTTTGTATGGAAAGTACCAATACATACAAAAGTACTAATATACCTCTACTGTGAGATACTATCAATCTACAGGCACAGTAGCATAAAAAGCCGATCATGAAAAGAAAAGAATGGCTTCTTTTCATCCTTAAGATCTGAGTTATGCTTGCTAGATTTAAAAACTGTATGGGAATTTTCTGTCCACTTTTGGTTTGTAAGACATTTTTCATCATTTATGGGTTCATCCACATTCACACATGGTTGGTTTTCAGCTTACTTCTGTTACTATTCCCATTATCATACTCTGAGGCTTTAACATACAAATAAACTATTTTTCTGAGCAAATGTTAGAGCTAGGACAAATATTTTTTCAGCATCTGTCATTAATAATATTGTATAATTCATATATAACATCCATATGCGTAAAAAAAAGGAAAACAGCACTTAAAGTAATTTTTAAAGAATTTGAATCCCACTTTAAAGGACAAGATGCTCACTTACAGATGGCTATTTATCACAAATACTTGTTGCAAAGGACTTGACACACTTGATATACTTGTAGCTACATGAAGATCAGCAGCACTAGCATAAAGCAATTCTTCTGTGTGCTACCCATTACAGAGCCACACCATGAAAGAACATACCATTTACCTTAGCAGCCACTTCTGAGACTCCTGTGTCAAGAACGTTGAGTTTTGATGGTATAATGGCATTCTAGTCACCTGCATATCAGGTGCATTATAAACCCTTGATCATTTTGTTGAATATGACTGCAATATTAGATCAGAAACAAATGCTACTCTACTGTTCAGGCAGGATTACAGTCAGTTAATACAATCAAATATATACTGAAAACCTGTCCACATTCTCCAAACTTCAGCAACAGCTGTGTGCAGTATATTACTGACATTTGTAAGAAAACAACCCCTGAGGAGAAAAAACATGTACATGAAATATTATTTTATCAGTATGAGATGAGATTAGATATGGTCCTCAAGAGACTTCAGTAAATTCAGTAAAGCCACTACAAGTAACAGGCCACAAACTCTGCAGTGAGTTTGGAAGGACTGAGGCTTTTCAGGCTTTGTCTGAACTTGTTTGACCTGCCCTGGAGATTCTACTTGCTTTATCTGTTACAACAGTTCTTTCAAGGACCAGGTGGCTATATGTAATTTGTTCTTAACTTTACACAGGACAAACAAAGCTTTACACAGATAGTAGTAACAATATTTTCTTCTATATAAAATGATATATTTATGTAGAGAAATGTAGGATTGGTATGACAGCAGACATAAAGACATAGCATATGGAGCAGTAAAGGCATGGGATGTTAAGATACAGGGCACAAGCTAGCACTAGAGGACCAAGTCTAAAAACTCACTTATGGTCAGTTATATGCAGACACAGGAGCTGGACAAAAATATTTTTGTAGGTGACAGAGCAAAGAACAAATATTTGAAATATATAGTATGTATCATATACTGTAAATTACGATGCAATGTGAGCTTGCAGACCTCAGAAGAAAGAAGGTGTAAACTGGGTGGGCAAATATATTTAAAAAACACAAAGTAGATGCTAGAGAGAGAAGAAAACATGAATAATATACTCCTTCTGGTGAAGAAGTTGGGATAATGGTAATTGTCTCTCCCATGTCTGCCCTGAACCTGTCAGCTTGAGGACTGAGAGGGACAGTGAAAGATTAACCACAGAGAAAGGAAGAGGTAGTAGGAGATGCATAACATAATTAACTGCATTGAGATATTTTGCTGCATAGTATTTTTTATTGTTCTTTTTTTTCGATTATTAAATTTTTACTAAAAAAATTCTTTAACTAGGTTGCTAAGGTTTTAGTGTATAGTAAAGATAAATATTGGCTTTAAGTATCAGGTGGCTCTCCTTTGTAGGCATATAAAGACTTTGAGCATAACAGCTCTTTACAGGTAGGTTAGAAAAATAATCCAGAATAATCAATTATTCTTTCTTGCTGTATTATATTGAACATTTAAAGATTTCTTTAATATTAATAATGCATATATATGAATGATAAATAAAAGGATTCCATTTTCAAGGCTCAAGTTTGTTAAACTGTTATGGATGCCCTTATCATGAGCATTTTGCATACCTACAAATCAAGTCTACTTTCTCTGAAAGCTAAATTACTCTGGTGGGGCCCTTCACTCTTCATGCAAATCAATTACTGGAATTATTCCTTCCTTGTGTTCTGCATAGCTTGAATACACTTGTTTTCAATTTTACATCTCAGAATATGTTGAGAACTACACTCCATAGCAGAAAATTCCCTGCTCTGTATGGTAAGTAGACAGGCTAAGTATTATGAATGTGCCTTTAGCTTTTTTCCTACTTCCATTCCTGCCTTTGTGACACTAGCCACAGATTTTGCTTATTCTGCAACATTTTACTTAATTTAAAGTATAAGAAAATAATGCATGCAACAATGCATTCCAAATTACAGGAACAAGTAGCTGACAAGATTTGAAGACAGCATTTCCACCAAGGAGAAAATTTTATTTATAAACATAAAAAACCCTTTTCATTTAACAATATCACAGATCTCTGAAATATACAAATTAAGCTTTTTCCCTTTTGTCTCAATATTTACCCATGTTTCACTTTAGACTTGGAATGTTTTTTTAAGTTGAGTTTCCCAGATTTCATCACTGACTGTTCCCCACATATGGGGAACATCACAGTGCTCACAGTATCCAAACTGCATGTATTCCAGATGAAATTAAACTGAAGGATATGCTTCTGGCATGCACCCAAAGGACTCCACCTTCTAGGGATCATTCAGTCTGTTGACCAGACTAGAATTAGGTCAAGTAACCCTCTCAATACAGATATTGGGTCCCCATCATAAACTTCTTGCTCTACAGATCTGATCCCTGTGTGCTGTATTAATTGCTAATACACAGATAATTTTAGAACTCATATTTGATCAGTCATCACATTTAATAACTCTAAAGATCTTCTAAGTATTGTACATTATTTTACTTAACAGTAAATAAATATTTTAAAATTATGTTCAGTCCCAAAATTTAATTTTGATCTCTGTAGTAAAAAGAGGGAAGAACAAGAAACAAATCTACAAATATGAAAATATATATGCTTCATTTGTTACAACAATCTATTGTAATATAGATTCTGTGTCCCAAATACATGAAACTTCTCACAAATATCTGTGTCCAAAATATTTCTTACGGCTTTCTTTTCATGCAGTCCTAACCCAATGTACAGATCAATTTAGGACAGAAGTCCTAAATTGTTCAAAAGCTTTTTCCCTAAATAAAGCTCAGCATCCATACTTCTGACCCAATCTCAGCCTGCAAGACATCTCACCACTACTACCTTGCAATATGCACTCCCGTTTAACTAAATTTTTTTGAGTCAACTCTTGATCATGGATTTCCTGATTAGAAGGAGGCAAATGTAAAAGCAAACAGTTTTAAGCTTCTTAAGAAACTGTACAGGCAACAAATTGCCTTCTGTATCTGTTAATATTTATTAGTTATTTTTTAATCCTATTTATCAAATTTATATTAATTATTACATTATTTACACATTAATTTGTGTATAATCTTTATTAATAAATGCACTGAAACAGTAATGGTGCTGAAACTCTTATCTTCAGCTGCATGATAGAATCTAATAATTTTAATTAACTGAAACAACAAAAAGACTGCTATCTAGGAATATGGATCAATCTTTGTTAATCTTACCTGGTAGCTTCAAATAGGATTTTTTTCAGATAACTTAGGAGAAATTGAATCAAAAGCTCTCTTGAAGTCTTCAAAAGCCAAAAATCCTCTATCTTTCAGATCAAGAATAGGTAAGAGAAAAATAATGTAAACTATAATGTTTTTTAAAACTACTTAATACAATGTTTGCATGTAAGCAACCAACTCTGAAATGATTATATACTCTAAGTTACTGCATTAGCAAAATGTTTTAGAAAGGCTATAATAGAAACAACATAAAACAGATTTTATATTGATTATTCCCTTTTGCCACTGTGAACTCTGTTAAAAAGTAATATGCTTACATCCACCACTCTCTTATTTAGGTTTTCATTTTAAAAGTAGACATTTTGAAAAATTGAACAAACAAATTGAAACCTTTAAATTTGCAAAGCTTTGAAAATATAGAGTATAATATATTCAAAATTACTTTTTAAATCTATAATTTTCATTGACAACTTAGGTATTTTGAAATTGTGTTTCAAAATGTCTTTTCACAAATGTTACAATCCACTTATTCAAATTATTAGTTCAGTTTAATCCTGCTGAATGCATTATATCAGAGCAATATCAGCTGATCAGTCACTTAGGTTATGAATTCACTTCCAGAGTCATCTGGAAAAAAAAGCATCTCAAACAAGGCTAGTGCAGACTGTGTGCAGCAGACAGCAAGGCAAACAAAAGCACAGTGCTTGAAACAGTCAAGTCCTTTGAAATAACTCACTAAAAATAACACTTGAAAAGCTACTTTTAGTTCATGGCAAAAAGCTGAATGCATGCTTATCAGATCATCCCAACATCTGATCTGCCATATGTTTCACTTTCCCTCTTTTCAAGGACCGTAGTCCTGTCTGAGATCAGGAAGAAAAAGGCAGAGGATCTGAAAATCCATCAGCTCAGAGGTTCCTGATAAAGTTTTCCCTTTTTCAGTTTGGGATGGGACATTCTCTGCTGTTTAACAGGAATGACAAAGGATCTCCACATCTACTTCCCAACCAGAATGAGAAAAAAACCTTTGTTGCTTTGGTTTCCCTTCCTTGGTCTGTTATGAAAAGTAAAAAAGATCTATAGCCACAACCAAGGAAATTGGTAAAACCTGTGGCACATATGAGCTGGGAAATACTCATAGTATGACTCAACTAATAGTTGAGTCATAGAGACATAATGAGGGGCAGTAACAGCTTGAAAATAGGTGAGTGAATGGCCAGAGATTTCCTTTTAACAGCTGAAGGAGCTCCTGCTACCACAGACAGCTACAATCTAGAACACCACAGTCCACTGATCCTGACTTTATTTATAGTCACATCAACACCATCTTTATTAGTCTAGTACTGCTTTATTTAACTTTGCTGCATGCAGGATATCTCATCTTTTTATTTTCTTCAGATGTTCTGCTTTGCTTAATTGCTTCAGAATTCAATTAATATTTCATATATTAAGAAGAAAAAAATCCTCACGTTGTATATCAAGAGCTGTAAATATTTACTTGTTTCATTACTGAGTAACTGCAACCTTCTTTGTGCTTGTAAGATTTAACAAACTTTTCAAATAATGGACCTAGAAAAATATAAAATTAAATAAATCTCCCTGTCAAAAAAACCCCAAAACAGTTCCATTTTTCTCCTTAAGAATATGTACAATTAAGGTTTACTGACTGTTAACAGTTTTAATTATATAAATAAAAATAAAACTGAAATAATAACCTTCAAAATTATAGAATAATCATGAAAACATTTCAATATAGTTTAATTTTTCTCACATATTTTCTATACTTGATTATAATGCTACTGTTTACCTCTACTTTTTTCTTGTTACCTGCCATCTCATGTTTCTTTACACTAGAAAGAAACCTGGACTTTCTAAGCCAATAGCATTTGCATGCCATGGATAAAGATACATGCTGCATAAACAATTTATCTGGCATCATGCCCAGAAGCAAAGTCTGAAATAATGTATAATCCCAGCTACAGATTCCTGTGAAACCCATAATAAAACTGAGTGTAAAACTGAATCTGTTATTCTTTCTGTATGCTGTATGAAAATCTTGTGCATTTATCTTACCTTTCTATTGAACAGAAAATTAAAGAAATTAAAATATAAATCTAGTTTGTAAGCTCTTAATTGACCATTTCTTCTAAAATCAAGTAAAACATAAAAATTAAGAAACAAAAATCTGACTCCCAGAAGTTAAGAAGTTAACATGAATCTGACCCCCTCTCCATAAAACATGCAAAAATCCTGATACAAAAATTCAGCAGATGCATGTTTTTTTGGAAAAGGGGTCCCACTTCAGCTCAATATGAAAACACAGATTAATACCCTTTTCTCATAATTTCTGATATATGACACATTCGTTTTCAACAAATTAGTTTTCTCGAGAAGATGACTGTATCCAAAGGAATTTTTCCTTTATGTAATAACATAACAAAAGCTCTGCACTTCTTTTTCTTTTGATTCATTCATATTCTCTTCTTTCTGCAATGGTTCAAAAGCACAACTCCTTCAGCTCCACCTGCTGTCTCAATTCAAATGTGTGTACCAGTGTACAGATTTCCAGTGCTTCTTTGCTTACTTCTTCTTAGAAAATCATATATTAAGAACTATTACCAACTCAGTTTCCAGGATTACAGTCTTGCTGCTTTCAACTGCTAGGTTTTGTACATGCACTACTTCTATAATAACAGAGGTTGCCCAAACATGCTGAACTTGCCTGCATGAGGAGCTTTCCATTCAATTGGATAACTATGGAAGTGAAATGATAAAAAGCAGTATAAGCTTTCCATCCATTTATTCCTTCTCTTTCAGGGTAACATAAGAGCCCAGAAAATTATAGTATACAATTTTCCTTTTGTAGAATGACTCCTGTAATAGAGTCCCGCCTATTCATTGATTTGGAGAGCTGCAGATTCATGTGCTACTGGAAGAGGCTGTAAAGCTAAGTCAATACATAAAAAGGATATCTTAAAAATTATAAAAAGCCATTGGGTATTAAACAAATCCATGATCTATCTTTTTATCTTAGTTCTCTATTTCTGGTTCAGACATTTATGTGATTTTTCTCTTGGGAAAAAAAAAAAAACAAACAAAGCAAAACAAACAATCTTCATTTTGTATTTGTTGCCTAAATTAAAGATTTTTAAAAAAGGGTGTGGCTTGATAAGCATGTGTTCTAGCATCAACACTGGAATAAACAGAATTAGCTTCCATAATGCCTTTCAAATATATTGATACAAATACCTGTGGAGCCACATGGCAAAAGGGAAGACGGAATTTATCGGTAAAAACAACCTCAGTTTTTTGCAACTTCATTTTTTATATTAATAACTTATCCAATAAGACTTGCCACATGACCCCACAAACAGAATTCTGTTTGAGTGTAAATTGGTAATGTCAAGGACAACAAAACCCAAGCAGGACTATATAAATGAGAAGCTTATTTACTGAATTATGGTGTAGGACTCCAGTATTTTCCCAAGTTAACAGTGTATCATTATCAAAAAACTCATAGAAATTTTCATCACTTACCAGCTTGAACACTAAAAATTACTAAATACTTTTCTTTGTCATTAATCAATATAATGTTGCTATTAAGAAATGCCACTTTGAGTGGCAAGAATAAGTTCAAGCTAAATGTAACATAGAAGCACTAAAAGTATTACAAAACTGTATGAAATCTCTTTAATAGCCATGGTCAGCTCATTCATAGAATCAAAGATTAGAATCACAGCAGCATTTAGGTTGGAAAGGACTCTTAAGAACTTTTAGGCCAACCATTCAGCCAGCACTGCCTCATTCAGCACTAAATCATGTCCCCAAGTACTGTGCCTACGTGTATGTTAAATACCTCCAGAATCTCCACCCCTTCCCCAGGCAGCCTGTCCCAACACTTCACAGACCTCTCAGTGAAGGAATTGCTCCTAATATCCAGTCTAACCTCCTCTAGTGCAACTTGAGGCCATTTCCTCTTGGACTCTTGCTGGTTGTTGGGAGAGGAGACTGATCCCCACCCAGTTACAACCTCCTTTCAGGTGGCTACACAGAATAATAAGGTCTTCCCTGAGCTTCCTCTTCTCCAGGCTAAACAACCCCAGTTCCCTCAGATGTTCCTCCCATGACTGACTCTACAGACCCTTCACCAGCTTTGTGATTAGTACATATCATATAACAGTAGCATCTATGGTGTTTGAGTAAGAAAACAGTTTATTCTAATTAAAATAAGCCTGCCTTTTTATCAAAAAAATAAGTATACTTGCAGTCCTAATAGAGTCCTAATGAATATCAAAATCTCAAACTCAGTATGTTTAAACAAAGATGCTTAACTTTATAGAAATTTGAGTTCTTTATACACAAAGGAACTGTAATATTCAAATCTAACTTACGGAGCATCAGCACCCACATCTGCTATTTCCTCTAAACAATGAAAGAAATTTCTGGTTTAATATTCAGATTGGAAACCATATTTACTGAAGACTACTGGATCAAAATTAATTTGGTAAATCTGTCTAAAATTAAAACTTCAATAAAAATATAGAAAAATGAGGAGGAAATACAAAAAGTATTTGCATCATTAATGCTTCTACAGTTTTTCTGAAACCCAATGTATTTTACATACTATGTATTTCCTTTAGCATCTTTCAGCAAATTCTGACCTCACAACTTTATCTGACAGGAATATTGGAGTGACACATGTTGATTAGCAAATTTCCAAGCTTCACTAATACTCATTTGTCACTATATCATGAGCAACACAGACGAAAAAGACACGAGACTAATCTCAGGACCAAAGAAGGCGTACTTTATTGTGAGTTCTAGTATTTATAGAACTCTGTAAAAGAAGTGTGATTGGAAGGTGAAGTTACCACCTCTTCAACCACATTGGTTATAAAATCAATCATTCACAAAATTATCTATGATAGAAATATGTAAACAAAAGAGATTCAGTTAGAACAACACAGACTTATTTACAAAAGCCTAGCATGAGAAGACTCCATCTAAAATGAAAACATCAGAAGGCTAAATAACAAGGCGACACTCATTAATATATATTAATGTGTTACTAGGATTCATTAATAATACAAAAGCAATAAGCTAAATTACATGATGAAAACAATTTAAAAAAAAAAGATTTTTCAGAGCTGATTTAGAAGGTGACCAAGAGACCCCTGCAAAACACCTTTGAACAATGTAAGGAACAGAAAGGGAGTATATAGCCAAGTAAAGCAGACAGGTGCACTTTGAGCTGTATTTACATCATTTTTTGACACGACTAAGTGCTCACGAGTCTAAACTCTTACATCTGCGTTATCAGAGTACAAGACTGCACATAGCTGCAGCACTGAGACAGCCTCCTGAGGGGAGACTACAGCAGAGGGCCAGTGGAACCACAACCAATTCCAAAAAAGGCCTCAGCAGGCATCTGCTCCATATTGTTCCTCAGTACAACCTTTTAAACTCCTGATCTCACAGGCATTCCACCTGTGTGTCCTCTCCACCTTTCTGTGATTGCTCAGTGCCCCTCAGCACTCCATGTCCCATTACCTTCAGTACCACTCACCTGTCTCACACAGCTGTAGCCCATCAGGGATGAGGCTCAGCCACAACCCCACTCCCAATTACCACAAACCGTGTGCCTACAACAGGAGACCACATGTGAGCAGATTCCAGAGCAACCTAAGTTGATCCCACTGTGGAGAAAGGACAAGCCAAACATGATGAGACCACTTAAGCTAAGGCTGTATGTTCCACCATGCCTGCAACACTTTCCCCATGACCATGTCAGATATATAAACCAACTAAGGAGTCCTGTTTAGAAAGCTTTGATAAGATGTGCCAGGAGAGCAGCTGGAAGCAGCCTTGTGCTCAGATTGCCCTTCTCTGCTCCAGATGTCAGAGTGTCCTGCTGCTGCCATCTTGCTCAGCAGCAGCTGTCCACCTGCTGGTGTCCTCCTGTGAAGGTACAGTGTTGGGTCAAGGAAAACACTGGATATTGGGGGCCTGGCCTCCCAGGAACACTGCAGAGAGTGCTTTCAGTTAGATCTAAATGTAACAGTACCAGGAAGGAAAGTTCAGCTTGGGAAATGACACATTTTAATGACTCCAATTCCTGCAGCCCCCTTTTCATTTGGAAGATTAAATGCTAACAGCTAGTTAGCTGAATGGTTGCTGAAATACAAGAGCATTTTAGATTACTTCAAATAATTCTGGGGAAGAGAGGATCACTGAACCAAACTGTCAGAGAAAAAAAAAATTCACATAGACATGATTCCTACAACATTGCTAGTTCCCAGAAATGACAGTATTTATATGCAAATATACATACAGTATCAGTTTAACAGTGAGTTTAATCTCTGTTTACATTTTTCCCAGTTATTTGCCTCAGAAGGTTTAATTTTAAACATTAAAATTACATAAAGTTCAACATTTCTATTAATAACCACACTAAAATAATATTTTACTAACAATATAGCGCTGTTACAACAAATTATTTAGAAAAATCAAGTAGAGTAGGAATGCTGTTCAAATTCTTAGAGCTCACCTTTTCCAATGAAGAGTTCATTCATGACATCTAGCGGGTGAAGTTAGTATTACTTTTAATTTATATAATAAATGCAAATGCGATCAAAAAAAAAAAGCAGCAACAATTTACTAAAAATTCAGTTGCTTGCTTGCAGTTGATGATGCTAAGCAATTACCATTTCTATTTTAAAAAACTATGTTAGTATGTAGTGCAGTTTTCACTTTAAAAAATAATGTATGCACACTATTCCCCATGTCTTGCAAAAGCAAATGAAAGGACTCCCCTTGCCAGGGCTGTTCTTAACAGTTTCCAAAAAAATAGAAGGGCTGTTCCTATACCCTAGGATTTTGTGAATTTTGACAACAAAGCATTATGCACAATAACATGCTCAAGAACTGGATCCTAACAATGAACTTTTAGGATTGCAACGTCTGCATCTGGTTCCTCTCTGGTGCACAGAGAAAGATGTGTTTCTCAGAACCAGATTAAAAACCACACACACGTTAAAAGGAACACACTCAGGACCCAGTCATCAGCAAAAGCAAAACGTGTGGCTGTGCTACAAACCCTATATAATGCACGCTAGCAGAAGCCACAAAAAAAAAAAAAAA
>VWZP01003223.1:671846-863337 GCA_013396995.1 Dicaeum eximium
AAAAAAAAAAAAGTATCTACCTCCCCAGGGACCTTTTAGGAATCTTCACAATGAGCAGTAATTGGGTAAAGGGCAACAGTTGCTGGAACTGGGCCCACTTAAGGAGCTAGCAAAACCACTAGATGACAGAATCAGCCCTGGAACAAAGGTTTCTTAATTAATTTCTGTGCAGCTGCACAGACCAAATGGTCACGGTAGTGCCTAAAGCCACAGCAGGTGTGACTTGGCACCTTTTCAGGAAGAAATAACTAAACCTGCATCTCTTGCCTTCCCAGGAGGCCTCTACTTGTATTCTCTTCACAAGGAGATGCCTTCAGTGACTCATGCACAGAGCCTGCTCTTGTTTAAATGCCTTAAGCATGTTTTGAATACTTCTACTGGAGGAAACATCCAGGGAATTTGACAGAACACTTAATTTTTATATGGTAAAAATAGCTAGGAGAAGATAGATAAGGAAGAAGCTGAGCATTTTGAGATTCATAATTCAGCAGTTAAATCTCACGTTAGAAGCCTTAAGCATTTTTAGATCTGGCCATAGTTTATTGAGAAAATGTTTACTCACAGCTGAAATGCATCAGAAATTACTACTTTCATAGTTTACTAAAACATTTTTGTGGGTTTTACTCTAAATTATCATAGACAATTTTGTTTACAACCTTGTCAAGACAGCTTCTGTAAAATATGTGTTTAATTAAAAATAATAATAATTAGTCGCAAGTGGTCATTGGGGAAGAAGATTGCTCAAGCTGGAGAAAAAAGATGATTCAGCCTTTCTATACTTTATATATATAATACACTTTATAGTAGATTGGTCTCATTTATTGACAGGCCATGAGAAAGACAGACTCACAGACACACTGTGTGTATTTTGAAATCTTTTGTGTTCTTCATACTCCCTTGTAATTCACCTGTACTTGAATTCACTTGTACTTCACTTGAGTAAAAATATGACTCCAAAACAACATCAAGCCTTACAATATATCCTGTATTTTCCTGTAAGTTTGGAAACACATTATTTCTCTCAATTAATCTTTCTTTTCTTAAGATTTCTGTAGAGCTGTAGATTTACATTTGAGAAGTCATGGCTAAAAATGTCCAACTATAACTTGAAACTAAAACCAGATATATTTTTGAGAATACACATGTATTATTGGGACATGTAGCAGTTTCACATTTACTGAAACCACTGAATAAAGAAATTGAATATACCACTAACAAAAATCAGTAACAAGTTCAGTAAGTAATTTACTTGGTATGTCTTGTACACATATGAAATACAATACAACCTTCTACTTATCACAGTCTTCAGCAGAAAAGCCAGGGGGTTGATAATTTTCTTTTGAAATAAATTAGAACAAATTAGAAAATTACTTTTAGGCTTTGTGGGTATTTTTGTTTACCACTCCTACAGTAATCCACTCCCATTAGTGGAGACCAGTCAAGACACAAGTGTTCTCAACAGTGAGACATCTATAATCTGGATCTCCAGAACATAAATTAAAAAGCATATACCTTTGAGGGTTTCTAGCAAAAAAAAACTTACTAGACCAACTGTAGAGTGTTCTCTGCTTAGACAGCCTCTATCTTCATTGCATGCTTCAAAAACCTACAGAAAGAATGTCATTTGCATTAAAAACCAATAAACCTAACCTAGGATTTTTTTACTCTGCCCGTTATAGGAAAAACAAAAGGCACTTGTTAAATCACTTCTATTAATCTACTCTGTTCCAGTAAAATTGAAAGTGGGTGAGTCCATTCAGTTTGGGATTTTTAGGTTAAAATTTTTCATACTGCTACATTTTATGTGCTTATGAGGAAAAGGTTTTTTGCAAACTTAGAATATATAGTACAGACTTCTAGGAAATAAATCACACGAAATTGGCTTCTACCAAACCATAATTTTTTTCTTGAAAAATGCCAGATAGCTTTAATTCTCAGTTAAGTCACCATACGGACAGGAACTACGAGGAGAGAATGTGATGAAAGCATAGTCAGAAGCCATCAAGTTTTCTGAGGTGCTTGTAGAAAACAAAAAAGCATTTCCAGAGTCTATACTTAAAGAGACTACACATATAACATACAAAACCATCCAAGGTTCCTAAGAGAACGTTTTCCCACAGAACACCTTCAGTAAGGGTTGATAATACAGTATCATATCTTACAGTGGCAAAGGGTTTATCCACAGAGCATTTCAGGGGAAACTGTTATACATAATTCTGCGGACAAGCACTAAGAAAATTACACAAACCAGCTGAATTTTCACGAAAGCTTTTCCAAGAGTAGCCTGCCGGTTTTATTGCGTACTGGCACTTTCAGAATTAGTTAACTGCAGCCACAAGCTTACAATAAATTAGAGTAACGAGAACGGAGCGCTCAGTTCACTGCAGCTGCCGAAGTGCGCTTTGATGCGGGCCGCGCTCCTCCTTTGGTTAATTTTACACCTGCTTTCCTCCCTCTCCTTCCCGAAGTCGTCAAGCAGTTATCTCATTAGCGGGGCACTTCAGACACAGTAGTTAACACCGCGCCGAACGAACCATTATGCAAATTGCGCACCTGCCCATAACTACCATTACGGTCCAATGAAGGCTCGTTAGGATAATTCGGCTCCCTGAGACACGCCCGCCTTGCCGGTGCAGCCCCCGGGGCCGCCTGACCACCTCACGGCGGCCGCGCGCCACCGGCTCGGAGGCGGGGCCGCGCCGGAGGGGGCGGGCCCGGGCCTGGGCCTGCTCTCGCTCCCCATCGCGGGCTCTGCCGGGTCGCTGAGTGAGTGGTGGCGGCCGCGGAGCGCGGTGGGTAGGGCGTGGGGCTCGCCGGGCTGCAGGCCCGAAGCGGCTGCCCGGGCTCTTTGGTGCTATGGCCCGCGGGGCGCCTTCGCCGGCCGCGGGCGCTGCCTTCACTGTGGGGCGGTGGCGGGAGGCGCGTTCGCGGCCGCACGGCCCTCGGCGGTGATGGGGGCGCCGCGGTTCAGGGGGAGGCGCGGCGTAGGGACTCGCCGGGGGCACGGGGGTGGCGGAGGAAGGCCGCGGTGCCGGAGCGTGCCCGCCGAAGCTGCCGGAAAGCGCCGCCCCGGCCGGGCCCGTGCTCCTGAATCCGCTCAGCAGAGCGCGCTGGATCGCTCAGCCTGAGTAAACATCTGTGTCGTGCAAATCACACCAATGATTGTTTTTAGAATGCTTTCCCGTAGGTACCTCTATCTTAGCCCGTTTTCCATGTGCAGGTTTTCACACTTGCTGCTTCTCCTTTGATGGTTGCCCCCATTGCACGTGTTTCTTTGTTTCCCGGGCATGGAAACAAGGCTTATACGCTGTGAAATTTCCCGGAGATTTTGCCAAATACCAAAGCACAGTTTCTTAGTAATAAACAAATGGGAGCTAGGAAGGGAGACAGACTTGAGCATAACAAAAACGTACAATTTTTGTTTGGTGTTCTTTGATTCCTAGAAACATGCTTCAGGAAAGTGCACACGGTAAATGGACAGTATCTAGCAGTGATGAGAGTGCCGAGGAAAATTCTGACAGTGAAAAGCCATGTACATCTTCCCTGTCGGATGCTGCGCGTGGTGGAACAAGTGGACCGCAATATCCATGCTCTGAAGCTAGGAAAGTTGCTCACAAGAGGAAAGCTTCTCCCCTGAAGTTCACTGATAAAAGTCTTTCTACAGAAACACCTCCAGCAGTAAAACAGAGACCAAGCCAAGAAGGGTCAGGTTGGTGTCTTTCTAGTAGTGATGAAGAGCCTGAAGATCAGCAAAAGCATGTTCACAAAGAAACAGTGAAAGAAGAAAAGTGTGATGTGCCCGAAGAGCATCCTTTGAGTCTTTGCAAAGATGACAAACTCTCAGAGAATCTGAAAGAAGAGGAGTATAATGTAACACCCAGTGAAGCCCAAGATACCTGGGATTTGGTGACTGGAGGCAATCCTTTCAGGTTTTTCCTCACTAAAGTCAGTGGAATTGAACAGAGCTATAATTCTGGAGCCCTGCACATAAAAGGTGAACAGAACAAGTGGCTTCTACTAGAAGAGGGCTTTTGGGAGAAAGCAAGAGAATACTTATTTTTAATTTGTGGATATTTTAAAATGCATGTATTTCTTGGTGTTGCTGAGGTTTCATATTCTAAATGTGCAGGCTTTTAGAAATTGATTCTGTTATCTGGACATTTCTCTTTTAGAAGTATAGTGTATAAAGCATTTTTTGTTGATACTTTGTTGTTACTTGAGTTAGGCTGCAGAAATCTAATATCTATTTAGCCAAGGCAGGTCATGCTGCTTCTTATTGCTGCTTTCCCTGTGAACTGGTGTGGGAAAAACGACTTGTCTTTGTGGCACCTAAAGGGGTGCTTTTCTTGGGTGCATAACTCCTTGAGTAGTTGTTTGCGCTTGCCTTTGTGCTGCTGTGTGGCTGAGTGCTGATTACTAGTGGACCTAGTGATTCACTATTACTAGATGAAGTACTTCTGAAGTTCTGTGTCTGGGGTTCATGGATCCGTTTAAATTCAGCTGGGAGAGAGCTCTCCATCAGTCAAGATAAGAGTGGAGTCTTTGATGTACAGCACTGATGCTTCAGGAATGCTCTGTTAGTTGTCTGATGTAAGGGGGAAGAGATTTGTGCACCCGTAAACATCCCTGCAGTTAGAAATAAAATCTTATCCATCACAAAACAGAATCAGAGACTTGTGTTAGTAAGAGAATTGTGTACAGAAATACAATAAAATAAGGCAGAAAAAAACCCTGTAATTCTTTGAGGGAGAAGAAATTATTCAAGGCTTCTACAATAAGGTTGTAACTTTTCTTCAACCTCGTGCCTATTAGCACAAGCAGGTATCAGAGACTTCAGTTGCTTTACTGCAGGATGGGTTTTTATGCTTTGTGAATTGGTGGCTTTTTTTGTGGCCTGTCCTCTCTTGGGAGTTCTGCTAGGTGGTTAGTTGAGCTAGTGGACAGGCAGTATTCTTTGTTTAACCTGCTAAACCAGATTTCTGTTGAGCTTGGGCACTAAATAATTTGCACATCCCAGAAATTACTTGTAGGATATGTTTTCAAGTTGGTGCTGTGCTTCAGTTGTTGAGATTATAAATCCCCAGTTGGATTAGTTTCCTGTGTTGCTGTGATTGAACTATGGATACACATATTCCACCATCAGCCTGTAGCAGATAAACAAGCATTAACCATGCCCTTATTGCTGCTACCCTGCTGCAGTTCTTCAAGCCCACTCAATAGGGGAGAGAGTAGTTTAATGTCCCTTTATCAATATGATGGACTTTTTCCTCATCACCTTTTAAAACTCATTTTCTGCTTTGAGAGGATTATTAATTTTTGTGATCCTAAGTGATTCACAGGAGAGTCAATGACTTGAATACTTGGAACAGTAAGCTTGTGAGTGCCTCTGTTACACCTATGTGTATGAACAATCTGGCCCTTGTGCTGTGGTAGTTATCAAGTTGTTCAAAATGCAAAATGTTTACTTGAAATATTTTTCATTTATTTATGCTTTAATATTTTTAATAGATATTTTGTCTCCTCTTTTTGGAACTCTCATATCTTCTGCCCAGGTGAGTTTCCTGTTTGCCATACTGATTTCACTTGCTTATTTCACTTCATTTGTCTCAAACTTGATAATCCACGTTTGTGCCACGTAGCTGATATTAACAGGGAACCTTGTTAAAATACAGAGGAAATTCTGTTTTCAACCGTTGAACAATTTATTGAAATATAAACACCATCCTGCGTTCTGCTGTAGAATTCAGGCAATTATAAGACTGCTTTCTCCTGTTTTTGAGGAATGTGCCGCTGAGAAGCATGTATTTATATGTTCTTATAAATGAGTTTTTTGAAAGAAAGACTGCCTTGCAATCTAGGAATAATAGCTTTGTTATTGCCTGAAATTTTGCTCTCATTCATGATATAAACACATGGCAAAGAGATGATCCTTGAACCTAAGCTTTTACATTATGTGCAAGTGATTCTGTTTTTTTCTTGGACAGTAGATAACGTAAGTTAGCACTAATGCACACTTTTGAGAAACTTAAATTAATTCTTGAATTGTTAAAGAGAAATGAAAGAAAGGATGTGAAAGATGTCAAAAAATACCCCTGTTTTTAGAATATGCTATATATGAGGCAAGTAGTAATATGTGGTGACTTTACATAAAAAGCTTATTTGCTGTAGTTCATTGATCTAGCTGGTTTTTTCTTTTTAATGAGTCTGTTTTCTTTTTCTTACATCCAAGTTTAACTACTGTATAGATGTGGGATGGCTTGTAAGACAGTACCCGCAGGAATTCAGGTATGTTTATTTTACAAAGGTGAAATGATGAAATCTCCAGATCAATTCTGTTCATACAAGGTCCCATTATAAGTGAATAATAAACACTTCTTTGCAGTGCAGGTGATTGTTACCAATTGGATATGCATGGACTCTGAGTTTTCCTTCTTCTCTTATTCCACAGTTGTATTTCTCTGATTTCTTGACTGTTTTCAAGACTGGAAAATAGTCAGCGTTCACGATAGCTGGTTTCTGATTTTTATTTGTTAACACTGATGAGGTCCCATTGTGGGCCTCAATGACATGGCAGTAGATGACCTGTAAAGATGGAACAAGAAACTTTTTTTCATACAGTTTACTGAGTCAAGAGGCAGATAGTGCAAGAGAAAGGAGAGAAGTAGGAATGGCACATGTTTATGCTTTGCTGTGTTGCTTCTCCAGCACATGTCAGAGTAGTTAGGTCCCCCACAAGAACCAGGGTCTGAGGCTGCTTGTACTGCTGCTGTAGAAGGCCTCATCCACTTAGTTCTGCTGAACAGATGGCAGGCAGCAAGGACCCAAAACAGTGTCAGTCTTACTCATCTGCTCTTTTATCCTAACCCATAACATCTTGCTTGGTATGTTCCAAGTGTTGCCTCATGTAGAGGGCAACTCCTCTACTGCACGTCCTCTTTCCTAAACAGCATGGAGCCCTTCATGACAATATTCCAGTTGTGTGAGCTATCCCACCATGTCTGTAA
This sequence comes from Dicaeum eximium, assembly GCA_013396995.1. Taxonomy (NCBI): domain Eukaryota; kingdom Metazoa; phylum Chordata; class Aves; order Passeriformes; family Dicaeidae; genus Dicaeum; species Dicaeum eximium. The sequence continues at coordinate 678,851 of VWZP01003223.1, forward strand.
TTGCAGTGAGATCAAAGCCTTATGAGTGCACACAGATCTCTAGTTACTCCTGTTTGTTCCCTGTGCTATGGTATGCAGGTGCTTTATAGAAGTTTTAGAGTGTGCCAGTATCCCAGTGAAGGTGCAAAGGGATGCCCCAAAGTTTTGTCTTGTGGTTATGTATTTGGCTGCTTGTACTCTCTGCAATTACCTCTATCCTGTCCCATCATTCCCTGTAACTGGCAGGAGAGAAGAGAACACTACTTTTGCTCCAGATGTCTTGACGAGTTGTCCCAAGGCCTTGAGGTCCCTCTCATCTGTCTGCAGTCTTGTTGGGACTTTGCTGGTACTCACTTGAAAAACCCATAATAATCAGTGGGCTGAGCCAGGCTGGGAGCTTTCTTGGTGGTGTCTCTTACGTGGATCCCAGGGAGACAACACACCTCTCTAAGGATTAGATCTGGTTGGCAGGACCAGAAGTTTAGTTTTAGGAAGTGAACACCAAATTACTGCCAGAATAGGCCCTCTCCTTTTCCCTATCAATCTTCTACCTTCTCTGTAATAATTACTAAATTTTCTTAGATCCACGTTGTGTATATAGTGCTTTTGAAAGCTTACATTTGTCTGTTTCCAGCTACAGGGACAAGAGTTTCTTTCATGATCTTGTATTAAGAGTTTTTGTTTTGGTGTCTGCTTTACTCCACACTTCCTGTTTCCCTTTTTTTTCACTGTTACAATTTTCCAGTGTCTATTCTTTAGAGGTTCTATTGTAGTTACTGCTATTTTGAGTTAGTGAATAAGGCATATTGATTTCAGTGCCATCTTTCTGCTGGACTGTCAGATTTAAGGGTCAGATATCATAGCTATGAGAGGGAATGGTTTAGGCTTATTGCTGATTTGCTTGATGTTTTAATGGTAATCTTCTTTTGTTTAAGGAAGAAGCCATTGCTGATAGTTCACGGCGAGAAGAGAGAATCTAAAGCTGAACTAATTGCACAAGCACGGCCTTATGAGAATATTAGCTTTTGTCAGGTAGGTAACATTTCTATCATTCTTTGGCTGAAGTTAAGTCATCTCTTACACTCAAAGTCTTGTTGCTGATGAAAAGACACCTTATGTGCGAAGTTTTTTGTTACGCTTTGAGTAATGTCCATACCAGAACCATAGGAACATGGTAATGATTATCCTGGTCAGATGTGATTATGGTAGGCTTCACCCACAAAAGTTTGTACAGAACAGCCACCCACAAAAGTGTCACAGAGCTCACAGAAGAGCTGCTCACCTTCTCCACTAACATGTACACTCAAGTTCTTACAATGGCTGAAAAGGAAGCATTATTGTTGTGTAAAGCACAGAACTTAGTCCTAGTATCACTATAATCTTAAATCTCATCAAAGAGTTACTATTTTCCAAATACGTTTTACACAAGAAAATGCGAATAATTTCCGTAATACTGTTAAAATTGCTATGAGCATGCTTCCTGGCACATGCCATTTTATCTCTGTTATGTTCATTGTTTTGCTGTCCCTAAGTGATGAAGCCATTGGCTTCATCCTGAGAGAGAGTGTGGCTATGGCAACTTGCCAGTGTTTCAAGATTTTGCCAGGTGAAATATATTAATGATCATGGGGACACTGTGCTCTTTGTTACGTGGAGAATGATCTTGGAATTTTGTTCTCTCTGAAAGGGTCTCGTAATCCTGAGTTTCCTGTTGAATGTGGACCCAGTTCTGCAGGTGTGTCCTCACTGGTGTTCAACAGTTGGGGAAGCATCCCCTCCCTTGACCTGCTGGCAGCACTCCTAATGCAGGCCAGGACCCTGTTAGTCATCTTTCATGCAAGGTCACATTGCTGGCTTCTGTTCAGCTTGGTGTTCGGCAGGAGCCTTGAGTTATTTTCTGCTGACTATTTCTGAAAACGCTGCTAGTAAGAGAGGCACAAATTCTGGAACAGTTCCAGCAAGAGTTGCATTACCATTTAAAATCTAGCTTGTAGAAAGTGGAGAGTGCATTAGAATTATTGAGAAGGAGATAATGTATTTTGTGATCTGTCCACTAGAGAGCACTGAAATTAAACAAAATAAGAAGCAATGCATAGTAGCAATTTTTAATGATCAACTTTTAATTTTGTAGGCTAAACTGGATATTGCATTTGGAACTCACCATACGTAAGTAACACTAGGAAGCAGAAAGGTCTGCAGCAAAACTGGGTTTCATAGAAATTGTAGAGTCTTAAAGCTTCCATAAACATCTTCTATTTAGAGATGACAGGATTGTCCTAGTTGAATGAGACAAATTAGCTATTGAGTAGATATGAGATGTGCAGGTTAAACAGTTAAGTTGAACTGGTCTAAGACAGGTAGACTGCAGGTTCTGGCTCTTAACTCATGCCTTATTACCAAAACTGTAATGCAAACTTGATCAGTCATAGGCAGGACCAACACAACAGTGATTTACTGGTCATGGTTTTCAGTTCATATGAAGGATCTGGAAATAACTAGCAAATCTGGGGGTCTTACCAAAGAAAGAAATGGATATAATAGAAGTGTCACAAAGCAAATTTTGTCGATGGAAATCTACAGATAAGAACAGATCTTATGTTTTAGCAAAGATCATTTGAGTTCAGTTTGGGTTTCAGATCTCATCCTTTGGGATCACATGGAAATGCTATCTTTACACAGCTAATGAAAATTTGAGCAGTTTTTTTTGCAAAAGATAGAGATGTGTATGTTTATCTCAGTTACTAGTTCTAAAATTCCTTTGTGCTGTAGCTTGAGTTAGGAGTTAGGATAAATAAATAGCTTCTTTGCCATCACAGTGGTTAGCTGTATACATACCTTCTTTCAAAGTAAAAGTCAATTTAAGAGGAAGTAACTAGGTTTTAATAAATTTAGTTATAAGTAAAGGCCTTTCAGTGTTCCTACATTCTTTTTCTGACTATCTGCAAGGAGATAAGCTTATCTAAAGAGCTGTGCGAATATAGGAAGTGTTCTGCAAGTATCCACTTTGTTCTGGGTAGTTAGTTGCATGAGATGTTAAGCTGTACTCTGGAATAAAATATATGGGGATAGCCTAATGACTGCCATGTGAGCTTGGCATACACATGAGTTGAAGTCTAAGTGCTTGCATGATGCAGAACATATTTTTGAAAATAATTATGTTGGAGCTTTTTAATGAATTGCTAATTTATCTGCTACTCTCAGTGTACTCAAAGTAGATGAAGAGATATATATTTTTTTTAAAGGAAAATGATGTTGTTGCTATATGAAGAGGGTCTTCGAGTTGTGATACATACATCCAATCTTATTGCTGAAGATTGGCACCAGAAAACTCAGGGGTAAGCAACAATCCCTAGCAGGTGAATGTTTAATATACTTTCCACTGGTATTTGCTACTGCTGGAGATGGGATATTAGGTGATCTAGGGTTGCAAGCCTTACACTCTTAAGATAGAGCTATTGTAAAACAAAAATTTTAAAAATTGGACTTAGAGTGCTGGTAGCTGTCTAGGTCTGAACTTTACTTGCTTTCTCCTGTAAACAAAACTATGTTCCTAGTTGGCTGATAGCTTAGAATTAATCTGACTGATACAGAATTTTATTATGCTGTGCTGTCTCTTTATGAAAAAGCTTTGTAGCTATAAAGTACCATTTATATAGATCTGAAGCAGCCATTTAAAAATTGTCTTAATACTGCAAGAATAACGTGGATGTGCAAATGTTCTGGTTTTGTTGTGACTGTATCTAGAATGTTGTCTGATAAATGTTGGGCATTATTGGTTCTGTAATACAGTAGATGACCTAGTATTCGCCCAGTGTCCTTTCTTGGGAAGAAATTTTCTTCCTGCTTTATGTTTTGGTAGAAGCATTTAAACTTAATGACCAGCTTAGGACATAGTTTTGTTGAGAGCACAAAAAACAGGATGAAGTGGCATGTTAGTAGAAGGCTCCTCAACCTCTTCAGTTTTTTGGCTATTTTTATGGGAGCATTTTTTTAGTTAGATGACCACTATAAATCAGGGTATAAAATTTCTTCAAACTAACAGAAAGTTGCTTTTCAGAAGTTACTGTCACTTTGACATCCATTCTGCTGCCATTAAATAAGACAGGGTTTTGAGACTTCACTTGTCTGAGACAAGCTCTTTGAGTGGCAAAAATACCCTCTGATTTTTTCCCTTTAAATCCTATGGCTGGCTTTAGTATCTTATGGCAGCTGGCTTTTCAGAAAGCTAAGAAGGCATGAAAATACCTATTGGGATACTTAAGAAGTTCCCCTACTTGTCAAATATGAGAAATAGTTTTCTTTTTTTAGCTTTTGCATACTGCAGTGTTATGCAGTATCACAATATGGTGGTTCTGAATTTCAAAGGGTAGTAGGAACACATTGTAAAGTTGATAATATAGAATCTTTGGTTCCCATGGCTGCAGTAATATGTGACTGGAAAGAGATGCTAAATGTTTTCCCTGCATGGTGCCCATCCTATTTTACTCTAATGGAGGTTCTTGAGAGGTAGCCTATTATTGTGGGCTACTCTTCAAACTATATAAACCTTTCAGATGCTTTAATTGGTGGTTTTCTATGCAGTTGCACAAACCAGTAGTTTAGCAGAACATATTGCAGTGTTCTATTCCTATAGAAAATGTTGATAAAAGGACTAAGTCTGAGCCTGACCAGTTCAAAAGTGGTGGAAGCTGTAAATGTATGTGTGGATAAATTATGGGAATGTTGTTTACATTTGAAAGTATTAGTTTTATGATTTCAAGTATGAGCTGATTCCGTAGATGTAAAGACAAGACATCAATAGTTAGTATCACAATAAATCTGTCAAGTTTTTTCTTAGGACCTTCAGATGTGTTTTACTCACATACTAAACCCATGTGTTATTAATGCGTGGTGTGCTTGTTTATGTGGCTGATTTTTTTCTTTTTTTTTCTTTTAAGAATGTGGCTAAGCCCTTTATATCCAAGGCTACCTAATGGAGCATCTGGTTCTGCTGGTGAATCTGCAACTAATTTTAAATCTGACTTAATAAGTTACTTGACAGCTTACAATTCTCCTGCACTCAAGGAATGGATAGATCTGATTCAAGAACATGATTTATCAGAAACAAGGTATATATCATCTTAAACTTTTTGTAACTTGCACATGTGTGTTTTTTCTTTTTTTTTCCAGAAAACTAAATATCTGTGTTAGGATCTGTTACACCTTGGGCTTATTTTGTAAGGTAGTCTTGTTTCAGGCTTGAGTGTTCAGTTTTTAAAAATTTGTCTTATGTAGCTGATGTCAAATTGACCAACTTCTAGTTTTATAAACATGCATTTTAAAAGAAGAAAGAAAGGTGCACCAGCAGCAATTTTACAGAAGGTAGCTATAAAGTAATAATGACTTGGTTTCATTTGAGCCAGTCTGGCTCAAGTATTTATGCCAGTAATATTACTAGCAGAAAAAAACTGTTGAATAGGGTTTGTCATGGAAGAGTGATCATACAAGCACAGGTTACTGGAATGAGGATTTTATTCAGAATAGACTTCTGTTCGTAAGGCAGAGTTCAATCAACATACATATCTGTAGAATTTTGCCTATAACAGGCATGGATTGGTTTTGGTGGGCAAATGTTGTGTCTAACTGGTCTTGGAATAGTCTTCTCTAATATCACCTTGCTGATATTACTTAAAAATAATTCAGGATGCTTAATTTACTTCTAATAAGTAGCTCCACTTAAATGTGAGCATTTACTTCAGAAAGTGTAAATCTCCCTGGCAACTTAATTGCTGTTTTATAATCTGAACAAAAATCGGTCATGTACTACAGTGGAAATAGAGACTGAAACCTTGTCTCATTTATACTTTAAAAAGTGCTTTTATCTTTACACTGAGTCTTAAAAGATTGGAGAGGGTAAATGGTATGTACTTTATAATCGAGTGAGCTAACAGCTGCTCTGATTTGCACTTGAGTGTTCAATCTTGCTGGTTTTACTTAAATACTGTGCTACTTTACAAACCAAAGCACTTGAGATGTACAAAAATCTGTTGGTTTTGTTTCTTTTTTTAGAGTGTATCTGCTTGGTTCTGCCCCTGGACGATATCAAGGCAGTGATAAAGAAAAGTGGGGCCATCTTAGGCTCAGAAAGGTACCAAAACTGTAACCTTTTTTAATATCCTTTGAAATTAATATCCTTTGAAATATAAATTAAATTGAAATTAATATCCTTTGTTAATATCCTTTGAAATATAAATAGAATTTTGGAGAGAATTCTGCAATTCCTTCCAAGTTTTTGAGCTGTCATCATCAGTCTTTTAATACATTGTTACAGTTAAAGTTAACAATAACATAAATAAGCTTGCAACTTAGAACTTAACTTAATCTGTCTACTGATGAAAACAGCAGTAAAATATGTTTTTTAAGTACTTTAGCAATAAAAGGAGACTAATGAGAATCTCCATAATTTATTGGGTTCAGGGGGAGATATAATGACAAAGGATGAGGCAAAAGGCTGAGGTGCTTGATGCCTTCTTTGCCTCTGTCTTTAACAGCAGGACCTGTTTTCCCTGTATCCAGCTCCCCAAGCTGGAAGACAGGGACAGAGCAGAATGAAACCCCCATAACCCAAGGGAAACCAGTCAGCGACCTGCTGCAACACTGAAATGTACACAAGGCCATAGGACCAAATGGGATCAAGTGAGGGAGCTGGCAAAATGCTCATTGAGCCACTTTGAATCATTTATCAGCTGTTCTGGCTAACTGGGGAGATCTCAGTTGACTGGATACCCAGGTCATTAGGCCCAATCATCATGAGTATGAAAGGCAGGTCCTGCTTGGCTCACCTGATCTCCTTCTGTGACAGCCTAGTGGGTGAGGGAAAGGCTGTGGATGTTGACTGCCTGAGCATTAGTAAAACCTTGGACACTGTTTCATACAGAATTCTCCTGGAGAAACTGGCTGCTCCTGGTCTGGATGGGTGCACTCATTGCTGGGTAGAAAATTGGCTGGATGACTGATCCCAGAGGGTGGTGAATGGAGTTTCATGCAGCTGGCAGACAGTCACAAGTGGTGTTCCCCAGGGCTCCTTATTGAGCCCACCAAGTTGGAGGAGAGTGGTGATCTGCTGGAGGGTAGGAAGGTTCTACAGAGGGATCTGGACAGGCTGGATCAAGGAGTGGAGACCAACTGTGTGAGGTTCAACAAGACCGTGTGCCGGGTGCTGCATTTGAGTCACAGCAACCCCACGCAGCACTACAGGCTGGGGGCAAAGTGGAAAGCTGCCTGGTGGAAAAGGACCTGGGGGTGCTGGTTGACGGCAGCTGGACATGAGCCAGTGTGTGGCCAAGAAGGCCAATGGTGTCCTGGCCAGTGTCAGCAGTAGTGTGGCCAGCAGGAGTAGGGCAGGGATTGTCCCCCTGTACTAAGCACTGATGAGGCCACACCTCGAGTGCTGTGTCCAGTTTTGGGCCCCTTATGACAAGAAAGACACTGAGGTGCTGGAGCATTTCCAGAGAAGGGCAGCAGAGCAGGTGAAGGGTCTGGAGCATAATGCTAATGAGAAGCAGCTCAGGAAGCTGANGGTGAATGGAGTTTCATGCAGCTGGCAGACAGTCACAAGTGGTGTTCCCCAGGGCTCCTTATTGAGCCCACCAAGTTGGAGGAGAGTGGTGATCTGCTGGAGGGTAGGAAGGTTCTACAGAGGGATCTGGACAGGCTGGATCAAGGAGTGGAGACCAACTGTGTGAGGTTCAACAAGACCGTGTGCCGGGTGCTGCATTTGAGTCACAGCAACCCCACGCAGCACTACAGGCTGGGGGCAAAGTGGAAAGCTGCCTGGTGGAAAAGGACCTGGGGGTGCTGGTTGACAGCAGCTGGACATGAGCCAGTGTGTGGCCAAGAAGGCCAATGGTGTCCTGGCCAGTGTCAGCAGTAGTGTGGCCAGCAGGAGTAGGGCAGGGATTGTCCCCCTGTACTAAGCACTGATGAGGCCACACCTCGAGTGCTGTGTCCAGTTTTGGGCCCCTTATGACAAGAAAGACACTGAGGTGCTGGAGCATTTCCAGAGAAGGGCAGCAGAGCAGGTGAAGGGTCTGGAGCATAATGCTAATGAGAAGCAGCTCAGGAAGCTGAAGGTGTTCAGCCTGGAGAAAAAAGGGCTCAGGAAGACCTTATTGCTCTCTACAGCTATTTGAAAGGAGGTTGTAGCTGAGTGGGGGTTGGTTTCTTCTCCCCAGTAACAAGTGATAGGACAAGAAGAAAGGGCCTCAAGTTGTGCTAGGGGAGACATAGTTCGGATATTAAGAAAAATTTCTCTGAAGTCTGTCAAGTATGGGAACAGGGTGCCCAGGGAAGTGGTGGAGTCACCATCCCTGGAGATACTAAACAGATGTGAAGATGTGGGATATGGTTAGGGATATGGTTAGGGGTGAATATGACAGTATTCTGTTAATAGCTGAACTCTCTTGCCTTTAGAGGTCTTATGTCTGTTTAGGTAAGTCATAATGGTAAATCTTCAAGATAGCATACATCAAGTTTGTAGGGACCCTTCTTGTTTGGTTCGGATTTTTGTTGTTGTTGTTGTTGGGTTTTATTTGTTTTTCAGAATTTGATGAGGTATTTCATGTAATCTATTAAATGCTTCTCTAATTGGAGAATTTTTAACCTGTACCCCCTGCTGAAGTGGCATTATTTCAAATACTGTCATTAATTTTGTATGAAATTCTAATGCTGTCTGTGGCAAACTTGTGTGACATACAGAATATTTATGTATTATGTTGCTTTTCAACATGAGGTTACTGTTCCAGACATCCCTTTGCTCATTAAGAGCCTGTCCTTTCTGGTACACATTGCCTGATGTTTTTGCCTAGTTAGATGTAGAATGAACAAAAAATAAAAAAGAAAAAGCTTGTAAGGGAGAAGGATGATCTTGTGATGAAAATGTTTTTGTGATTTAAAAAGCTTTTTGGTGACAATGCAGAGAGACCTGATGATACTACATTGATGACTGAAGCCATTAGATTCTATGTTTTCTTTAGAGTGGGGTAAAGGTGGCAACTACATACAATTTAATATCTATATCCATCTGTTTTTAATGTGACTTTAAATTCCATTCACAGCTGAAGAACTCCTCTAAAAGGATCATTTCAATTTTCTCTTCAATTGTTCTTTTTTCCCCTCTTATTGTAGAGTTCTGTTGTAGCTGAGTGTCATGGCTTTAGGATACAAGAGGAATTTTATGGCCAAAAACCACCAAATATGAAAAATATTTAGTTCCTTTATTTATTTTGACTTCTGAAGCTAATGTTTCATGTCTTTAGAAAGAGCTGCTAACATTTTTTTCACCCATTGTTTAACAGTTGGCTTTGGTGCTTTTGGATAAAACTTATGATGTTTAATCTTCTCTTGAAATGAATTTATTTGGAAAGCCTGATGATTTTTTAAATTGCAAAGTTAAATATGTAGTATGAATGTTAATCTCCTTCATTATCAGAAGTAAATGATAGAGGATTTATTATATAAAAAGTGATATCAAACTGTTTAAGGTATTCTGTGTGTGTTGAAGTCTAAGAGTGCTCTAATTCCCCTCACAAGCTTTTGAAGGAGCATGCTTTGTCAGTACCAGCCCAGGAATCCTGGCCTCTTGTTGGACAGTTCTCCAGCATTGGTTCCATGGGAGCTGATGGGTCCAAATGGCTGTGCTCAGAGTTCCAGGAGAGCCTGGTGGCTGCAGGCAGCAGCGTGACAGCTTTCCGTAAATGTGATGTCCCAATTCATTTGGTATGTCTTTTATATGCTGGTGACCTTTATTTAACTCTTACTCATTTCTTTTGGAAATCTCAGTCATTGCTTTTAACTTTTGGAAGACAGTAATGGAGTTTTCATCATGCAATTATATATATGCCACTTAAAGCTGTTTAGTTGTGTATGGTTTGCTATAAAAATGTACCATAATTTCCATTTTTATCATGCTAGATTGTATGTCATCTCATCAAAATTATCTTCTCATTCTATAGCTTGTCTTCCACTGGGTTTTGTAGATGCAGCTGTTTTTCCTACTGAGATGTAACTGAATCCTTAGTCATTAATACCTTTGGTCATTAGCACAATTAAGGGGAGGAGAAGAAAGGTTTGTGGCAGGAGTTTGTTAAATCAAGGAAAAATGATGGTCAAACTATGCCTTTACCACGTGCTAATTGCCCCTGCATACTCATATCTCGTGTTTGAGGTGTGAGACTAAAATCTCATGAAATAATGTTAAGAACTAGCTTTGGCTACTGTGGAAGTGGCTGAAACAATATTACTTGAGACTTGCTAGCTAATTTTGATTAGCTCTGTAAGAGTGGTAAAAACATTAGACTTTCTGTATTACTGGCACAATTGTAGTTGTAAGCTGCAGTGTAAATTTATTAATTCTAGAAAATGAAGCTTTTAATATTTGTTTTTTCTCAAGTTTTCTTTAAGGCATTTGTTTGAAAATTGACAGCTTGTCTATTCAGAGTTGTTATTAAAGTTACTTTTTGTTCTACCTCCATGAAGGTTTATCCTACTGTGAACAATGTGAGGCAAAGTCTAGAAGGCTATCCTGGTAAGCATATTAATTCCCTTTTATTTGCTTTTTGTGGTTATAATGTCCTACAAAATCACTTCAGTGGTTGATGTTAAATGAAGTTCTCATCTTGCTGATCATGTGATAGAATAGGTGGCAGTAGACCCTTACTACTTTTGCTGGAGCTCTGACTCCAGCTTTCCTCTTGTGATTGAATAGATAAGGTTTTGTGGGCACTGGTGTGTAACATTTGTCTGTTCTAGCCATGTTCAAATGTCGCTGTATAGGAAAATAACAGCTTCTGCCCACTGCTCTTACTCCAGTCATAATTTCATTTTGGCAGAAAATTCAGGTTTGAGTGTGTCGAGTTCTCCTTCTGTTTTGATTGCAATGTCATTATGTACATCAGATACAATGGAGGCTAAGGTGCTATTGGTTTGTTTTTTTTTAATATTGTAATGTACAACTGTTCTGTTCATTATTCCCATGTTTATTTTCATTAAGTCGTATTTATAAAAGCATAGCCCCAGCCAACGTGAAACAGGAATGGGTACTGTAGTATTCTGATACAGGGAAGCTCTTGTTACTCAAAAACAAGTCTTCAAAAGGTCAAGGCAATTGGAAGAGATTCATGAGGACTGAAAGAAAAGAATTCTTTCCTGTCTGTAGGAAGGGTACGAAGAAGGATCTGGGGACACATAGGCCAGCCAGCCTCACCTTGATCCCTAGGAAGGTAATGAAACAAGGAATCCTGGAAATATTCCCAAACATATGATGGAAAGAAGAAGGTGACTCAAAGTAGTCAGCATAGATTTTTAAAAGAGAAATTATGCCTAATTAACCTCATGTTCTTCAATGATAAGTACCTTGATGGATGAGGGAGTGCCCCTCGCTAAAGGTTGTTTAGCTTACCTTTTTACTGTCTTCTCTGACATCTTTACAATGATGTGATTAAGTGCAGGCTGGATGAGTGGAAAGCAGGGCAGATTGGAAACTGGCTGAGCTGCCAGGCCTCAGAGGCTGTGAGTGTTGGCACAAAGGCCAGCAGGAGGTCAGCCACTAGTGGTGTCATGTGCCAAGCATTGTACTGGTACCAGTACTGGTATTAGTGCAGATTAGTGCAGTCCTGAGAGTAGTAAAGCTGTTGTAGTGGGTTCTTATGGTGTCTTCTAGGACATGTTGACTACAGTGAGCTTTGCATCGTGCTTTTACTACACAACACTAATACAATTCAGTATGCCTGCCTGCCTGCCTGATTCTTCTTAAATCCATTTCGAGAAATCACACCGTGCATTAGCCAAAGGCCAAATCAACACAAATAGAATTTCATCATAGAAGTTCTTGTTAAAATAACATTGTTTGGGATTTGGAAGGTTTTTTCTTTCTTCTGAAAGCTGCTTGGTTTATTTCGTCTTGTTTGCATGGGTAGTGATTCTAATCTGTTGATATCAAGTAGTATCATATTCAAAAACTACCCATAATTCTCCCTATATACATTTTCTGATTTTCCTAGTTCAAATGTGCTGTGTAGTGTTTAGGAACTTGCTGAATTTCATAAGAATGGGAAAAAACCCAGCAAATGTATACCATTTTATACTACTGGAGCATTTAACAATTTCCTGAAAGTAACTCATGAAGGTAGGACAGATAGCTTATTCCCCAAGATGCTTGCTGCTTTTAGAATGTCTTCCAAAAAATAAATGTACATGTTTTATTTTTTTTCCTTAAGCTGGTGGCTCACTTCCATACAGTATACAGACAGCACAGAAACAGCTGTGGTTACATTCCTATTTTCAGTAAGTAGAACTCAATTATTTGGTTTTTTTTTTCCAGACTGTATGTTTAAAGTTACAGTGCTGTAATGTTTGAGTGTTAAAAGCAAATAAGTGGAAGTGGTTACAAGTATGATATTTCTAAACTCCTTAAAATAAAGGCCTTTAGTTCCTTATCTGCTGGTCTTATCTCCAACAGTTGGTAGAAAGCATGCTGTTTATCTATAAAAATTATATGGGATAATGTTGCTACTGGATTTAGGTTTCTGTAAACTTTTATATAAAAGTTTTCTTCTCTGAACAGGAAAAATGTTACTCCCTTTTTTTGTTTTTTAACTTCGAGTTGTATTTCACTTTCTCCACTTGTGCCCTCTGTATTAATGGGATTTCAACTGAGCTGCAACAGGACTAGGAAGGCTTTTTTTGATGGTTGCTTTATTTTTTTTCTCCTAAGTGCAGCAGTCCTGCTGTGAAAATTCTCAGTCCCTTATGGCAATATCTTTTGTTAAAGATGCCTGACATTTTCTATTAAGAATTTCTATTTCCATATACTACTAGTTGTGCCAAATTCGAACAGTCTGACACATTCCATGCCAGATGACAGATTCCATGCCAGATGTCTCCCTCAGGCTAAATTGTTAAAAACTTACGCATGTTTAGAGAACAATGGGAAAAGTTGTTTTGCAAAGATAAAAAAAAATTAATAGAACTTGTAAACTCTTACAAGACCACAACTTCCCATTCCTTTCATCAGAAACTTTTAAGTTGGGTGGAAGTTGGTCTGGTAAGAAAATCTACTAAGTTAGATTGTGTTCAGTTGGGTAGATATTCAGGGGACTGAAAGAGAATTGCATGCGGCAGAGAGCATCCTCCATTCTAGAGTGAGGGTGATTGCTATTGTGAACCTTGCTGGTCAATGTCTAAGGAATGGAACTCAGGCAGAAAGCATGTGAGGCTTTGTCTCCTGCCTTTAAATCGTGTCCTCTGAATACATTCAGCAAAGGAAGAAAGCTGCAATCAACTTGAAGCTTTCAAGATTGTTCAGTCATGATTCAAAAGCAAAAAAATAATAAATCTGTGTTTGCGCAGTCTTAATTCGGTTTCTGTAGTCATACCTCATGAGAATCTTACTAGAAAAAAGATGTAATGTTTTTTCAGTTAGTCTCTTATTTAGTACACATAGTGTTACTTAATAATGATAGAATTTATTGATTTATTCCTTTTCAGTAAGAAAATACCCACATAGCTGTCTCCTTGGACATGTAGGGACCTGCTCTGGCAGCAGAAGGGCTGTTTGAAGTTCATCTGTCAAATTGGCTGCACATGGCAATGGCCCTGCATAACTGCTCTGTAGTAACTACCCAGATGCAGGCCCTTGCCCTGCAGTAATGCAGGACTGTAGCCCTTGAGGAGAGCCTGCACGTAAACTCTTACCATAGGGCAGGAGAAAGACAGCAGCTTTTTATCTGTGGAACGTGGGACACAGAAAACAGCAGGTTTCAAGAGATGCAAATACAAGATGAGCTGTTTGAAAGACTTGCTATAATGCAAATCTTTGGGCAGTGGAAGGAATAGAGGAAATTAGAATATTCTTCATACTGGAAAATAGTATGAAACCAGCGGGAAACTAGGGATTCCACCAGAGCTGCAAGAAAAAAAAAACCCCAAATCTTTTATGCTTACAGTAAAGGAGAATGAATAACTCCTTTTTGCAAGCAGGGAGAGATTAATGGAGTTGGAAAATGGTATCCTGCAGCTTCTCAACTGAAGAGGGGGCATGTCTGCCCCAGGCATGTAACTTCTATAACTGTGGGCTGTTTTTCTCTCTTCTGCCAGCTGAGTGTGTTTAACCAATAATACAGCTCAGAACTGTAATTTTTCAAAAAAATAGTGACTAAATAATGACTAATAGTGACTAAACTTAATATTGTCTTACTTTTCTTATTGCAGCAAATGATTACTAGACTGCTTTGTTAGATTAGCTACTGTGTAAACAGTAATTTGCAGAGTATTATTGCTTGTTTTTCCTTCCAGTATTACTAATTTATGAGGACAGATTTGCAATTTTTAGTATTTTTTTGTTAATTGTTGCTTTCAAAACATTTGATTAGCTTTAATAGTAGATGAAGTATTGTATTTTAACGGTCCTTTTAATTGATCAGCTTTTAATATGGTGTGCCTTATGTTTGTGCAGTTACTTTGTGAAATTTTTATTTTCAGGATGGAAGAAGTTGGTTTGACAAGAGTTTGTTTGATATATGCCTGACAAGTCCATAATGATTGTTGTATTAGAGCTTTGCATGTTCTTTAGATTTATAAAGTTTTGAGTAAGTTCTGAGTTTTCTTCTCAGTTTGCAGAAATGCAGTGCTGTTTCCCTAAAATCATAAAAGATGAGAGACAGAGCATCTACACAGAGAACATAGTATGTTCTTAGGTTGAAACTAATGGTATGAGTTGTTTTAATTCTGCTCAGGCCTTGTTGCCAGTATCTCAAGATAGAAAATCCTTTCAGTATTTGAAATAAGAGAACTTCATGCTGAATGAATTCTGAAGAGGTGTTTTTATAGAAAATTAGTTATTCCTGTGTCTGTTTATGAATTGGGTATGTCTGTACAGTTAAATTATCCAGGTCTTTGTGATGGTTTAGTCCTGGCCTGCAGCTCAGCACCACAAAGTCACTTACTTGGGCACCCCCACCCTCCTTCCTACCCCCCTAGTGGTGGGGTATCTATAGCCTATCTGCTGGTGGGGTGGTGTGAGAGGTGGAAAAGGCTGTGTGACAGCTGAAATATCTGTGTTTGTGCTGTTTCGAGCACAAATCCAAACATAGCCCCATATTAACTCTATTCGAGCCAAAACTAGCATGCATTTTCCCCTTTTAATCTTCACATGTTTGTGCTGTCCTACTAGGGAAAACGTGGCCAAAATATATGTTCCCCTTTCTGATTTTTTTTTCTAAAATAGGAGTTTCAATCACTTTTGATGAACTCAGACTGCAGTTAGAGTACTGTAGGTAATAAATAGAAGATAATAGTGGTATTACTATTGCTAAGGCACACTACTTGTATCTGTCTTAAGATAAGGAAGCAAAAAGGCAGTAGACTGAGATAGTATCTCAGAATAACTGCAGTTAGTGGTAAGAGGAGAAGTTGTCCTGGGGTAAAGCAGTGAGGTAAATCTAAAGAAAATCTATTTTAAATTCCCAGTTTTACTCTTTTTCTGTTTTTCATTTTTACAATTTTATTGGAGTTACCTAATTATTTTTGATCCATAAACTTAGAGATGCTTGCCTGAACTGTCTGTTGTGAGAGAAAAGCTATTAACCAGGGTGGTTGAGTCATGACTCAGCCTTACAATCTGTATGTATGGAAAGTGTGGAGTTTGTAGGAGAAGACGAGTTCAGTCAGCTAATTCTCTATCATATATATCTTAATCTGTCCTATAGAAACAGACTTTGATGTGGCTTGCATCAGAATATAAAGAAGTCTAGTTTGCATCAAATGTGCAGAGTGTTTCAGCTCTTGCTCTTTAAGAATACAGGACCAGTTCTCAGAGGTTTTTTTTTCCTTCATCAGGAGGAATAAGGTTGTTAAAATAACTAGGTACTCACCCATGAAATACAAAGCCTCTTAATTTTAAGGGCACTGTAAATAAGTGTCAGTCCTGAAAGTCAAGAGGGGTAAATAATTCCAGCCCTTCCAAGTCAGTCTGCTCAGGCTTTGAGAGGAGCATAGTGCACTTAAGTTTTTCAGAGTTAATTGATTCTTTTTGGTTTGCCTGTTAGAAGAGAATGCTAAATTAGGGAAACAGGATTGTGACAACTGAAACCAGAGTGTTCCTTCAAATCTGGGGAAGGAAATGTCTCTGGGTGAAGGAAGGTGTGTTAAGAAGCTTTCTTCCTGAATTTGGGTGAGGACTAACAGCGGTGGTCATAACGTGCTTCTTAATGCTGTGACTACATACCTTCAGTTATGTACATTTATTTACTGCTTGCTTACAGTTTAATTCTGTAACATTGATGCTGAATTAATCCAGCAGTTGTTTGTTATTTTAAACTAGTTATTTATATACACATAGATATGACCTCTATTCTCTTAAATCCTCAAATTTCTCAGTGGCCAAGAGGCACAAAGAAAGGGAAGAGGAAGAGTAGCAGCAACAATCTACCAGTTGCTCCCTGCCTTTATGTCATGGATAGAAATTGTAATAAATTTCAGGAATTCTGTGAGGTTTAGTTTGGTGCCAAACTCAGTTGCTTGAAGTCATAACCATTGATAGTCTTCAAAGAAGATATATTGGCCAGAAGTTTAGACTTAGTTCCTTGAGTGCTATCTGGAACAAAGGAATGGAGAAAACTTGTTAGGAGCACCTGAAACACTGGGGAGAATCTCTCTGGGTTGGTTGTAAGGAAAAAAAATCCTACCCTTCTGACTACTAATAGAATCGTTAATAGTTCAGTTAAATGTAGTATTTTAAGACTTTTCTCTAGGAGAAGTAAGTATTGAGTATGACAAGTATAAGTAGTGTTTCTGAAATCATGGCGCTGTAGTATGGTGAGTATTTTTTAGACCTCAAAATAAAACCATATATGAAAAGAATTCCTTTTGCTTTTCTAGCAAATGGTCAGCAGAAGTCACAGGTCGAACTCATGCTATACCTCACATTAAGACATACATGAGACTCTCTCCTGACTTCCAGAAGATGGCCTGGTTCCTGGTAACAAGGTAAACATTTAACCAGTACAGCTCTCACTTAAGAATTTTATATATGGTGGTTTTTTGTCAGCTGCAGGCCCATGTGAGTTACTTCTATAACCCTCATAATACTTCAATTAGTGATATAAATTTTTGTCCATATTTATTGTTTCTCCATTGCATTGCCCCATTTGAGGCACGAGATTGAAATTATTATGTCAGGAACTCTTGGTAATCACACAAAAATCTTGTCTGAGTTGACTGCCAGTTTTGGGGTTCAACACCAACTAAAGTGATAAATATTTTTAAATTTGGGTTAAGTTTTTTGGGTTAAATTTGGCTTAATTTGGTTTCTTTAAGATATGGTGTGGTATGGGATGAATGTGCTGGTTCCTACAAAATAGGTAGAGTCTGGGTTAGCTGAAGTTATTCTACTGTAATAAAACCTACAGATACATAGAATTTGGAATCTGATCTTCTGTCAGTTTAAGTTCTTTAGCAGTCTGCCTTGAAGTATAAGCTTTATATTTCTGTTGTTTAGTTGTTAATGAAGCCAAAAGAGGAAGCAAGAACTTGACTTGAAGGGAGAATGTCTTCTTGTAAACGAAAATATAGATGTTTCGGTTTTGCCGAAACTGTTTTTTATGCAACCCTATATTCTACAGATTATGATCTGTCCTTACTCTTAAATGTTCAGTCACTTTAATTTTTTTTTGTCTTTATATTTGGTCTCTTTAAATTTCATCACTCATTGATACTGTTGCCAGCAATAGTGGTAGTGATTCATGTGCTTTTTAAAAGGTTTTAAGTCATTTAAATGTGATGCTCGCTCCACCTAATACGGAAATTCATGGTTGCTTTATTTTCTTCTCATGTTTCTCCACCATTTGCTATTACCAAACAGCATCCAATATATCCATCAGTTGAAACATGTTTAAATTTTGTGTTGTGCTGTAGAAGTAGGTTTTGACAACAGAATTGCATATATTTTTTGACTCCCAAATTGATCTACTTTGTGGTAGATGCTGATGAAAGATTAACTACAGCATGGTGCTGAATAGCAAATTGGAACAAAACCTCTTTGATAAGTATTTGTTTTGATAAATAGATCAAAGAACAAAATGCCAAGAGCAAAAGATTGTTTAACACTCTGTACTAAAATGTAAAATGCAAACCCACTCTGTACTGAATGTATTGTAACTAGTCATAACTGAGCTAGCCTTTAATCTTCTTAAGTCATCAAATTGAAGCTATTTACCAGTACCAAATTCCTTTCTGAAATGTGCAGAGAAGATTCAAAAGGCTGAATTTGTCTTGTAGATGTGTGTAACAGAAATAGGCTTGTATAATTATTCACATGTGTTCTATGAATGCCTTTCTACATATTGTCTCTGTTGCTCCCACTGTGCTGTAAAAATAGCAATAAGGAATAACCAAATCACTTTTTGTGAGAAGACTATTCTGATTGAACTTAAGTTCTCCTTCTAGAAGGACATGGCTACACTATGTTTAAGTGTTTTCTGCCCCGAAGATTGTGCCTCACTAATATGCTTTTTCTCTTCACAGTGCCAATCTATCTAAAGCAGCTTGGGGAGCTCTGGAGAAAAATGGCAGCCAACTGATGATCCGTTCTTATGAACTTGGAGTTCTTTTCTTGCCTTCAGCATTTGTAAGTTCATAGTTCAAACACAAATCCTGGGGATTTGACAAAAATCTGCAAATATTTATGAATACAAGTATAACTGAATAATCCAATCAGTAGGTTCTGTATTTCCAGATTAACAAGTTAATAACAAGGAAATAGAAATGGAATTTGTGAGGTATTCATAGTGTCTTGTTTTCCTACACAGCAGGTATGGGTTTGGTATTGCTGTGACTTTTTTTCTCTTACTGACAGGCAATAATGTTTTGAAATTGTAACATATACCTAAATATTACTGGAAGGGATAATCAAATCTCCTCTTTTGTGCTTTTTAAAGCTAGGCTGTGAGTGCACATTCACACTGAAGTAAGGTGTGTGTGTTGTAAACTGAGAAATGATTCCTGATGTTGCACCAGTCGCTGTTCTTGCTCATTCTCTGAAATGCATTTGCAGTCATGTGACTGTCTATTAATATCAAGTATCAATATCAATATTGAACTACACCTGCTGGTTTTTAGCCCTATACAAAATCCTGTGGTAGAAAGTCCTTAATTGTTCATTGTATTTAAGAAAAAAGCTTCCCTTCTTTGTTTAGATTGGGGGAGAAGCAAGTTTTTTGTTTGTCCTTCTCTCTGGTGAGCTGACAGTACCAAAATGTTCTCAACAGCAGTTAGTCTATGATCACAAACCATTCAAACTTATTCCTGTGTGAAATTTCTTCTTTCTAGGGAAGAAACTGCAAGTTTCTCTGAAAAAGTATTTGTATGCTAAAAGTCCTTAGAAGTATTTTGCTGATGAAGGGTATTTATTTCCTAGATAATGTTCACAGATGATCACATAATGTTCTGTTATTTCTGCTGATTAGTAATGTAGTCCCAAATGAATATTTACTAATATTACGACATTGTAAAAATGTTTGCCTACCATAACTGGATAATTGTAGTCTCCTGAGATTGCATATTAAGATTGATGGTTTCTAACTGCAGCTAAAGAACTCCTGTATCTCACTCTTGGCATTTATAATGAGTTTGCTTAGTAGTGAGGTCTCTGATATCATGAACCTTAGAGATATTTTTCTCCAGCATGGTTTCTGTGGAAGAAAGTGTGTTCATCAGAGAGAAACAAGAAAAATCATACTGCTCCTTATAGTAGGAAGCATTGTTTTTTATATCAATGAGCTCTGAAAAAAGGAAACACTATTTGTGTAAACAACTATTAATAACAGAATAATGATGCATTGGGCACAGTTGTGCAGAAATTTGACTTTTAACAGCAACTGACCTGAAAGGGGTAAATTAATGTTCTTGGAAGTTGGGTACTCCAACTTCTAGTTGGCTATCTCCAGGTGTTGCCAAGCAAAGAATTTATGGTACTGGAATATTTGTACCTAGTAAATGATGGGTTTTGCATAAATATAACTGATCACCAGATGATACAGTCATGTAGCATAATTTGAGTATTCTTGTTCTAACTCTGGCTTTTCTGTGTGTACTTCAAATGGGTAGAAAATCAGGAATATTTGAGTTAGTCTTTTTGCCAAGAATAGCCATACCTGTTTTAGATCTTGCCAGTCTGCAAACTTCTCAGTTAAAAAACACACTGAAAAAACCAAAAACCTCTCCCACTACTACCCCCTCCTCTAAACCCCAATGAGAAACATTTGGCTTGCATTCTATCCTGAATCTTAAATTCTACACAGGATTCTCTCTATATGCATTTTTATAAACTCCTTTTAAGTACTGGAAGGCTGAAATGAGGAGCCTTCTCTTTTCCAGGCTGAACAATCCCAGCTTTCTCAGTGTGTTGTTGTAGGAGAGGTGCTCCAGCCCTCTGATCTTTGTGGCCCTTTTGTGGGCTTGCTGTAACAGGTCATGCTGGGGACCCCAGAGCTGGATGCAGCACTGCAGGTGAGGTTGGAGCAGAGGAGCAGAATCCCCTGCCTTGCCCTGCTGGCCACACTGCTTTGGATGCAGCTCAGGATACAATTGGCTTTCTGGGCTGCAAGTGCACATTGCCAGGTCATGTCTGGTCTGTACCCCAAGTCCTCCTCCACAGGGCTGCTCTCAGTGACTTCTCTCAGTCTGTGCTTCTGTCTGGGATTGCCCTGACTCAGGTACAGCACCATGCTCTTGCTTTTGTTGAAGGTAATGAGGTTCTTGTGGGCCCATTTCTTGAGCTTTCCTGTGGATGGCATTCCATCTTTCAGGTGTGTCAACTGCACCACTCAGCTTGCACAGACAAACTTGCATAGTGCTCCCTCAGCACAGACAAGTTTGCTGAGGGAGCCCTCAGTCCTGCTGTCTGTGTCATGGTGAAGGTGCTGAAGAGCACCAGTCCCAAGATGGCACTGAGGGACATCACTTGTCACCAGCCTCCACCTGGATATAGAGCCATTGACCACAACTTTCTGGCTGTCTTCATTCCCTTAGTTGTACTGCCATCAGCTCTGAGTAGATTCCTTGTCCCTTAAATCAGCTCCCTTAAACCAGACTGGCCAAAATGAAACAGGACAGGATTCCAAAGTCATTCCATGAACCAGCTCAATATGATCAGGTGAGAGCTGATGCAAGGAAGAAGTAGGAAGGACAAATTCAAGGGGCAGAAAGGTGAGTGGGGAAATCATATTGAGGTAACTTTCTTTCGGCCTGATTTTGGAGCCGGAGCTTACGGAGAATGATGGTCCATGAAGTTTTGGATAGAAAATAGGAATAAATGGGTAGGATCTGGGTAAGAAGAACATGATGTGCCATATGAAGTAGAGCCAAGCTTCCAGATCTTTCCCTTTTTATCACTCCGGTTACTTTAAAATAGCCATTGCTGGGGGAGTAGAAGGCTTTACTTTATTGTATCAAAGGAACATCTCAAAACTCAGTGGTCAAAAGCAGACACTTGTGGAAAAGGATAACGGCCAGGCATTTATGTAGTAGGTTGTCCCTGCATATTTCATGACTTAGAGGCCTATTCTGTGAGCATCTCTTGTCTTCTGTTAAATGTCTGTAGGCTTTTAGCAGTCACAATCTGCTCTGGCTGAGTTCCACAATGTAATAATGTCACATGAAGCAGTGTTCTGAAAGTTACTCATTTGGAGGTTGTTTTGTTCTTGCACTGAAAGATGCAGGAACCATGTGATCCCTAACTATCCTTTTCATACCTCTCTTTCCAGATACCTTTATCTTTGTCTAGCCTGAAGAGTTCTCACCCTGCTCATTTGTTCCTAGGGGGGAGATGTTTTGATCATTTTTACTTTTCTCTTTTTTTTC
This sequence comes from Dicaeum eximium, assembly GCA_013396995.1. Classification (NCBI taxonomy): domain Eukaryota; kingdom Metazoa; phylum Chordata; class Aves; order Passeriformes; family Dicaeidae; genus Dicaeum; species Dicaeum eximium. The sequence continues at coordinate 700,724 of VWZP01003223.1, forward strand.
CCCTCTATATCACTTGGGCTGGGAGGAATGTGAGTAGAGGGACAAAGGTTGTACTTAAAATGCAAATATGATTCTAGAGAAACAGATCAGATATAAAGCTATTACACAATGATGTTCTCAAGGTTCTCCTCACTGGGTCTGTTTGGCCTGCTGTATTTTTACAAAGTGGTGTGTAACAGGTTAGCTAACCATGGTGTGAATACAATGCTTTCTCTCTACAGTCCTCACCTCTCTTGTCTTTGTGAATTACAGAAAGCTCTCTGTATGCTTTCTGTATTTCTATATTATAAGCTTTCTATAATTTCTGCAGCTTTTAGATGGCTGTACTAAAACCTGTCAGTGTGCACATGATAGTCTTATGTTTGAATTTCAGACCTCTCAGAGCACAACTTAATGTAAGGTCATATAAAACTTGCAAGAATATGGACCAGTACATATTTTAGAAGAGAATACTTAGTGCTTTTTCTCCCAGTTTCCTACATATTGATAATTAATTGTGAAGACTGGCAACCAGAAGAGAACAAGTCACCTGATTATCACATGATAATGTGTATGTGGGAGGAAAGCAGGGAGAGACACTGCAGCTGCTCTTCTTTCTTCACTGAGAAGTGAAGCCTGCAGACACTCTTGGTAACAAGGAAATAGTCAGAAAAATACTGATACTGGGCTTATGTACATGCAGTCATCTGATATTCAAGTTGCACTGCTTAGTTTATGAATTTCTTGTGCATATGCCCTGCAGTTAACTCTGCATAAAAAGTGCTTCTTGGATAACTTTCTCTGCTTGTCACACTGATTCATTGTGGTTTTAGAATACTATGTGGCAGAGTAGTTTTAAGTGAAGATAACAGAGAACTGGGAATAGACTAAAATTTTTAGAAACAGAAGTGTTTATTTACAACTAAGGTTATGCAAAGTATAAACTACATGAAGTGCTTTGAAACATAACTGAGCTTTCCTAGGCCTCGAGGGATTCTCCATGCTCTAGCTCTTGGAATGCTGATTTAATACTGCCAGTCTCTGATAGTTCTGTTTATTTAGGTTATTTCATGCAGTTTTATCACAAAGTTCATGACATGTATTCTGGTAGAAGTTAAGCCTTAGCATCATAGAATCACAGAATCATTTAGGCTGGAAAAATACCTTTAAAAATCATATAATCCAACTATTAAAATATCCCTGGCAGTGATGGAAGTTGAACCTATATCCCAGAAAAGATTGGAGCATTAATCCAGCACCTGGGACTACTTGGTCACACTACCCAGGTACATTTGCATAGCACACACTTAATGTCACTTATCTTAAGAACTCCTCTAGCTCTGCAGTTTGTGCCTTCTATTTTCTGCTGAATACAAATTTGGAAGTGGATCATTCCTCACTTGCTATCAGCTGACTGCCCATTTTTGTCTTTTTTAAAAAATGCTTCCAGAATTATGCTTTGAGGTTGGGTCTTGGCCTGTGTGCTAATACAGACTCTCAGAAATATGTTGAATGGTTGTTCTCAATATAGCAGCAGCTGTTATCATTTACTGTTTTAGTGTTTAGGGAAAAATCAGCTGATGCTGGCATTAGATCACAAGCTTCTATTGAGTAAAAAATAATGTTTGTAAGAAAGATTGTCCTGTGTTTGAACTACATTTCCCTTTCCATCTCCATCTCTATTTCTCACCTCCTACATCTACACTCTCTCTTTTTCAACTTGCTCTTTCAGCTGCTGGGGATTCCTTTCCAGAGGCTGAGATAAAGTACATCTTTAACAGGTAAAATATGTAGTGAGAATCCAGTCACCAAAAAGCATGGAATTCTGGGAAGCATGTTCCAGTAATTAGTTTTTTTGAAAAATGTTGGAAGTGACTAATGGAAAGCCTTTTAAGTAAGTGGTTCTTCCTCACAGCTTCTGTGTCTGATAAGATGCTAAGATAAATTGAGCTTGACCTGTAAAATACTATAAAAATTTGTGAAATACTTAAAGCTTTTTAGAGGTTTGTTGAATATGCTACTGGGTCAGTCAGCTTTTAGAAATACAAGCTCAGAGAAATATAACAGATGCTATTAAACTGAAAACTTGCCCATAATTGCATACCTAGTGCTATCAAATCCTGCAATTATATCTAGATAATCAAACTTAGACAACTAACAGCAGTATTAGATTCTGAAGTGCTGTATTTGATGTTGAATACACACTGGAGTGAAGTACTGTTTTGTAGTTGACTCTGGGTCTGAGTGTATGAACTGAATCTGGATTAGAGATAAGTCAGGCATTATGTATGTGATTTTCAGAACTGAACTGCTTAAATTTTTGCTCTGTTCAAATAACTGAGCTGGGCACCTTCAGTCATAGCTCAACTTAGAGCAGAACCAGAATCAAATGGATTAAGCTCTTTGACTGTAACATCAACTTCCACATCAATGTAGCACTGCTTTCTTCTCTGGTTTCTGTAGTTTTGGATTGTCTTTCATCCCATGTAATATAGAGTGGGAGTGGGAAAGCTAATACAGTGTAAGTAAACCAAGATTTTCTATGTAGATTCCAAGATGTTAAGCCTTGCTTTAAGTGTTCACAGAACTGCCACAACATTTTTAAATTCCAGTGTTTAAGACATCCAGACATAGTCTTTCCAAACCAAGAAACTTTGGGTTTAGATACCCAAGTTTGTCACTGTGGGCTTCTTAAAAAAAAAAAAAAAAAAGTCTTCTGGTACAGTTGAATAAAGCTCTCAGTGTTGTGGAAGGATTTTGCTGTGTGTTCTGCTGGCCAGGTGAGCATGGGTTTGTGTGCATCCTTAATTCTTTGCTGCTAAAATGAGCAAGGTTTTAAATAGTTTTGCAAAGAGGACTATTTTTCCATTTACTGGCATTGGAAACATTAATCCCATAATCATCCAGTGGGATAATCAGTTGTCTCCTGTTAAAAGTTACTTCAGTAGGATCAAAATGCTGTAACGGTATCAGTCTTAATTCCCACTTCAATAGAGCTAGCCATTCTTAGCTTTATCTTATGTGATTTTTTTTTTTTAGCCTGCAGTCTGCTTTGTGTTTGGGGCAAAAAATGCTCTAAAACTGGAAGGCAGTACTTTAAAAGCTATTTAACTTCCTTTTCCCATTCTTCCCAATGACTGCTTTTTCAACGTGTGATGCTAAGGCACTAATAGGAGCCATATCAGCACCTAGTTTTATAAGTAAAAAAAAAAATCTTCCCAATTGAGATACATATTTATCAACATTTCAAAATGTATTGCTTTAAGCAGCAGTCAAAGAGCAAAATAAAGCTGCTGAGGGAAGAATTCTGAAAGAATAAAATACGGCTGAGGAAAATTTACAAGTCAGACAAAATGATTTTATGCAAGATCCTGCTGGTATGTTTTTTGGAAACAGCAATGAGAGCTGTCAACATTCAGGAAATGCTCAAAACAGACAAAGTGTGTGACTTACTTCAATTTCTGTGTGAAGATAGACACATGAGTTATTTTTAAAAGCATGTGAATCTCCTCAGAGAGCCTTGTTAAAGAATGTATTCCACAAACTAGGCACTTACTCCAGGGTGGTTTGAGGAAAACGAAGTGTCTTTTCTTAGATGAATATTTCCCTAATGGAAGATCTCTATAGGTTAAATTTTGACAGACAAATAGAACAGTTTTGGGATGAACTGGTAGAGTCAAGCAGCACTGGAGGACAGCATCAAAGTCTTTCAGAGGAGAGGAAAAATTGTCTTTGGCAGCTCTCCTTTTTCTAGGTTACTATTCTTCTTGAATATTAAAGAAAAAGGCACAAGGCTGTATTGATTCCCATGCTTTGTGTGGTCATGTGGATGTTACTGTCTCCAACAAAATCAGAATATTTGATGGAGTAAAACTCCAGTGAACAAAGACTTGCAGTATTGTATATAGATGGGACTTTCCATTCAGACTGTGTGTGTGTGTGTTTGAAAACCACATGATTTTTTAGTGGTAATCAGGATGCTTGCTTGTACTATCACAAAACAGTAATGCTGTAAAACTCGGTCTGGTGGCCCATAGAGCTTGAATGAAATGTAAGTTAATAACTGGACATGAGCTGGCGATGTGCACACTTGCAGCCCAGAAAGCCAGTTGTGTCCTGGGCTGTATCCAAAGCAGTGTGGCCAGCAGGGCAAGGGAGGAGATTCTGCCCCTCTGCTCTGCTCTGATGAGACCCCCACCTGCAGTGCTGCATCCAGCTCTGGGGTCCCAGCACAGGAAGGACCTGTTGGACTGAGACAGAGAAGAGGCATGGAAATGGTCAGAGCTGGAGCAGCTCTCCCATGGGGAAAGATAGAAGGCTTGGGGTTCTTCAGCGTGGAGAAGAGAAGGTTCCAAGGAAACTTTATTGCAGCCTTTTAGTACCTAAAGGAGGCTATTAAGAAAGGTGGGGACAGACTTTTTAATAGGAACTGTAGGGACAGGATAAGGGGCACTGGTTCTAAACTAGAAGAGGGTATATTTAGACTAGGTCTAAGGAAGAAATCCTTTACTATTTGGGTAGTGAAACATTGGCACAGGTTGCCCTGAGAGGTGGTAGATACCCCTCCATCCCTAGGAACATTGAGGATCAAGTTGGATGGGGCTCTAAGCAACCTGCTACTAGTGGAAGATGTCCCTGCCCAGTGAAAAGGGATTGAACTACATGACCTTTGAAGATCCCTTCCAACCCAAACCATTCTATGATTTTAGAAAGAAAAATAGTTGTCAGTAATACCTTAATAAAGAAACTTGATAGCCTTTAAATTTCTAGTCTGTTGTAATAAAACTGTACTTGACTGACAGTAAGCAATTTGAAATCTCAGGACTAAGGAATTTTGCTTTTGTGTAACTTGCTACAGTTGGGATCCAATTTCTCTGGAGAAGTGATAAGTGATACCATCTGCCCAAGTTACTTGAATCACTTTAAATCTGTCTACCTTTGTACTGTATTGCATTTTTTCTTTTTCTAGTCCTTAACCTTTGACAGTAATGCTGTCATGCTAATATGTGTCATCTTTGAAGCTTTTGTGCAAGCAGTTTCAAATCTTCATTAAATTTTTTTTGTGTCCGTGGATGTTGTTACCCAAGATGTCTGAAAAGCACAGGTTTGAAGATTTGCTTCTATAACACAGAGTGATTTCTAGTTCAGTCCATGAAACATACTGAGCATGCATTTGATGTGGTCAGAATGAAACCAAGCAGCAAAGAGAAAATTTTAGAAGCTTTTCACTTCAGTTAAATATTAAACACTGAAGGAGTTCACCTAGTGAACATGGAAATAAATCGGTGTATGTGTAAGGGCCTGAGAAGGCAGAATATATCCAATATGGACCCACATGTGGGGCCAAGCCAGTGGCTGTAATAAAAAGAGAAGAGCTCAAATAGTTAAGAGTAAGAGAAGCTGAGTTTTTAGTGCATGAAGGTGCTTCATGAAGTATCTCAGTAAAGGAGGCAAAAATTTTTGTTCATTAAAGTAGCTCACTGGGAAAGCATGTATTGTAGATTCTTTTTCCCCAGAAACAAATAAATCTTTTCTTGTGTATGTTTCCCTTCTTTCATAGGGATTGGACAAAGGTTACTTTCATGTAGGAAAGGAAAAGCTTCCAGAAAGGAAAGATTCAGCAACATATTTTCCTGTACCTTATGACCTCCCACCAGAACAGTATGGAAGCAAAGGTAAAGTGTGACTTCAGAAGAAAAGTAGGCTTGTATTCTATATGCAGCAAGCTAATTGAGAAACTCTGAGTCAGTTGAATACTGCTGTGTTCCAAAGATTTATTTTAACTTTTTTTTGTGGTGTGATTGTATGTGACTTTTATCAGTTCCATGTTCTGCTTGTGACTTCAAAGAAAGCAGCTATAAGGTTCTTTATTCTAATATTTTTCTTTATTGTTTAAGTTTTGGATCAATAACTTCAATGCTAGTTTTTATTCCTCTTTTGTGATTCTTATATGCATCAAGAAAAAAATACATACTCTTTATGGAATCAAAAGGTTTTTTTTGCAGAACTAATAGGGGAAGAAGTGTTGAAAAGGGAATGTTTGGAAAAGAATAGGCATGAGCTAAAAACAGTCCTCTGGAAGTGGAATGTGAAAGAAATACTGTAGTGCAAATGTGAAAGAATTGCTGTAAATCAGAAGAAAGAAGAGTTGCTTTTGCTCAATTCAATATTTCATAACACTTGAAGAGGTGTACAAAATCTCAACTGTCTTAGTTTCTGAGATCATCTCTAGAACATGCAAATCAGGAAAGTGATAAGACAATATGGGTGGGGTGATGGCTGAAAAATATAAAAATATAGTGAGGATAATATTTATGTGCAACCTGCAATACTTGGGAAGAGTAAAGTTTTATATTTTTGTCCTTAAAACAAATATCAAAAGATTGTAACTTTCTTTTTAAGAAGCCTTCATCTAAGTGTCTAGGACAGAGCTTGAAGTAGGAGTAACACAGTTTATAGAAACTCAAATGTTTCAGTAAATCTTTGAACTAATGAATGAGTTCTTTGTTCAAAATGCTCTGAAACTTCTTAAACCCTCTGAAAGAGAACCATATAAAACAGGGAGGTAAATGTGTTCTAATAAACAAGTTGTTTCTCATTTAATTTTCTCTTAAGAGCAAAGAAAGAAACTATTAGTTAATTAATACTATATGGAAGATAAATGTGTATGCAAGAAAATAAGACAGATTCCAACTCAGCTGAGATGAATCTAGAGTGAAGCTACATATTAGTCTCTCTGCATGCCAATTACATTAATTACCTTAGTTGTTTTGCCCTTTGTTGAAGATTTCTTTCCTGAACAGTTCTCACAACTTGTAAAAATGTATTAAGATGTATTTCATTATGTTCCAGTGGGAAAATCTTTTTTACCCTTGGTAAATGGGGGCTAAAGCTGTCAAATCTCATACTGGAAAAATAGTGAGGAGGCTGGAAAAATGGTGGGGAAATGAGATGAAAATTAGCTTTAATACAACTTCAGGCATTGTGCAGAAATTGAGTCCACTTAATTCATTAGTTCTCTAGCTGAAGTTTTCACCAGTGACAGCTGTGGTTTCGTTATGGATGCACAAAAGCATCTTCAACATATCTCACAGGAACAGCACTCTCCCTTGTAAAGGGCCCTGTTCAATGTTCCACTGCCACACTTACATGGAAAAGCAAATTACCTTTTTCTTGTAACTTCAGATACTCAGTGATTGATATTTTGTCTGATTTTCAATGAGTGGGAATTGAGAGTATGGTGAAATTACATTTGGTAAATATTTATAGTGATTTTAGGAAACTGTAGAACACTGCATCTCATTAATTTCATAAAACATGTTGTGCTGGATAAAAGGAAGAAAGACTTCATGGCATATTTGCCTCCATCTCTGGTAGGCTTAGGTATTTGTGTTTAACCTGTTACCCAAAGAGTTGAAAGAATTTTCATTTATTCTGCTTTGCACTAGTGGCACAGTGCTTAAAAGAAGAGATCAGTGTTTTGTCCAGCAAAGCTATAGGAATTCTTTGTTTCTCTGAGCTCCCTCACAGGAGGTCCTGTGAGTTCTGGCAAACTTACATCCTCAGGAGGTCATAGAAGTTCTGAGAAAATGTCACTGTATGTGGTCTCTACCTTTCTCTCACCTTTGTTTCTTCTTCTAAGTTCTAGAATGCTCCACTACTTTCTCAGACGACTTTTACCTGGGCATTTTTCCTTTAGACTATTTCTTCACAAATGCTTTAAATTACCAATACAAAAGTTATATTATGCATGATATAGATAGCTTGCATGTTTCCTTGCTGCCGGGGATAACATGCATATTTTACATCTAGCAGTTTTAAAATAAAGAATAAGATCATTCCTATTCTGATGTGACAAAGGACCTAATTAATTTTTAGCAGAATACATTAGTTGTGTGCAACATACACATTATTAACTCTTTTCACATTGCTGTTTTGAGCAATTGCAGTTGATCATCTCCAATAGTCAGCTGAACAGCAGAAGGTCATTTGTGATCAGCAGATGTATCTATAGGGCAAAACATTTTAAGAATTAAAAAAAAATTCTGGTAGCTGACTCAATATCTAAATAAATAAATCATAAATAAATCAGTCTCCTAAAGGCCTCTGTAGTTAACCAACAGATTCAGGCTGTCATAATAAAAAATACTATTGCAAAGCTCAGCAGTATGATGAGTGAGAGTTCCTTGGAAGGGAAGCTGAAAATTATCCAGACTGGTTTTTGGGAATCATGCACACAATAGCCTATCTTACTCAGCAACATAGCATTATAAATAAAATTTGTGTCTTTAACAGTACTCAGATTTTTATTTTCTTGTAGAATGTTTTAATTGACAAAATGCAATTTTGTTGTATAACATTTTTGTTGTATAACATTTATGTTGTATAACATTATCTTCTTATTGAGCTCCCATCATCACATCTCAGTTGCAGTATTGCTATTGTCTTGCTTATCAATACAAGTTGCTTGCTGTAGTCAAGGAAATTCACTTCATTTGTGATTTAGATTTTACACAGTTTACTGACTGAGGAAATCATCTGTTGTGTGGAGGGAACTTGAAACTCCTAATTCATAAATATATCAAGTTTTTTTTATAAATATTTGGGGGAAGTTTCAGAAAAGTGCAAATTTTTTTTTTCCTCATCACATCAGCGCTTTGAGAAACAAAGCAAGTCCTGCGTTTAAAACTGCAGTACTGGGTTGTGCTTTTTTCTCTTCTTTTTTTTTTCCCCCCCAAACAAGTGGTCATTGTCCTGGCCTTTAGAAATCATCACTTTGTTTGTGAATATTCATATAGATTCCACATCTATTTCTATCTGCCTTTCCTCCTTCTTGAGATCCTTAAGTATGATTTTTGCATTGAGAGGAACAAGATTAGCTCCTTTTAAAATGCCATGCTCATCCAGAGGGAGAGGACAAGAGAGACTGAAGTGTAGTGTGCATCTTTTGCAAATGCTTAAGGAAGAATTTTCCAGATTCATGCAGTGGGGAGTGAGTTTGCCATGTATATGTAGAATGACTTGAAGAAGTCTGGTTATTTGTAACCTTTCTATATATGTGAGTACTTGTTGCTTTGAAGCTACCTATTTCAACAAAGTAGAGGTAAGAATCCAGTCTCTGGGTTTAGAAGTCAACCAGGAATTCTCTCATCCAGATCTCCACTCACAGTGCAAAAGACACCTGCAGGAAGAGGATTAGAAAGGTGCTTTCATTGTGTTTTATACTTTACTGTCAATTGCATGTTCCCAGCTTTGACTGTGCTGCCATCTGTCACATTTATGAGAACATGAAGGCTTGGGGTGGCCTGCCAGCATGGATTCTTTGAGTGATACTCAGGTGTTACTCAAAAAGAACTTGTCTTGTTCTCCAGAGCCTCTCTACCTTTAAGCAAAACATGGTAGTCTATTCAGTTGTGAGAGAATGTTAAAAAATCTGAGTATAACTGAAATAGTGCTCCACCTGAGCTTTCAGATCATGTGTAAGTAGCAGTGGGACTGGCCCCATTTATTTTACTGAGTGCCGACTCTGCTGCTGGAGTTCTGCTGCTTGTAAATGAGGCAAGAGCAAAGCTGTGGTACCAGCCTAGTAGATAACACTAACTCCAGTGAGGTGCAGTTGAGGCAAAATTGGGGTATTAGAAATGAAGCACTGATCTTGAAATGTGTGGAAGGTATGTATGTTGAGGACACTGCAAAAATTATTTAATGGGGCTCTAGTTTCCTCCCCCCAAGAAGATCAAAGGAATTAACTTTGAGAAGCTTGGCAGTCATTTTCACATGCAACAGTAAACAGCTGCCATCATACAGTATTTGTACACAGTTGTTGTCTTTCTCTTGCTGATGGAGATCCTATTAAAAGGGATGAATAGTTTTAAATTGAACCTGACATTTCATAAGTAACTGAATTATAATTTGTATCAGCAGTAGTTCTACACGTGACTTATTAAAATACTGTCAGCTGTTTTATAAAATCAACAGCATCCCATTAAGAGAACAAAGTTCCAAGTACAATAATAGCTACCTTGAGCAAGTTTTATTTAGATAGCTACAATTAGAAAGATCTAAATTAGGTATTGAGGCCTCTAAGCATGCTTGAAGGGGGTGACTGAAGTTATTTCTGTACATCTTAAGTTTTCCTCTGCCTGCATGTTTTGCTGAATTAAGCAGAGTAAGTGCCAGATGGTAGGGAAGTAGGGAAGATGGATAGGTCTAAGCTGCATAATGTACTCTTGAGTGACAGATACTTGAGTGGGACTGGATTTATTCTGATGTTATAGATAGAGGTCAGTGTTCAAATCTGAATGTTTGTTTGAAATTCTCAATGCTTTTCCCAAGATGTGCTTTATTCTATACCCATTTTTTTAATTCTTAATGTTTACTATCTGGTAAGGTATTGACCTAAAATACAAAAGGTACACTTAGCTCTCCAGCAGGAGACTGATAAAACAAGCTTGGGGAAATAATGGTGCTACTTTTTTTTCCTTTTAAGAGATGACTCAAAGTCTATATATCCTGCAATTGAACCAGAAACCTAGAGAGCTTTCTTGGCAGTGCACTGTTAGTTAAGTGCTGTAGTTTCTTCTGGTTTCTGATGCCTTTTATTTTTCATATGTTTTGAAATCACCTGTCCACTGTAACAAAAAAACCAACCAACTACCCTACTGCTCTCTTCCTGCTGTAAACAGAGACATTTTAAAACATTTGCATAGCTGGGATATATTTTACTGCAACATACAGAACTACAGTATGAGAATTAAGGACACTCTAGTAGCAAGTAATAATGAGTACTTGGTAGCAATATACTTGTAGCAAAGTACTCTGTGGTACATGTCACAGTGTGCTGTTGTGTAATTTATATTACCTTTCATTTCCGTTTTTGTCACTTTCTTACTCTCCTTTCCTTGCTACAGTAATTCTCACTTCTGTATTGTCAGAGTTGTCATTGGATCCTGTCAATTTAAAATTGGATAAAAGTAATCTCAATCAATAGCTATTCCGGTTATCCTTGGTACAATTCAGTTTAATCTATGCATATTACAGATTAATGTCATTGTATTCCATCAGGGCTCATTTTGTATATGGAGAGAAGAGGCAGGCTAGATTTATATAATTTCTTAATTGAAAAAAGGGTTAAAGGCTTTTTCTCTATTTCAGTAGGAGTAGCCAGCAGGAAGTAGAACAGCTGCATTCATAGAACAGCTGCATTTCTGCCACATGTACGGTAGGAAGAAGAGCACAGAGCAGGTTGCAGGGCTGGCAGTTAACTCCTGGTGTGTTGCCTTTTCTCTTTCCCAAGAGTGGAGAACTGTGTGGTGCAAACCTATTGCTCATCTGAAGTGTAATGTTTGAAGAAGTGAGGGGTAAATGTGAACTTTTCAGAGGTCAGGCAGTGTCATTCTTAGGTACTGAATTCTTACTGTCCCTGTGAAAAGTATGACTATGTTACAGTGCTTATTTATAATTCCATTGGGTTAAGAGAGAGGCAGCACAAAACTTGCTGGCACTAGGCCAAACCAAATTTGGCTGCATTACTGTACTTCTGTATTGTCTGAAATACAATTCTTATACAGCTGGTGAGCATGTGGGTTTATAACTATATTTAAAATAATATCTTGGGGGGAAGCAAAGCCTTTTGAAAACTGTATCTTGCAGTTTAAAAAAAGAAAACTGAACAAAAATTTCCACTAAACTGAAATTGTACATTATGTTAATTGAAAATCAGTGGAAATTTTGACCTTCCTCTTCCTCCAAAGTAAAAAGAGGAAGAGAACCAAATTTTGCATTTGATAAAATAATTTGTCATGAGTATATTTTTGTTTTGGTTTACAGATCAACCATGGATTTGGAATATTCCTTACACTGATGCCCCTGATACACATGGAAATATGTGGGTTCCATCATAAATGTTTCCAGTATTCCATGATGTTCCACTTGCTGACACTGAGCCTGCCGTGCTACTTGCAAAAACTGCCTGTTTCTGTTCTGTAAGCTGTAATGTCTGCTATAATAGTTAATTTGTAGCTGAAACATTAAAATGTTACTAAGGGAGAGATTCTTGGAGAACCTATAACCATATTATTACAAGTGAACCTACTTTTTTGAATACCTTTTGATATGCTTTTTCTTTACTGTGGTTCCTAATATGGTTTTCAAGATAAGAACTGTTCTCAGTCTTCATTTATAGCTGTAATTAATTAAAAAATTACTGTTTTGTGAGACTGTCAGTTGACCCCAGTAGCTGGAATAAAAGTTGTTACATGTAAAATACAAATAAAAATAAAGGCAATCTTGTTAATATATCCTTTGTTCTGTCTTCTAAGTGTGCACATTTCAGATTGGATTGGAACTTGTATCTTGCAAGTGTACTCCCAGGTATTCTATAAAATCAACAGCATCCCATTAATGGAACACATTGCTTGTATCAAAAATAGTGTGTCCAGCAGGACCAGGGCAGTGATTGTCCCCCCACACTCAGCACTTGGGAGGCCACACCTCAAATGCTGTGTCCAGTTTTGGGCCCCTCATGACAAAGACATTGAGGGGCTGGAACATGTCCAGAGAAGGGCAATAGAGTTGGTGGAGCAGAAGTCTTCTGAGGAGTAACTGGAGGAGCTAGGAATGTTTAGCATGGAGAAATGGAGTCTCTGTAGAGATCTTACTTCTCTCTACAATTACCTGCAAGGAGGTTGTAGCCAGGTGGGAATCAGCCTATTCTCCCAGGTAACAAGTGAGGGGACAAGAGGAGCCCTAATTTTCACCAGGGATGGTTTAAATTGGATATTAGGGGAANTTGGTGGAGCAGAAGTCTTCTGAGGAGTAACTGGAGGAGCTAGGAATGTTTAGCATGGAGAAATGGAGTCTCTGTAGAGATCTTACTTCTCTCTACAATTACCTGCAAGGAGGTTGTAGCCAGGTGGGAATCAGCCTATTCTCCCAGGTAACAAGTGAGGGGACAAGAGGAGCCCTAATTTTCACCAGGGATGGTTTAAATTGGATATTAGGGGAAAATTCTTCACTGAAGGTTGTCAGGCATTGGAACAGACTGCCCAGGGAAGTGGTGGAGTCACCATTGCTGGAGTTACTAAAAGATGTGTGGATGTAACACTTAGTGATATGGATTAATGGTAGACTTGGTAATATGTTGTTGATGTTTGGAGTAAATGATCTTAAATCACAGAATCACTAGGTTTGAAGAGACCTTCAAGGTCATTGAGTCCAACCCATGCCCTAACAACTAAACCATGGCACCATGGAGTGCCACATCCAATCTTTTCTTAAACACATGCAAGGATGGTGACTCCACCACCTCCCTGGGCAGGCCATTCTTTATCAATACTTTATCACTCTTTCTGTAAAAAAACATTTTCCTAATATCTAAGCTATATTTTTCTCGGCACAGCTTAAGACTGTGTCCTCTCATTCTGCCAGTTGCTGCCTGGAGAAAGAGACCAACCCCCACCTGATTACTCCCACCTTTCAGGAAGTTGTAGAGAGTGATAAGGGTCACCCCTGAGTCTGCTTTTCTCCAGGCTGAACACCCCCAGCTCCCTCAGTCGTTCCTCATAGGGCTTGTGTTCCCAGCCCCTCACCAGCCTCATTGCCCTCCTCTGGATGCACTCAAACGTCTCAACATCCCTCCTAAACTGAGGGCCCAGAACTGGACACAGTAAATACTCCTATGATTCCCTACTTCACATTCAAAAGGAGTCTCCCAAAGATGCAATCTCTTCGAAACTCCTAGCAAAGCAGTTGGGATGTTGAAAAGTTTAGCCTACTCTAGATGCCCAGTTTCACATGTTCATGAAGTTTTGTATTCTTTTCCTTTTTTTCAAATTAGTTTGTTAGTGTCAAGGTTATTATGTTCCTGAATTATGTTACTGAAGAATTTTTGTTCAGTATCAAATGTAGTGGAGGGCTGTTTTATTTGCTGCTCTGTCAGGATATTTCATTAGGCATAAAGCTGGCTCAGGAGTAGGTTGCAGCCATAGCTTCACCAAAGAAAAGCAGTGAGTTTTGGTTAAGTGTACCAGCTAATCACTACTAAAGGAGACCTCTAATTAAAAGGTACTGACACTGTCAGTGAGAGTAACTAAACCTCTGCATGAGTCTTCCAAGTAATTTGATGATGCATTAATATTAATTCTACTTTGACTGGACACTAACTAGTAATCATTATTGGGGTACTCAATGACTGCAGCTTTCTTAATTACAGGGTTGTCAGTTAATATTACGAACAGAATTGGTAAATATATTGATTTTTCTTTCTTAATATTTTATAATTGTGCTAAGCCTTACCACTGCCAATCTGTTGTCACTAAATGCCTGCACACACAGACACTAGGGAGCTGTGTGCTTGTGGTGCTGAGGGGTAGGGAAAACAGCATGTTTCCTGATAGTGATGCACAACTGTCTGTCTTGAGGGCAATGGCATTGTGTTCAGGGCTCAGACTCACAAGATGTTCACTTTGATTTGGGGTTAATTTAAATGGCAGCAACATTAAATGGCAACCACTTTTTTTCCCCCTGAAACTAAAAGTTACCTTTTTTTTTTTTCCTTATGCCAGTGAACACACTGCATTTCTGTATTCCACCTTGCCTAAATGTTATGGATGACTGACTGATCACACTGCTCATGCACTCCACATACTCCAATTTTTCCAGCTATTTACCCAAGATTAGTGGGAATTATGACCTGTTTTACAAGAAAGTATTCTTTAGAATAAGCCATATTCTCATTTTCTTTTTCAAGATTCTGGTCAATATCAACTTGTTCTTTTTCTATCCTTTAATAGGGAGCATATCCTTAAAAAGCCAGCTGCTCAAGAGATTATTAAATCACTGCCAAGATCAAAGTTCACAAATTAAGGGAATTTGCAATTTCTGATGATCAATGACAGTAGTACATGTGTCTTTCAAAACTGTGCCAGATTATCTTGCCTGCCTTAGTGCAATAACTATCTCTATGCCCAAGACAAACCCAAAAATTACTATTCCACACTAATAAAATAATATGTAAATATGGAGGAACCCAATAACCTTGAATAATTTGCCTTGGATATTCCTTTTAACAGTGTTATTGATGTTCATATTCCTTTGGGCAATCACATGGATGTCATGGTTGCAAGCAGCTAAAGGCTCTTTTTCCCACTGTGCTAATCCAAGCCACCCCTGAACAGGTTTGATGGATGGAGCCATTGGTGTGGACAGAGGGTGCTCACTCAGTTCTGCTGCCTTTGCTGGTTGAGAGTGCACTGATTGAGTTCTGTCTTCCTTCTGACTGGCAAAGCAGGGAAGTATAGGTAGGGTTTTGGTTTTGGGTTTTCCCCCCCCCCCCCTAATTGGAACTGCCAATAATTTTAGAGATACACCAGCATTTTTTTATGGAAGCATGTGGTTACCTTTAGCACTTGGCACAGTCTGGTTAGTTTGGCTGGCATCTCATCTTCCTATTTTTGGCTATTTAATGTCTTCCAGTATTGCTGCTAATTTTAATTTCCATGCTAAAGTCTGTGCTAAAGACTAATTAAGAGGGAATAAAAACCTGCAGCATGATGTATCACCTATAAATAACAACAAATAGGAAAAAATGAAACAACTCCCGTTTGTCCCTGGCTGCTGGTTTACTGTGCAATATAAGGACTTATTTGTCCCTGTGCCTACTGCTGTAGCAGTTGTTGCCACAGAAGGTGGTGATCCTCTCTCAACCACTGGCATTGGAACTGCCCACAGTGCACCCTTGGGGCTCAGACCAATACTCAAATATACCTCAGGCTGTGAGACATTCGGTGGCTCTCACACTGACTGTACAATTATCTGTCATAAAGGGAGATTTCTAAGATCTTAGTGTTCACTCCATTGCATTTTGACTGCAATACAATTATTAGAAAATTGGGGGGGTGGGGGGAGAGGGGAAGGGAAGTGTATTTTATAGTTCATTAACCTGCTTTCTAAAAAAATATATGTAGGTTGTCCTTCCCTGGAAAGAATTTGCTTGTATACTACTATGTTTAGCAGAGCTGAATTCCAGCCCCCAATTATTTAAAAGTAGAATTCAGCACTGTAGCAACTACTAGATATTGCTGAGTTTAGCTTTTTCTTCTTATAGTGAGAATGATATTTCCAGAAGATTTGGATCGACAGCTTTGCTTTTTGAACCTGCAAATAACGCATTTTAAAACCACATTACAGCTGGAAAGGCTGCTTCTGTCTTCCCTAAACAATTTCCCTACCATGCGCTGGAGGACAGGGATGTGACGCCCTGTCGGGAAGGCAGTGGGTAACCAGACCTGTGGAGAAGGAGGTGCCCTCTTTTGGCAAAGGGCGCTCATTTTTATGGCTTTGATGGGGGCGTATCATCGACTGACGGGTTTCATGCCCGGTCTAAGAGGCCCCGTTGCCTCGGGCGCTCCTCGGCCCCACAGCCCGGGGCCGGGTACCTGAGGGCGGGAAGGGGGGCAGCTCCTCGCCCCTCTGAGGGCAGGAGGCCGCGGGGCCGCCGCCCTCTGCCAGCCCGCCCTGCCCGCTGCTGGCACTCAGCTTCGGGGCCGGCGGCCGCGCCTCTGTGGGTTGGAGCTGCCCCCGGGGCCGCGGTCCGGCCCGACCTGGCCCGGCCCGCGGCTCCCCCGAGGCCATGGTGTAGTGCGGACGGCCCGGGGTACCGGGCGGCGGAGCCCCACGGCGACGGGGGAGGGCGGAGGGCGAGCTGCCGCCGGGCCCGCCTCGCCCCCCCCCGGCAGGCAGGAGGTGCCTGGCGGTGCCTGTCCCTGCGCCCCGCTCCGACGAGCTCGGGGCGGGGGCAGGAAGGGGATATGAAAGTGGCAGGGACGGGAGCCCCGCGCGGCGGGCGCTGGGGCTGAGGGGCTCTGCGGGACGGGACGGGACGGGACGAGCGGTTCCCTCGCCCGCAGGATGCTCGNGCTGCTGCTCCAGCGCGGGTCGCCTCAACGCGGACAACGCGCGGTTCCTCCTGCTGGCGGTGCTGATCGTGCTGTACATGCTGTGCGGCGCCGCCGTGTTCTCGGCCATCGAGCTGCCCACGGAGCGGGAGGCTAAGGAGCGCTGGGAGGAACGCCTGGAGAACTTCACCCGGCGCCACAACCTCAGCCGTGCCGAGCTCCGGCACTTCCTCCGGGAATACGAGGAGGCGAGCGTGGCCGGCATCCGCGTCGATGACATCCGGCCCCGATGGGATTTCACCGGCGCTTTCTACTTCGTGGGCACCGTCGTTTCCACTATCGGTGAGCGGCGGGACGGGCGGGCACCGGAGCGGCGGCGGGGCCAGGGCTGGGGTCCGGGTATGCGCTGTTCCTCTCCTGCTCGCGGGCTCACAGCGGGCTCGTGTCGGTGCCCTGGCACGGTCCTGTCTCTTCGCTGCTGCTTTTTTTGCCTTCTTCCTGTCAAAGAGCCGCTGCGCGGGCGCGCCTCTCGCGGGAAGCGCTCAGCTCGGGGAGAGCCCCAGAAGCGCCGGGCAGCACCGGCAGCGGACACAAGGATGCTCTTCGCGGGTGTCATTTGCCTGCGCGGAGCAACTTCTTCTCGGGATACGGTGGTAGACTTTGTGAGAGACCAGTCGCATCCAAAGCCGAAAGCTTTAAACAATCCTGAATGCCTTTAAATTCTGGGAAATGTTACAGAAAATCTTAGACCTGGCGGTTTCATAGGCTGTACGCTCAGGGCCCTTTCTGAGGATCGCCTGGTCCTAACAGTAATCCTTAAATAGATTTTGTGGTGTCCAGCTGCACAGTGTATAACTTGGAAAGATTGGGTTTCAAACCACTCGGCGTTTTGTTCCTTCAGGCTTTTCAAGGCAGAACCACCAAGTCGGTGGGCACTTGTGAATAAACCCAAGTTTATTCAGGCTGAAGGAGCCTTCAGGGGAAGGTGATACTGAACAGAAATTCCAAGCAGCCTGACAGGTGTACATTAAGATGAAAAGGGATAGCACCAAGAACTGACATAAGCACCGCAGGGGGCCCATGGGTGTCAGCAGAAAGGCTTCATTTAGGCATCTGCAGACAGCTAAAAGCCTCGGAGGAAGGGAGCTTTCTTTAGTTAAAGACAGGCAATCTGTATGCAGTTATCACTGTGACAAATGGGATCACTAAATCTTAGTAATGGTATAGCCAGTTCACATCAGTCTCTCTCCACAAATGAAACGTACATTGAGGTATGGCTATTTAATTCTCCAGGATATCTTCACTAACAAGTTTGGGTTTGTTTGGTTTGTTGGTTTTTTTTTTTTTTCTGAAGAGGAGATTAGAGATGCATTGCTTTATGTGGGATGTATAAGAGTTTGCCCTCTCCTGCAGCACGCTCCTCTCTAATACTGAGTTTTTTTAAGTCTGGGGTTATTCTGTTGTTAAAGGTGTCATTGGGCTGGTTTTGTATTTCCTCAGGGCTTCAAGATTTGAGTGGTTTGTGTCCTTAGACCTAAAGTTGTTAAGACCCAAGAACTGTGCTTCAGTGTTCTGCTGAACTGGCAATTTAAAGTAATTTATAACATTGTTAAGCCTATTTTTTGTGGATTGCTGTAGTTTGTGTGCCATTATAACGTCCCTTGAAATGTGCTTCTTGTATGATCAAAATAAATAAGCAGAGTTTATGTTAACATTTGCTACAGCCATAAAATCTTAGTAGAAAGATCAGATCAGATTGGACTAGATCTCAAAAGTCCCACCTGCTTTGCCTCTATTCCTAGAGGAGGTCAGTTATATGGGACTTTCTTTTTGTGGTGTTTGTCCAAGATGCCATTTCAAACCCGCACTGTTGGACATTCCACAGCTTCAGCAAGGGATCCAGCCTTGTGCATTATTACCCTGAGATTTTCCTGATGTCTGCCTTACTGCAGTTCAGTGACTTGCGTTATTTTTGTCTTGCCATCCTTTGTACTCAGAGAATGGCCTCTTAGGTACTCAAAGAGCATTGTTGATGAGTCCCTTCAGCCTTCTCTCAATTCAGAGAACCACAGCTTTGTAACCCCTTTTGCAGTGATACAGTTACTTCTCACAGGTGTTAACTGATGCCCGTATTTCTACATTAATGTACGTCTTATATAAATAAGGTTGTTAAGGAGAGAAGCGTATCTGTGATCCTGTTAACTGCAGATGATCACAAGCACAAGTAACCCACTCACTCTTTTTGTAAGTTCTATGACTTCCCGATTTCCATTGCCCACGTTTTACAGCTTCCTCAATGTTTCTGCAGAAATGTCCTCAAGACTCCGTTTTCCTTCAGACTGTGTATGGTCTGTAGACTTTGGCACTTTACATCCTGTCCCTTCTTTTGACCTGACATTGCTTTTCTCAGTCTTATCAGTGATGGCACTTTCTCAGTGTGTTTTATGAATTGTGTCATTCTTTCCTAATCTAGTCAGAGGCATTGCACTCCTTCATCATATCGATAGCATGTCTCTTTTTTAATCTTCTCATAGAACTTCTGCTTTGTGGGACTGATTGTGCATATCAATGCTTTAACTTAGCCTGTGCTGCAGCCTGGGCTCTCCAGGATTGTGCTTCAACCAGGTCTCCTCAGATGTGCCACTCAGGAGTGTTCTCCTGCAGGCTCTGCAACCACATGCTCATTTGTATCAACCATACTGGCATTCTAACAATAGATTTTGTTTTACACCTCTAAAATCAATATTTTGTCTCTCTTCTCAGCCCTTTCCAAATGGTCCATGTCTTCTTTCATGCCCTAGTACAGTGCCCCAATATTAATGTATTACTCTAGCTGCAGCCTTGCTAGTTCTGAGGAAAGTATGAAGGCTTACTTCACATGTTTTTCAGTCCATACTTCTGGTAGCTCTGTACATTCCTACAGGTAAACAAAATTTGCTGTCCAGTTAAAAACAGTTTTTTGGGAATAGGTGCTTATGACATATTCTTAATATCAGCTCACCCTCTACACTCAGTACTTTGTGCTGGTATAGAAGCTTTATATTTAGCAGGTAAATTGCTGTAAAAACAATTTTGTTTCTTTTGTAAACTTTACGTATTTTTTTCTCTTTTGCATAATAGGAATTCTTTTGCTACTCCACCAGAATAAATTTATTTCTTCTGCAGTAAATAAGGTGAATCTAGCCATTTTGATTTACTGCTAAAGCATCAGTCAAACATTACTTGTAGCATCAACTGCTTCCTGTACTCTAGCTAGAAAGAAATACCATCATGTATTTCAGAGGAAAGTAGAGTTTTGCAGTAACTAAGGGAATAATCCTGTCTTTTTAAATTAAGATTTGAATAAAATGTGTGTCACATGGATTTAGAAACATGGTATCAGTGCATCAAGTCAAGAGGTCAAAATTAAATATAACCAGTCTATTTTCATTTGTCAAGAAAATACAAAGCTAAACAGAGCTGAACTAGTAAAAAATAATTAATTTCTCAGGTTAGTAATTAAAGAGTTTGTTCCATAAAAATGTTTATTGCTATCAGTGCTCAGCCTGTAACCCTTAATCATGATGTGTCTTTTGAGCAGTGATGTCCAATGTGACCCAGTACTAAGGTTTCCTTTGCAGTAAGTGGAAACATTAGGAATGAAAGAACATAACCACAAATACCTGTCCAACTAGGAGACTACTTAGACTGTCCAGGAAGTGATCCCAAGGAATTAGATGGTGTCAAAGCCTCTCAATCCCATTAAGGCCCGTGCCTAACTAATTGACACATGTACAGTGGGCTCTTCCAAAAGCTCACTTTGCTTTCAATCTACCCTTTGTCATATAATGTGGTGTCCCTTTTGCCTAGAAATCAAGTGGTAGTAGTAATATCTCAGGATGGGAGAGATCAAAGCAACTCCTTTCTCAGTCAGGACTTGAAGCAATTTCTGTGTCTCATCCAAGTGCCCTGCCCACCAGTCTGCGGAATAATTTTAAGGTGGGACTCTCAGTGTTTTCTGTTGAAACTATTCCCCTTTGCATAGCCTAATAAAACATCTGCAGACCAGAAAATAAAACAATATCTAAGTCCCAATTTGCACTTCAGGGAGTGTCTGTGTGTTTTATACAGAGAGATACAGCATTAGGTAGGCTCTGGGTATTCAGCAGCAGTAGACTGTAGGGGTCCAGCTACCATCAGGTGCTCTGATGTCCATGGACTTCTGTGGTACCTTGGCACAGTAGTGCCTCCAAGAAGTAGGGAGCTGGAATAAAATGTATCTTGTTAAAAACACATAACATGAAGCAACTTCTCAAACTGACTTTGGATATTCCTGCCCTTTTCACAGGCTGCTGGAAGTTGGAGGGGAACTCTGGAGATTGTCTGGTCCAACCCCATACTCCAAGCAGGGTCAGTGACAGCCAGGGCTGCATCCTGTTAGAGTTTGGGTATCTCTCTTGGTGGAGACTCCACAATCTTTCGGGACACCTTGTGCCAGTGTTTGACCAACCTCACAGTAAAAGAGGGTCTTTTTCTCCTATTCAAATGGAATTTCCTGTATTTCAATCTGAACCTGTTGCTTCTTGTCTTCTCTGTGTGAACTGTGTGAGCAGTGAGGCAAAGGAGGAAATTATGTCATCTTCACAAAATGAGATACATTTTCTGGAGAAATTGTTAAAATTTGCATCCTTCCTCTCTGCAAAAAGTTGCAGCAAATTGGGCTGGAGGTGTAAAGTCTTGGTACAAGGTGAGAAAAGAAATTTGTCAACTGATACATTACCTGGGGCCCAAAAGGTAAAATTGCCTGAAGGCTGGGATTTTTACAATAGAGAGGAATGAGCAACCACATGGTGTATTGTACAGAAGGGGTAGAAGGAGTCATAGCATCTTCTTTGAGCAGCCTCTTAAAAAGAGTTGCTCATGGAAGTGTGGTTTGCTAATGGGAAAGTCTGTATGGGGTGAAACAACCGCAGTGTCCATGTTACAGCCATGTCATGGAGTGAAGGGAGAAGTTCTGAAAAGTGTCAGAAGGTGCCTGTTTCCTCATTTTCACCTGTCAGTGCAGTTCCTGCTAAGTGGAGTTACAGCTGTGCAAAAGCGTGTGTGATAATGCCCAGCAAACCACCAAGGTTGTTAAACCCAGAGAGCTGAACTGCTGCTTGTAGCCTTGAGATCACCCTGTCCTTCTGTGCATAGACTGAGGAAAGAGTGGCAGCTGCACCAAATGCTCCACCTGGGGCCATGGCCAAGCTTACTCCTGGTGTCACAGAGACCAAACAATCTGCCCTTACCTAACAATAACATGCCTAAAGTATTTAGAATCATAAAATTGTAGAATGTCCTGTGTTGAAAGGGATTCACAAGGATCATTGAGTCCAGCTCCTGACACGGCACAGGACAACCCCAAGGGTCACACCATGTGCCTGGTCCACACACTTACTGAACTCTGGCAGGCTGGTGCTGTGACCACTTCCCTGGGGTGCCTGCTCCAGTGCCCAGCCACCCTCTGGGTGAAGAACCTTTTTCTAATATCCAACCTAAATCTCCCCTGACACAACTTCAGGCCATTCCCTCAGTCCAGTCACTGGTCATGAGAGTGAAGAGATCAGTGCCTGACCCTCCCCTTCCCTTCATGAGGAAGTTAGAGACTGCAGTGGGATCTCCCCAGTCTCCTTCAGGCTGAACAGACCAAGTGACCTCAATTGTTCTTCATATAGTTCCCCTTGAGGCCCTTCATGATATTCATGGTCCTCCTTTGATGCTCTCTAACAGCTTCATGTCTTTTTAATATAGTGATGCCCAAAACTGCACACAAACTACAAACAGCTCTAATAATTCAAAATGGCCTGCTTTAGCATTGAGCCATAAGCAGAGCAAGAAAGGCATCTCTAAAGCAAAAGGCTTTTTAGGGAAGCTGCAGGTAAACTGAGGCCATTTACTTGCCTTAGAGAGACTACCATGTAGCTGTCAACTCACTGAAATTGTAATTGCCACCAGCTTTGGATTGCATCTTTTAATAAACTAGAACATTGCCCACCTTTGAAAGACAAGTTAGATGGCTTACTCTAACTTTACTAAAAGCTTTCTATAATATATGACAGATCTGTATAAAGCAAAAATGCAGAGAAAATGTGAAAAGGAGAACATTGGTTATAATGATAGGATTGTCCCCAGTCTCTGCTATATGCTGAACAATGTAGGAAACTTAAAGCAAATCATGTCATAGAAGGGAAGTATAAAATTAAAGCAACCTGGAAATCTTGCTTTTATAAGCAAGATCTAAAAAAGGTACACATGATAGCCTAGCATGTTCTCTCTTGGACACTGATTAAAACAAAAGTTAAGCCATATGGTTGTAATCCACTAGGTTAGGAGAAAGACCAGGTCTGGTCTCACATGTAAATTTTCTTACTTCTTTTAGTGCCAGTCATCCAGTTTTACAGAAGATATCTAAAATGAATCACATGAATTTATATGTCCTAATGTGCCTGTTCCCTGACTAGAATAAAATAGCTGATGTGTCAAGTGCAAAGGTTCATACTTCTACTATTAGTGTTGAAATTTTGGTGAAATAAATCCCACCCTATCAATCTACAGATGGACACCCAGGCAGCAGCAGAACCAGATCAGCACGCTGCTCTTGGCAATACTGACTGTAACTTCTGTGCCACAGGTTCTCCCTCTCTCTCTCTCTCTCTCATTTAAACGAGATCATTAAGTAGGTAAAAGGTACACTTGAACTCTGTAAAGGAAATCATGATATCAGTTACACTCTGTATCAGTTTTGTGTGAGGAGTTGGCATTTTCCAGGGCATGACTTTATAATAATATGGGGATTTCTCTGTTTCCAGATGAATATGCTGGGATCTAAGCACAAATTCCCTAGTAAGTTTTTGAAACATATAAGCAACTTAAAAAAACCTTCTGGATTTGACTTTAACCTAGTAAGTAGAAGGCAACTTCTGTGACCATGGACTGGCAGAGTTCATTATTCTTCAGAGGGAAAGGAAGAAGTACAGGAAACCAGGGGATTTTGAGAGTAAAACTTTAAATATTGATCTGCACTTTGGAATCTCAGAGGAACCAAAATTGAAGAAAAATTATTTAAGGGCGACTATTACTTTCCTGGACAAAAGATAACAATGATGCTGGCTCAAGGGATCCAAATGTGAAATATAGAAGGAGAACAGAAACTATAGTAAAAGACACACGTATAAATTTTAAGTTAATTTCTGTCACAAGAAGGAAGCATACAGAAAATGGATAGAAAATTAGATCAGGGAAGACAAATAAAAGGAATAAAATGGAAATACAGGAACAGATACAAAATTATGCTATTAGCAAGGGGTGTCATGGGTGATGTGAACTGATTCATCAGCACAATACTGATGAGAAAGACTAAAAAAAACATTGGTCTGCTGTATATAAAAGTGGAAGAGTTCTCAACAAATGATTCTAAGAAGGCTGAAATGTGTAATGGCTTTTTCTGTATCGGTCTTCTGAAAGGGTCAATTTTGAGCTGTTGTGTGGTACAGTTAACAATTGTAAGAAAGAGGAAAGTAAAAGAACAGGTTAGAATCCCTAAATCTGTCAGATATTTTAAAATCATTTAAGCTAAATCAACTGCATTCTAGAATATTCAAAGTAATTACTAAAGCAATAATGAGCACTTTGGCAACTCATAGAAGGATTTGAAATTCCAGGAAAGTTAAAATGACAAACATTTTGACAGTCTTTTAAAAAAGAATGATGACAGGAAGAAATAAAAAAGAATGGGCTTAAATTGCATCAAAGAAAATTCAGATTGTATATGAGAAAAAGTTTTGTAAATGAAGTGAAGTTTCTAAGTGTGCAGTCTGCCTAGGAATGACGTAGAGATTTCATCACCAAAGTCCTTTACACTGAGGTTAACCAGACACCCCACAAGAATTATGCAGAATCCTTCATTACCTCATTGTGCAGTGATTACCTTTTTCTGCCTCTGCCAGGGCTTTTTTCCCCAGGTTTGGTGATAGTATGTGTTCATTATTCCCATTATCCTTAAAAAGAAAAAAAAAAGGCAAGGTGTTAATCACACTGCTTACAGAGTCTTGTTGTTTAGCTGTTTTTTACTTATATTTTTAGAGCACCGATAAAATAATTTTTTGACAAATTTACACTGAATTTCTTAGATTTTTTTTTAAACCTTCCAGAAATAAAACAACATTTTAATATTAGGATCAAGCAGGCCTTGAGAAGATGTGCCATTATGCTACCCTGGCTGGTATATGTCTCAAATTAAATAAACTTTAAACAGCCCAAAATAGAACTGATCATGGATGGAGAAGTACTTACTTAATTAAAGCAGTGAAATCAGATATAACAATATCTTTACTGCTGCTGGAATTAAAGAAAAAAAAAAACTGGACGTAAAAATAGTCATCAAGAAAACCAGCTAAAAATAAACAGAACATTACTTTGAAGAACTTGGTCCTGCAAGGAAGTAGGTACTTTGCTGGAACTCTCTGTTCTGGCAGCTGTACCTCCTTCTGCTTGTGTTTGGTGTGCTGGTATGACTTGGAGACAAAGAGCACAAGGAAAGTACTGTTATTGTCCATTTTTTAGACAAAACACTGCTGAAAATTGAATGTAGTCCTTCAGGTGACGTGCAGCAGGGACCACGTAGGGGTCCTGTGTGTCTGACCCAAATGTTGCCAGTTCTCTGGGTGAGCATGGGAAGGAGCCTCCATGCCCAGGCTATTGCACCACAGCCCTTGCCAGAAAGGGGAGGAGATCAGGGCAGCTCCCTGGCAGACTGGGCATAAAAACACCTGGCCAAGGAAAGCTCCAGGAGGTGTTGCCTTCCTCCAGATGGGCCAGCTGGGGGATGCATCCATTCCCCAGCCAGGCCCCTCTGCAGCCCACCGACCTTGTGAGCTGACAGCCCTGCTATTGTCCTGCTACTTCTGTCTAACACTTCTAAAGTATCTCTGATTTTCCAAGCCAAAAGTTTCCAAAGGAGCCAGCTGCAGGCTGAGCTGGAGATCAGTTCTACGAACTGTAGCACTGAGCATGTGAGGGTTTTCTGACTAGAGTGGTGACACAATTTTTCTATTTCCTGGAGGAAACCTTACTTTTCTAATTCAAAGCAGAGGTAATCAGGCCTGAGAAGATTAGGCATGCCATGAAGTGGGATAAGTTGGATGGAGAAAAGAAAAACTGTTATTTAAACAAATTACTGTCTGGTTACAGGAGCAGTCTTAATTTGTCCCATGGATGAATTCTAGGAGCAAAGAGGGTCTGGGTATGCAGAATAGTGAGGCTGGTAAAAAAAAAAAGAGACTATATTGAATTAAGTGATTATTAACTAGTCACTTTAAATAATTATATCTATTATAGTTATTAATATAAAATAATTATTTTGACTTGGATTAACCCACATATACAAAGAGGTAGAAATTTGTTCTAAATTATATCATAAATGCTGGGGGAAGGCTTGCAAACTTAAATCCCAGTATTAGCTGACTTTGACTGTCTTAACTGAGTTTTAGAATAATTTGGTCAGGATATAAAATACTGAAGATAAAGGCTTTGTTACTATTTATGTTTACTCACAAATGGTACTTTTGTCCAGTGGAATTATTTCCACTGTTAAAGGTTCAGGTGACTGGTATACCAGCAGTTCATATAGTAAAGCTTTTTCAGCACATCAAGAATACTTAAAACCAGAATTGTGTCAATATTAAAAATGAAAAAAAAAAAAAAAAGAACTTTTGTGGCTAAATAGTGAAATATTATCCTATAATTTAAATTGCCAGGAAAATATTTAGTATATAGCATGGAGATTTTTATAGCATTTGTGAGACTTCAGTGTTCCATTGATTTCGTACTGCCATCCCTGAAGGCAGAATATAGCTCTTGAAAGTGTTTCATACTTCTTGACAAGTGAAAATTCAATAAATCAGTAGGTGCTGTTGATTGCAAATATAGCCCAGGCTTTTTGCAACCTCAAACCAGTTTCTGAGTTTGAGGTGGTTTTGTTCTCACAGTGAGAATATTAATAAGACCCTAAATGTGATTTTATCCACACAGAACTAATATGCCTATTTTAAGTGTGACTGTTTTTAATAGAAAGTAATTCAGCTGAAAATCTGATAGTTATCAGTTATTAGAAAACTAAAGAAGTGGAAGGTATGCATTCCTTCAGTGTAAAAATGTAACATTGCAAAATGTAACATTGCAAAAAAAAAAACTCCAAACCAAGTAGAAAAACATTGAATTTAAAAGTACTGAAGGCAGGTGCAGACTTTAAAAAACCCAGTTTCCTATTTTAAGCATCCATTTGCATCCATTTTGTGCTTTTCAGCAAGACTCTTTGTGGTAATTGGTCAGAACTTCACAGCAACAGCTGTCCAGCCTTCTTGCTAAAATAGACTGTTCCTCACACACATCTGTGCTAGTGATTCTCTCATTCATACCTGCCTGTAGGGGCAGCTGAGCTTTGTTGATTTTCACTGGTAGAGGATAATGCCTACCAAACAGGCACAGTACTGAATTGCATATTCTTATGCACACACATAAAGTTATTAATATAGTCAAGCTCAAAAATTTTAAACCACTTAGAGCAAAACCAGCATGTTCCCTTAATGGCATGGAAAATAAAGAAATATTATAGTCCAGTTAGGGGCAGAAATATTTTTTTTCTGAAATTATTTCCATAAAGATATTAATAGGATAGTGCTGTAATCATCTCTATATATGCAACTTTACTTTCATATTGCAGAATAATTCCTTTTTATAATACATCTTCCTTTTGCAGTCTTCTTACATCACATCTCTTTTCCCTTCCCTGTATCTATGCACTGGCACTGTTTTGCTGTTTGTTCTAAGAAAAATATTTTGTAATGGCCAGTTTCTCTTATTTTTCTAAGAGGTAATTTTGTTATACAGGCTCCTCTTCCTTTCTTTTTTCATGTATAATGCTTTAAAGAGAAATTCTCATCTACTCAAAGAGCTAAAGTCTGCCTCGTCCCTCTCAGGCAGCAATATTCCTAGTTTATCAAGTCAGCAGGTCCAAGTTTGGAGTGTGGCTTAATGAGAAGGTTCTTAAGACTGTCTGTGTGCTCCAGGGAGCAGTACTGGCCATTTTTCCTCTTTCACCACAAAGTCAAACATCCTTGTGCTGGAGGAGATGCTGCCTTTCAGACAAAACCCTGCAACATTAGCAGAGTCCTGGCACCCTCTGTAAAACTTCAGCCTTGCCCATAGTTTAATTTTGATCCTCCAGGTAAAGGTACATAAAAGGAGTTTTTGCTTCATACTGTGTTTTGGCTGTTCTCTGACACCCCATGGGGTACAACTCTCAGAAGTTATATTATTGAAGTATTGCAAAAAGAAATTAAATATTTACTCATGGGTGTCCTTAGTTACTCATGAGGGCCATTAGTGACAGTTTCAATGTTCCTACATTTGTTCCTTCCAGTTTCTTTGTCTGGAATCCAAAAGAGCAGAACAATAGAAGGTAGCAGGTAATAGGCTTCTCATTAAAAAATACTAAATATTTTGTAATTTATGCAGCTGAAGCTGCATTTAAGAAAGCTTTGCAAATTGGGCTTTTATAAGGAGAAAGGTTCCTACTGGAGATGTTTTTTCTCTGTTCTACCCCTATAATGAATTATTTCCTGCCTCAAGAGCTGATTCAGGAGAGTACTGGAAAAATAAATTAACTGGACAAGGTTTTATTGTAGAAACTTTTGAACCATTTGCCTCATGTGTTTAAAATCGAGCATGTAAATAACAAAGTGGGTGAGTTTTCAATTACTTTAAAAGCCATCTAAATCACTTTAAAAGCCATCTATTGCACTGTACTTCTATATGGATTGTAAAGTGTTTCACTACTCAAATCAAGGACAAAATACTGAGTTTGGAAGTAAGATTGTGTTTAGTCTTCAAGTCTGCATCTTATCTTAGAACACTCTTGCACTGCAGTTATTATGTATCATTTTAAGATTTTTTAATCTTACCAGCTTTCAAAGGGATAAATACTGTTTCATACAACCTGTCTGCAGAGCCTTCTCACCCTGAAGAAAAAAGTATGACTCAAAATACACACAAATCTGCTTTATTTTCTAGGTGACTTTACAGTCATGTTTTATAATAAATTTGCACAATTTTAATTTAGTTCCCATTACATAAAAAACATCCAATATCACCCATTAATACTAGTTCATGTATTTGCTCTTCCAAAAGTTCTTTCCCATTATCACTGCGGCTCATCAGCCTAAGTATCACAGCATAAAAGAAAATGTAAATCCTACTTTCAATCTCTGTCTACCTTAAAGGCAGAGCTGCAGTCATCTGGGTATCATCACTCTTTTTAAGCAGACACCTGGGCAGCAAGCTGGCAGAAATTAGGAGGGAAGGACCAGTAGAGGTGATCAAGGCAACTGCAGACAAAAAGGACCTCCCTGTAATGGGCAGGCAGGTGTTAAGGATGAGGATCACAAGCTTAGAGTCACCTGCTGAGCTACAGCAGCAGCACAGGTACTCACCACACCTTGCTCAAACTGAAGTGATCTAGCTGTCTTTTAGTGCCACTGAATATTATCCAGGTTAAATGTCTTTGTCCCTCATTCACAGGTGCTTCAAATATTTTCAGGACATAGGCCTGGATAAAGAGCATGTTCAGTGTGGACACTTGCCTTTTGACAATGAAGCTATGCTCCAAAACCTTCTGCCATGTGTATTCCTGGGCTTCTTGCTGTAATGGTTTAGTGGTGCCCTTGGCAGTGTTTGGTCAACAATTAGACTCAATGTTCTTAGAGGTCTTTTCTAACCAAAATGATTCTGTGATTCTATAATCAATCCTAAGATAGATTTTCTCCCTTAAACATGACAATTAGGGCATTGCACAGGTGCTTGCTCCTACAACATTTAATTTCTTTATTAATGATCTTGAGCTTGAGCCTTTGTTGCTAATTTCCTAAGGAGGAAAAGAACTTTAACAAAATGAAAGGATCCATTCATTAATGATGTCTGTCCATTTATTTCACACAGGAAATGCCTGTTTTTCTTCTCACCATTTCAGTGGGAAGCATTTTAATCCCTTAGAGCATTTGCAGAAAATATCATCACTTGGAGTAGGTGCAGTTTGTGTTTTCTTTGACTGTGGCAAAGGCTTAAAATTGGTATAATCTCATTGTAAAAAGAGCTCTGAACTTAAAACTTCATCTACATGTACGGATAGGGGAGAGACCCATCCTATGGCTGTTGTAAGAATTTCTTGAACAAGGAGCTAACGTGATCCAGGAACATATTTAGGATAAAAATTCGCTCTCTATATATATCACTTCCCTCTTGTCTCAGCTTCAGCCTGGCATTCCTGCTGAGAACCAGAAGGTTCTATGTTCCAGGACCTGTGCTGTCCTTAACATGCTGGAAACCTTCCTAAGGATATAGAAAATTATGCAGATTTCTGCACAATCCTTGTCACAGAGATACAGCTCACATTGCTGCAGTTACACCATGAGAGCCTATCTTGATGGCAGAAAATTCTCCCTCAGGCTAAGGTAAATTAGGCTGCAGAATATCTGTGACTTCATTTCTGAAGTGCTACTGCATAATACAGACCAAGGTATCAAATGGAAGTGTTTCTTAGCAGAACTGTTTGCAAAGCAGACACTCAAGTTACTGGGGAAGGAGCTGGCTGGTAATTGGTAACTGGCCCAGTAAAGTCCCCAGCTCTGCAGCTGTTCCAGGGCACAGTGTTGGTGCTCAGAGTGCCCAGGACAGTTTGCAATAACACTGTTTTCAGAAGAGTCATGGGAAGCAGGTGACCTCATGGAGCTAGTTCAGGCTCAAGATACCATTCACACAGAAACTCCAAAAGTTTCTACAGATCGTGCATAAAAAGTTATCTGCAGGAATATATGTTTTTTCTCATTTTTCAAAGCAGCATGGAGCAGAGAGATACATAGTGCCAGGGATTCAGCACACTGCTGAGTGTTCCAAGAACTCCACTTGCTGAATCTAAAGAAGAGAGTGGTTTCTGGAACCTTTCTGGTATTGGGACAGCTGGGGACCTTTTCCTGAAATAAGGCTAGTTTCTCCCCATGCCAAAGGCAGCCTGAGAAGTGCTGTGTGTCTGAGAACTGCCAGCACAGCTGGACTGTCATGAACCTTTGGCTCTGGGACAAACTTGTGTTGGGGTTATGAGTTACTTGTGACTGGACAAGCCACAGAGAGGGGCTGTCCCTGAGCCACACTCAAGGAAATCAGACCTCTTCAGCAGAGCATTAAGGATGATGGCTGCTCAATTGTCAGAATCCTGTTTCTGTTTTAGGAAAAAATATGTCAAAACCAAAATGTTTCTGTGAATCACTAGGGCTTGAAGCTTTGTTATATCCCATGAAAAACTGCTTTGTTAGAAAATTCCTAGTTTATTCTACTACACAGAAACAATTCTAATAAAAGTAATTTTCTTCCTTTGTTCTCTTATTGTTTTTCCTTTTTCAAAGACGCTCTATTTTTAAAATTAGAAAATAATCAAGCCACTGGCAACATGAGCTTTTCTTCATGTCATGTAACTATTATGGGACTTGGTAAGAAGTCAGTTTGTTCTGCCTGATAAAGTTCATCTATGGTGGCCAACAGAATCCCACTTAAAGCCAGAGAAAGCAAACAAACTTTTTTGTTTCATAGAGGATGTCAGAAACATCTGCCTTAAATACAGCACCAAATTCAAATTCTGCTTGGCAAAAAACCCAACAGTGCTGATCAACATGAATATAAGAAAGTGAAGTCAGCCTTCCCCACCATTTCTGAGGCTTGTGCTCTTGCAGAGCTCTAACTCAGACTAGATAATTCAAACCAGTGATAAAACATGGATATAGACCTGCAGAGAGGAGTGTTGCTCCCTTCCTTAGCAAAGCTTTGTCCAGAGCAAAACAATAGGATCCTGATACATTTTAAGCATTTCATAAACTTGACTTGTAAGAAGCATCCTGGGAGTCATGAGTTATGCAGACATTTCATCTCTTTATATATAATTGCCAGTTAATAAAAATGTTTAAATGGAAGAAATTACTTGGCTTGAAAGAAGCATTGTGAGAGTCATGAGTTATGCAGACATTTCATCTCTTCATGTAAAATTGCCAGTTAATAAATATGTTTGAATGGAATAAATAACTTTTCTGATTAATGCTCCCAGCAGCAGTGAGGCAGAAAATGTTAGGGTTACAACATAGTGCTAGCATGCAAGAAAGGAAAGTGGCAATGACAAACTTTAACAATATGCGTTTTGTTAGATGTAAATGTAATTGGTTGTCATTACTTCATTAATTAGGAGGTGATCAAAAGCCCTATAGATAGAGAGGAGTAAAAGCCTCAATGACATCAAAGACAGCTTTTAAGTACTTGGAATAGCAACCATATCAAATGAATGACAAATACTTTTGAAGCATATGACTACTGATTTTATAGCCATGTACTGTCTTTAGCACTTGCCTTTTCAGAGGAAATCCAAAAAAGTAAATCTATGCAAGACACCACAAAACTAAGCTTATTTACAGCAACTAATATTTAGGCTCTTTGGGTACTTTGTGGAGGAACAATGCAATACAGTCTGAAATACAGTCCAAATTTATGCAAATGCTTAATCTTATGCATCCATAGTAATGACCCTGAAGCAACAGAACTACTTGTTTTCTTACTTGGGGTAAGTAAAACATATAAACAGGTCTCTGCAGAAATGAGTTTTAATTTTTCCTTCTGCAATTACACACAAAACAAAAATCTAGTTAAAATTTCTTTTTTGCTTTTTTTTTTTCTCCATTGATTTCTTCACAGGACAATGAAATATTGCTCATTTTCTTCATACTGGTATTTTTTTACAGCAAAGTGAAACAGAGAAGAAGTAAAATATTCTAAAAAAACTCAATCTCTGGAGGAAAAAGTAGCTATTTTTTAGATCTATTATATTTCAAGTCTTTAGTGTCCATTTAATTTTACACTTAAAATTTTCAAAGTATTGTGACAAAAATATATAGGCTTGAAGTTCTCATGTGTGAAGCAAAGGAAAAACCTCAGTATGTGCTCTTGAGTAAATCCTCCTAGTGTTGATCTGAGGACTACATAATCTGCCAAAACTCCTTATAGCAGCACCATGGGAACCTCTGGGACCATCACAGGGTTCAGTGATTACTGTCAAAACATGCACAAATTAGCAATTAAAACAACAACCCTGCAGCATTTCAGAGATTATTATCTCATTGAATCTTTCTGGATTGGAACTGATACCAGTTTAGTTTCATTAAATTAAGAGCATTTTGTTGGAAAGACTGTCACTGTCCCCTTTGACAGAACATAATGAACCATGGCAGTAACAGTTTCATGGCCATTAGTCAGAGCCTGTGCCTGAAGTGTGAAGCCTCAGCTGGGAGCCTTTCTGCCCTTATGTCACAAGGCAATGCACTGCCAAGGGTGCCTGAACATGTCACCAGGAGCCAAAGTGCCAAGGCCACCATGCCTGCAGACTGTGCTGATCTGCAGGTACAGGGCTGTCATTGGCTTAGTCTTGGGCAGAAATGACTTTTTTCAGTGCATCAGCACTTAGAAATGAAGATTTCTAATCTAAGAGATTGCTTCCTTGCTGAAGTCACAGAGAAGGGCTGCCCAGGCTGTTGTGACACCTCTGTGTGAATGTGTATTTGACACATGCTGTGCTGTAGAAGACCTGCATTCATTTACACGCCTACACAAGTGAAATAATACATAAAAATGAACCAAACCTGCAAATCTTCCCTTGAATTTATCAGTACTTGATATGAGATTTTCCTGTTTTCAGATAGGATGTTTTCATGTAGAAACCATATACATCATGTAGCTGACTTCTGTGTTTGTTAAGTGCAAATAAAATGCATGAATAATACCCTGTATTGAACAGCAAAATGTGTGTAGTTGACCAAAGTCATACAGAGAGCAGTGATGACTGTCAAGTCCCTGTAGAGGAGCTGAGTTTAGGGGTGATCTTAGTTCGATCTGTACCTGATACACTCACACATCTGGGAATAACCTCAGGGCAGAAATCAGGGTTGTAACTTACATTTCAACTGGACTGTGGATGTGTTAACTTCTGAAATTGCCTCCTGTTTGTGAGGATCTACTGAAACTTGATTACAATTGTATCGATTCGATCTGGTTTTATATTTAATTTTTACTTGAACTGAGTTTCCTTTGATTTATGGCTTTCATTCCTTCAGCCAACCCCCTCTACAGAAACTGTTAAGCATCTTCTGATCCTCTTCAATTCACAAAAGTCAGCAGGTGCTGTGTCTCATGAAGTTACATTGCTATCTGCTAGGCAATGGGAATGTGCTGATCTCTGTCAAACATAATATATAGAAGTTTTATCAGACTGCTCTTGTTTTAGAATGACATAAATCAGCATCTCTGTCTGTCACCTAAACTCATATTGTCAGAAAATGTGTAGGATCATTATCTTGGAGATTTGACAGAAACTGATCAACAACTCCAAAAATTACTGAAGCAAAGTATGACTGACAGATAATCAGAGAGATGGGGGCAAGTGGGCAGATAAGCTCCATTTTATTGCAAAGCCCAAGTAATACTACAAATATGTCTTTTTTTTGTTTTAGGTGCAATTAGTACTGGATTTTCCTATGCCAGGCTTTTCTTTAGATTTCTGAAAGCTTTGAGCTTCACAAGGTATTTATGGGTGGAATGACTTTCTCTAATACAAAGCTAGGCATGAAGTATAGTTTTGCATTCATGTGTAGTATGTAAATGTACACACATAGGTTCAACAGAATTATAGAGGGCTTCTCATGACAGAATTAGGCAGGGAAACCATGATCTTTGTCTAAAAATGTCTTTGCTTTGTTAATAATAATCATCTAAATACACTAGAATATAAAGGATAAGAAGGAAGGATATAGACTGAATATTCACATATACTTGGATTAAAACTTGAGCAACTTCTGAAATGGGTAAGACAAAACTGAAATCTTTTATGAAAATGACTGAGATGAAACTTTACTTTCATTTTTAGAAACTAGTATATGGCATCCTTATTTTTACTTTCATCATTTTTTCTGCTGAAATATTCCATTTTTCCTCATTGTTATGGGACTGTGAAAAAATTTGCTGTGTAAAAATGGAACAGCTGTGCTTCTCTCCTCCATAAAATCCAGTGAATCATCTTTCATTCTTACACATTGCTCATGGTCACATTTAATGAAAATCAAGAGTATAATGGATCTTCCTCAGCAGTTGTAAGAAAAGAGTTACCAGAGAAAGCAGCCTTTGAGTCAGTTGAGGGAAGTTCTGTGGGGGAGATTTTCACTCTTCCATCCCCCGGTATAAACCTCGGGTTCATAAATTATCAGAGCTTCCAGTACTCCAGTAGGGAAAATCCAGGACAAATAATAAACCCTGAAATGTAAAGAATGGAAAAAAATACATTGATTCACCCAGATATTTATAGTTTTGAAAATATGGAACCACCATTTGGAACCAATGTAACATACCTTCTAGAAAGAACAGTATTGCAGGCATAAGCAGGAAAGGCTGCTGTCCTTGTAATTTTGTCAGTTGCTAGGAAAAGATCACTGCTAATGCAGTGCTAATAATATGAGTGTATGAAGCTGAGTTTGCAGCTCTCAGGTTCTTGTTTCCATATTGAAATGCAAATCATCCTAAGACTTCTGTCTTCACTTCAGGAGCCATATTGCAATGAAATTAGTTGCTCTGCCATTAAGGAAAAAATGGTGATTGCACCTTTTACAATGATAATGTTTTCGCTTAGGACATTGGGATATGAAATTTGCTGTTAATGGTGATTTTAGTTCCTCTCTTATAGAGGCAGTACCACTGATTGTTGCTGGGAGCTGAGTGTGTTTTGAGTCACAAGCCTATTTTCTTAGATTAGAGCCTGATGGTAATTACCTAAGCCTGGAAAGTCCTAAATTTGAGAACTCAGCAACACTTTTATTTCTTGCTAGTCAGTTTATAATAAGTAAGGAGAAAAGGACATATCTCAGTTTCTCGCCTACATGAGTTTGGATTATGTATTTTTTCTTTATCCCAAACTCTGCATTACTGGATATATTCCTTGACAAGTGGTGCTTTGTTCTTAAAAATAACCATGTATCTGGAAGGAAAGAAATGTATTTAAGGAATGGGTAACTTAATATTTTTCGTGCTGATGTATCCAGTTGTGTTAGTTGTGGTGATTTGTATTTAGTCCTGAAATATCATAAGATTGGCTCAGTGCTTTGGAATGGGAAACATGTTTAGAAGTCATGAAGCTACACTTGCCAGATATTGCTCAAAGGGGTGACTTGATTAAGGTCTTTACAATACTGCACACAGTGTCATCTTGCTAAGATGCCTCCCTTAACGAGGTATTTTAAGTTGAAAATTAGAACAAAATTTCCCTTTTGGACTATATGGATTTGATTATCTCAAAGAGACTAGACCCTAAAATTAATTCTCACACTTAAGCAGATGCAGCAGCCAAGATGTTGCTGTAAATTTGTTCCAGATGGTCTTGAACATTAAAATTAAAGTGGACTACGCTATAATTTGAGTTTCAGTCACCTCAGAGTTCTCGTTTATATAAGTCAGGAATGATTTGCCAGCTACTTAAAATTAGTGTTTAGTTATCTCTGAGGTGATGTTTTCCGGCAGATCTTCCTGTATTTCCAAATTTGATCTCATACTACAGTGTTGTGTGAGGCATACCCTTCTCAGAGTGGAAGCAATGAGTGCCTTGGCAAACAGGAAGGTGGGATTTGGGTAGGGCAGCAGGACTTCCCCACACCTTTTAAATGCTGTGGGACCTTTACATCCCACTTCCACAGCAACCATGCATGGATACAAGATACACTGGCTTAGTGTCTCAGTATGAGGCCTTTCAGAAATGTAGCAGGAGAAAAATGCTTGTATGATTTTAAGGCATAATACATAAGAGATACAGAAAATAGTATATATATGTATGTGTATGTAGTGTTTATGATGTATTTGTGAGGGGTGAGCACGTAGCTTTTATATACACATTCTTCACATTTTGCAACATTCATAAATGCTGTTTATTTAAGCCCCCAGCTTTTACCACAGTAGGATTAGTGGTCTGCTGCTGTTACTTTTCCCTGCTTTCCTAAGAAGCTCTATAACAAATAGAAATAATTTGTGATATTCTGCCAAGGTAAAAAGAAATCAGGAGAAAAGTGTTCACCTCGTGAGGTTGTCATCCCACATCTTCCTATGCAAGGATGAAGCATTTTTTTTCACAGTATGCTCTGAAACAACAGGTAAGAAGACAAACTGGAGCAGTAGGAGGTTTGTTCCTTACCTTCTGTAAAGGCTTTGCTGCTTGCTTTTTAGGGATTTACCACTTAATCACTTGGAAACTAAAGACAATGGAAAGACAGAAAGAGTGTGTAGTTGACCACTGAAAATGAGCAAGTGCACCAGAAAATTAGAGGGAAAGTGTTTTATGATTGTTCTCCTGAAGACAAAGCATGGAGTTTGAATTAAATTCTCAGGGAATGGATGGGCATAGTTTGCTGAAAAAATAGTTGCTAATTGAGAGATATACACACACCGATGCATTAAAATGGATTTTTTTATTATGGTTTATGCTGCTTCTTTCATATATATTTTCCTTTTTTTTTTTTTTTCCCACAGTTTGATGATTTTTGTTTCTTCAGGAAGACTCTTTACTGAACTATTCTCATGGCAAAATTCAAGGTCCAGTTGTGGTATCCCTGGCCAAGGATAAAATCAGGAGCAGAGCCAGTTCATGTATGTAGTTTTAGACAGAATCAGATCCAAATGCTCTGTTGAAGCTCTCTTGAAAGCTGCAACCAATGAGGCCACTGGCTGCAATGTTTTTGCACAAGGGAAAAGTCAATGGTGGATAGTAGAAGTAATTCATATATGAAAAAAGGGTTTAAGTATCTCTGAGATGAGGACTTGTAGCACTGCAAAATCCTGCCTTAAGTAACGGGAATGCTTTCACACTTGCCATAGTAACAGCAAAATTGCTAGTGATAAAATTAACTCAGCCTCTCTATACTTTGTATTATTGCCATTTTAGTACTTGGTATGCCTTTTAATTTTGCCCATGGCCAGAATATATAATGAAATCAGAAAAGCTACAGTCTAAGTAGCCCTTGTTAGTCATTGTAGGACATGAATATGAATGGTGGTTTGGAATAGATGCTTAGAAATAAAGTTTTAATTCAGTATATCTTCATCAGGAAAAAACCCTGAAAAAATTCCATTTAATCAATTACACAGGATATTTGGAAGGATACATTTACTGCTGTTTACCACTGAATCTGGATTTTTGAGAGTCACCACAAGCTTTAACAGGGATCTACATACATGCTTTTATCCTAAATGCTTGTTAGAGCTGCCCTGAGTTAACTCTAATAGATCATCGTTCAGAACATGAACATCAATGGAAATTGAGTTTTAGAGCAAATAACAGTATTTATTAAGCATGAGTTTCCTAACAAATATCTTAATGCAATTATTGTAGGTTTGAATACATCATACATTCCAGTAATTTTGAAAGAACTCTGAGGAATCAAAGTGACTTTTACAGACTTTTAAAAATAAGCCCACATTTTTCTAAGGAAGTATTTTTTTTAAAATAGAACCCAACAGTTCCCTTCCCGCTCTGAGTCACAGTCACTAGAAGCACTAATGGCATGTCCTCATAATAAATGCTTTAGTGGCAAGGAAAATACAATTGTTTTTTGCAAGTCAAGTTCTGTATTTCCACTAGAAACTTCTAGAAACCAGAAAACTCAGTTATTGCTTAGTCAGTTCACTGAGTTTTGTGAAGGTGACAAGGAAGTAGAGGAACGATGTCCTTCTCCTTGCTCTGCAGATGTCTGCAGTCTGGAGCTCTGCCTCCCTCATTTAGGTAGCAGGGTAGTGCCAGCTCTTGGACTGCCTCTCTAGCACAGAGCATCTCTAGAAAACCCTCAGGCTGATGCCTCTGGAAGCCTCTTAGAAGCTTGTTTGGACACCAGAGGGCTGCACAGGATTTGGCAGTGGAGCAAACAGATCATCTGCCACCATCTCTGTACAGAGCCAGGCAGAGGAGAGACAAATGGTGCCAGAGGGTGGGAATGAGCTGGGGCAGCTCCCCACTTCAACCAGCCCCAACCAGTTCCTCACACACCTGGCCAAAGTGGAGGAGGCTTTTGGGGCTCTGAAGTGCTTTCTCACAACTTCATCTGGGTAAAAACACTGAGCTTTTTGACTTTTTTTCCTCTATTGTAAACAAAATTGTTACCAAATAAAGAGAGCTTAAGGGAGAGCTACACTGATTTATAGCAGGTCAAGGTGTGAATAAATGACAGGATTTAAAAAAGCAAATATTAATTGCATGCTAAGGGTCCAGTATTTAGTAGACTGTAAATATTTGATAGTACAAGATAAACTGGTGACAATCTACAGGTATTTGAAAACATAACCTTATGGGAAGAGTGGATTTAGTTAACATGAATAAGCATTATTAATAGTAATGGGCTAATATTAAGCAAGAAAAAGTATAAGATAAATATCAGGGAAAAAATTGGAAATTGTATTAATCATTAGATATCAGATTGTGGTTTTGAATCATCTGTGGTATGGAAGATGCTGAGTGTTAAGTGTCCCAGCTACGTGGATTGTCTGTTAGGTTATGGGCAAGTCAATTAAAATTTTTGTGAATATTTTCCTATTATTTCCTTACAAGTTTTTAACTGTGCCAAGCAGAGTATGAGATGGACTACAATTGCAGATGCTGAGAGAACTGACATGCTCAGTAATAAGCAGAAGAGGCACCTATGCAATGTCTCTTCTAGTAAGATGTAGCTCTTGTGCAGGAAAAGATTTTTGATTATGTTATGAGTCAATGAGGGATGTCTTGTTAGATGTTATGCAGATCCTACTGCATGTTACATTTTAGCCAATTCAATAACTTCAGTGAATTAGAAATCTTGATGTAATAAGAATCCTACTTTAAATTCAAGAATACCATGTAATTTTATTTTAACAGAAAAGCTATGTCCAACATGTAGCTTTCAGAATATTAAATATTTTCATATTTTTCTATGTAGTATAAAAGTAATGTAGCTGAAATATTATCTAGCTTGTTACTCAACTAGGCTATTGAAATGATTTGGGGATTTTGGTGTTTTCCCCCAGTTGTTGTAAACCTTACGAGATAATATTTATTTTGTTTTCTAGATACTGAGTCATTTGTGCAAAGTCATACATCTGTTGTTGACAGTACATTTATATGTCACTAAATTTTCTGTCTTGGTGTCTGACTCACCATTGTGTTTCCCCAGTGTAAACAGATTTTTTGTAATGGAGTTACAAAGGTATAAGAGGTGACATAGCATAGACAAACTCTTTGGTGGGTGGGTGTTCTTTTTCCCGCTGAAAATTTCATTACTTTCCCATGTCAAGCAGTATTGACAGCACGAATAGTGATATAATTCCAAGTAAACTACTATTAATTTTCTTAATCTAAACAGTTTTGTTGCTTTGAACATAGTCTCCTATCTTATATAATGTGTTTCCTTTCAGACATTAACAGTTTTTGCTTTTTTATTTGTTATGTTTTCCGAATTTCCTGTGATACATAGGGGGAACAGTGACTCCTCCCATATATCTCTACATTCTAGGCATCAAACTACATGAGAAAATGCTCTATGGCAGGTATTTGTCTCCCACTTCTAAAAGAGAAGTCTAAATAATAGAAAGAATGTCCGTCTCATGTTTTACTCTAGCCTTTAATTACCACTCCATCTGCTGATAAACACATTATTGTAGCATGGTGATTATTTAACAGAAATATTTTTAAATCCTCACTTTTTGGTAATGTTTGCTGCCAAAATATTATGGCATTGTATATTGCTGCCCAGGAATCTGCCCAGATGTAAAAGCAGAACTCACTTGCTTTCACTAACTGCAAACTAACTAAAAAAATCCTCCAAAGAGCCACAGATGGCAATTACTGAAATACTTTCTTCTTCATGTTTTTCTCACTTTCAGTAGTCTGTGACTGTGTAATTAACAATGAAGAAGAAAAATAAGTGCTTGAGTTGGTTTTGATTTGTATTGTAGAGAAAAAAGTTATCTCAGAGAGAACCAGTTATAACTCTATTAGGATTGGTTTAAACCATTAAAAAAAACAAGAGCACAGAAGATCAGAGTCCTGTATCACTGAAAGAAAATGTCAGATCCATCCATTGTAATTGAAAGTGCAGGGAAGAATTATCAGTGGGATTGATATGGGCCATCCATCGCTTGATTCATTTCTTGAAGCAAAGACCCATGCACTGCAATTTGTCACAGCTTTAAGCCTGCAATTTCTCACCATAGGATAAACTAAGCAAATATGCAAGTTTTTGAAAGTAGTGGCAATATTTTCAGTCATTTACATTTTGGTGCGAAGCTTAAAGGGAAGTCTGTGTCTTTGAGACTCAGCCTCACTGCGCACATTTCACACCTGCTTCTTATCTGCACATGCCATCAACAACTGCTTTTCTTTCTAAAAGAGCTGAAGTTCATGTTTCCTGTTTTCACTTCACTTTTTTCAAGGCATAAGCCACACACCATCTGTGCACATTCCATTGAAAGGCTCTAATTTCTATCTGTCAAGCTAAAACGAAGCATCCCTTCATAGCAGTACAATATTGCTTGTTGACACTCTGTGGGATTCATCCTGGAAAGCAGGAGAAAGTTCTGTCGGAAAAGGAGAAATTTTAGAATGTGTGAAAAGAACTCAAAAGTATCCATTGCCCAAGAAGAGATACTTAACTTTCAATGAAGAGTAAATGTGGCAATTTCCTGCATCTTGTTAGTTTAAATTGGTAAGACCAAGCTTGCATTGATGAAACTGTTCACTTGTTCTCCAGTGGGAAATGTTAGCAAGTATGTCTTAATTATTGGTGTCAACATTGCACATGCTGTGCACCTGCTTTGAAGTGAAATCTTGTTCTGTTCTGTATTTTGTGTACAAAGGTGTAATTATCCCTTGCAGTGTTCCAGTTAGTTTACCTGCACATAAATAGTAGGGAGGAGAATCTAAAAATGTGAAGAATGTGAGATTGTTGATTTCTAGCAAATTATGCCTGTATCAAATGTGAGAAGATAAAAAACAGGAGCAGGAGAGCTGAATGTTGTCTTCAGGTAGAATCACATCTACTTAGAAGCTGTCTCAGGTTTCTGTGAGCTGCTAGCAGACTTTTACTGTGTCTGTTTAAAGATGATGGGAAATGTTTGGAGACCTGAAGATGTGACAGTTCCTAACGTGATTTAGTTCAATTTATTGGAGTTTGGCTTGGATAAAAATCATCTTTTATTGAAAAAATGGCAATGAAATATAAACTGTCAATGACTATTTAGCTATAACTTCTTCAGAGAGCTTTATTCTGTCCTCTGGGAAATAGAAGACTAAAATAATGATGATATGATATTATATGATATGATTGATATGATATGATATGATATATGATATGATATGATATATGATATGATATGATATATGATATGATATGATATGATATGATATGATATGATATGATATGATATGATATGATATGATATGATATGATATGATATGATGATATGATTGATATAAGAGACCTCCTTCCAAATTGCAGGATAAGTTCTTATTAATATTTGCAGGTAATTTGTCTTAGAAATGGTAAGTCCTGGTAAGCAGGACTGAAGGAAACATACCCCCAAAAAGCAAGAGTTTCCAGGAATGA
Source organism: Dicaeum eximium (assembly GCA_013396995.1). Taxonomy (NCBI): domain Eukaryota; kingdom Metazoa; phylum Chordata; class Aves; order Passeriformes; family Dicaeidae; genus Dicaeum; species Dicaeum eximium. The sequence continues at coordinate 743,358 of VWZP01003223.1, forward strand.
GAGGGGCAGCATATCCAGCACCAAAAGCATTTGATTAATCACTTACCTACTAGGATCTGGTCTGGTGGAAACACCCTATCCCTGATGTTCTTCAGAGTCAGTGCTGCACCCCATTGCCCCAAGCCCCTTCCACACCCAGAACCACCTCATCTCTCACACCTGCCTGCTTCTTGTGGGATTGTGCAATTAGCTGGATCGAGACTGAACTGGTTAAAAATACGCTGACAAAAGGTTCATTTTTAAACTGGGAGAGAGTAGGTTTAGATGAGGTATTAGGAAGAAATTCATTGCTGTGAGGGTGGTGAGGCACCGGAACAGGTTGCTCAGAGATTGTGGATGGTCCATCCCAGGAAGTGTTCAAGGCCAGGTTGGAGGAGGCTCTGAGTAACCCAGCCTAGTGAAAGGTGTCCCTGCCCATGGCAGGGGGATGCAATGAGCTGGTCTTTAAGGTCCCTTCCAACCCAAGTCATTCTATAGTTTTTAACCTCTCCTTTGGATCAATGTGAGGCTACAGCTGTGCTGGGACAAGACAGCCAGTGCCGGGGTCAAGTGGACCAGAGCTGCTTCTGCTGCCATTGCCACTTATCAAATTTCAGTGTAAAATGAGAAAGCTATGGGGTCTTTATCAGTGTAGCTGGCAACTTCTGTATTTATATGGCAATGCTGGCAACAGGGCTCAAGCAGAACTTGGTGGGTGAGATCCACTTACAGTGAGATCCACCAGAGTTCTGCAGTCAAATTTGGCATCACCTGAAAGTATAAAGGATTTGGTATAAAGTACCCAGTGCTGATACAGAGCCAGTGTCTCTCAAGTCTGTTCCCAAAGATTCAAATCCCAGTCTCTCAACATTGCTGTTGGGATGTTTGGACTCAGATCTGCACTCTACATCAGGTAATTTATCCTCATTCCAAGCTCCTTCTGCATTCTTTTTCTTTTCTTCCTTCATCCCCAACATATTCTTGTTCCTGTGAAACCATAGATCTGTAGCTTTTGACCCATCAGATTACACAAATTCCATTTAACCAAATAGCAGAATTGCAGCAGCAATTAACAAGGCTGGATGTGGCAAGGTCTCTGATCAAGAATAGCTGAAGTTGATGTATTGTTACTCAGAATAGTGGTGCAGCTCAAAACTGTGCAATGAGGCTTCAAAATCCTCGAGCCTGCCCTGCATCAATGGTAATAATGCCTTCATTTTGTTATTTGGTGTGCATTGCCCTTAATTTATCTTAATAGGAGGGAGTTACATTATTACTGTTCTTAAAGCTATTGCTATATATAGAGAGCACTGTGTGTTTTCATAATTGAGTTGTGAATAAACAGCTATTGCTGTTCTCATGACCAAATACAAATTAGAAGAGAAATGTGTTTGGCAGATCTCTAATAAACATGGTGAAATAGAAGTATATTATAGCTTCTCAAAAATTATGTGAATTCCTATTGATCATGTAGAGCATGGGTTTTAGAAAGACTTGGAAAGTACACATCAGGTGTGTAAATCTTGAAGAGAAGCTTATGGAAGCAGTAGTGGGAACCTAGATTTTCCTTAGCCAATGCAGTGGGTAGAAAAGCTTACTCACAACATAGCTTCCTACTCAAAGCAGTGAACCCATGGTTTAAGGTTTTAAATGTTCAGCCTGTCCAAAGTTCTGTGTGCATGACCCAGCTCTGGGGGATCAGTGCAGGCAGTGCTGTGTGCTTTGGCTCACTCCAAAGAGGGCACTGCTGCAAAGGGCTGTGTAAAACGGGGAATGCAGAAGTTTTAAAATTGCATTTTACAAGCCAAAGCAGTAAAGCACGTTTCATTTTTAAAGACAGCTATAGTGTATCAGTCGGTGTCATGGTGTTGAGGAAGAACTGATCCTTGAGCAGACTGTGCTTACTCATACAGCACTGGAATAAATCTGTCATCTCCTCACACCTGCTCACATCAGCAAGTTGTGACTATGCTGAATTACCTGCCCTCACACTGCTGAGTTTAAAAACAGTCACTTCAGCCTATTTAAAATAAAATTAATTGGTGGATGCCATAATAAAACCTCAGAATTTACTAAGTAGAACCAATAAAGCAATATTAAATTGTACTAAAAGAAACATATCTCTACAGTCTCCTTAAAAGAGTGCTTTTAATGGTTTTATATAAAGGGTGAAAGTTTGGGGTTTTTTAAAGTTGCATTTTCTAATGTACCAAAAGTAATATACCATAAGCATTGATGTTTTCAGTAAACCTGAGGTAAACAACATCCCTTTAAAAAAACTAATTCCATGTACTGAATGGGCTGCAAAGCAAATTATGTCTTTGCCTGAATCATCAGAGATCTCCTCAGACACAATAGTTCCAAGGTAAAAATGGCAAAGTCTTAAACTGAAATTGTGAATGTTTCATAGAAAGACAAGAGTGGAAGAACTGCACGTCCTCTTCCCCACAAACTCCAAGGCCTCAGCTGTGGCAAGACATGTAGGAGGTAATCTATAGAGCACTGTGTGTTTTCATAATTGAGTTGTGAATAAAAACTGAAATACATGTAGTCATGATTGTTATGTGTTGAAGAGAAGTATGCACCCTAATAATGTAGGGAGAAAATACAGTGATTTGCCATTCAAACTATATATTTTCAGCCACAGAATCTTGTTCTCAAATTTAAATTGACATGCAGTAAAGTAAATCTGGTTTGCTAATATCCCTTAATAATTTTATGAGAACTGATTGGTTCTCACATCAAAACTTTTTTGGGAGGAGGTACCCAAAATTCAATTGTGTGCATGATGTCAGTTAGCCCAGCCTCCCTCATGTCTGTGGTTTTTATTGTGTCAGTAAGTATGTCATGTTTAATCTCTATGAAATGCTGGAAGCTGATTAATGAGATGTTTCTAAGAAGTTTATAGTAGCTGTTTTCTACTATACATGCTTTATTAAGTAATGAAGCAAGGTAAAAAGGATTTTCTGAGCTTGAATTTTTGCTAAGGAACACAAGAGAAATATGACATCTAACCCAAAATGAAAGGAGAAGATGGGAGGGAGGAAGGACAGAATGTGCAGCAGAGCTGGAATAACATGCAAATACTGACAGAGCAAGCAGGGAAGCAGAATTCCTATAAAAACTTTAAAAATTCCCAGCAAAGCTAGATCAATGGTCCCCTTAGTCCCCTAGCCATTCCAACAGCAGCAGGAGGTGATGCCATTTGGGGATGCAGGCCTGGTCAAAGTCATCAGTCCATTCCCCTTGTATGCCCTCAGCATCACAATCACTGGATGTGCATATTAGAATGTGTCTTTGCTCGTGGACCCTTTGTCCAACAGCAAATGTTTTTCAAGAGAAATTTAGTAGACATGGAAATGGAAATTAATATGACTTTCAATAAGCTCTCCTCCTCAGTGAAGATCTAACCAAACACAATAATCTACAGGCTGCACCCATACCAGGATTTGGGAAGGAGGTGAAGATATTGCTAGGCCTTCTGCACTGTCAAATACTGCATGGGGTGTGTGGTAATGACTCACAGATGGTCAAGCAGCTGGACCAGTTCCTGAGGTACTTCTGGAATCCAGGTGTCAGGGTTTTTGTGAGTTCTGTCTTCAGTAAAACATCTGCTAAGACATCTTCAGCTTTAAACATTATGTTGTCAGTTGTGAGTCTTGTAAATAGATGTTGAAAAGGTCCTGATATTGAAAACTGCAGATCAGAGGATAGAAGGAAGAGAACATGAATTGGGTACAACATGCACATGAAACAGCTGCCATTGCTAGCCAAAGGTTGTTCAAGTATATTCAGATCTTCTGTCTGATGACATCTTATCATTGGTGTTATATGGGCAATAACAGATCTTACACAGAAGAAAACTTTTTTGGGGTGGCAGGACATCTTAATATCCTCATCTGTCAGTGCATATTCACAGAGATGGATGGGGTTTAATTTGCTATTCACTCATCAAAACATCTTCATTCCTCTTTCCCTGAACTATGCATATTCTACCAGAATAGTCATTAAATGTTCAAACAAGGATGGATTTTATGTTTGGTTTTGCACTAGATACTTTAAATGCTTTTTAATCATGGACAGCATTGGATGCTTTATTTCTTAACCAGAAGGACTTATCATTTCATAGAATCACTGAATGGTTTGGGTTGGAAATGATCCTAAAGATCACCTAGTTCCAATCCCCCTGCCATGGGCAGAGATAGTTTTGACTAGACCTGGTTGCTCAAAGCCCCATCCAGTCTGGCCCTGAATATTTCCAGGACGTCCTGGGGAGTCCACAACTTCTCTGGGCAACCTGTCCAGTCTCTCACCGCCCTTATAGTAAAGCATTTCTTCCTAATATCTAATATAAACCTGCTCTCCTTCAGTTTGAGGCCTTTCCTCCAAGTCCTATCCCTATATTCTCTTCTGAAAAGTCCCTCTCCCGCTTTCTTGTAAGCCTCCTTTAGTTACTGGGAGGTGCTGTGAGGTCTCCCCAGAACCTCCAGACAGAACCACCCCAACTCCCTCCTCTTGTCTTCACAGAAGAGGTGCTCCAGCCCAGTGATCAACTCAACAGCTCTCCTCTGGGCTCATTCCATCAGGTCCATGTCTTTCTTGTGTGGGGACCACAGAGCTGGACACAGCACTCCAGGTGGGGTCTCACAAGAGCAGAGAGGCAAAACAACTCCCTCAGCCTGCTGGTTGCACATCTTTTGATGCAGCCTGGGGTCTGGTTGCCTTTCTGGACTACAAGCACACATTGCTGGGTCATGTTGAGCTTTTCATCCACAAACACCACCAGGCCTTTCTCCCCAGGGTTAATCTCCATCCATTCTCTGCCCAGGCTGTATTTGTGCTTGGGATCCCAGGACCTTGCACTGGGCCTTGTTGAACTTCACAAAGTTTGCACAGATCCACCTCTCAAGTGGTCATTTGACCTACCTAAAGCTTGTCATTCCAGTTTTTCTGTTAGGAGAACTATGAGCAATGCATTTTGAAAAAGATAAATCATAAAGCCATAAATACATCAAGATTATATAAAAACACATTTTAGCAAGTCCAGACATACATCTGGTAAAGAATGTTATAGTCATAGTTTGTAAGCAAAACATCACTCTTGTGACTGCAAAACAGCTGGTGGCTGGTTTCATTTTTTTGCTAGTTTTTCTTTAACTATTTTTTAGAAAACATTATTGTGACACTTGAAAAGCAAAATTTTATTTAAAGTCATACTTTAAAATCACAGCTTTTAATATATATAAATATATACATACACACACACTTATAAATACACTGAGCAAAAAGAACTTTAGCCAATTTTCATTTTATAGGAGTTCAGAAAGGAAAGGACAGTGGTGGGTTTTGTCAAATCTAGTATGTGTGATACAGCTTTTCATGTGCTCCCAAAGACCCTGGAAGGCAGCAACACAGCAAAATATGGCATCATCAGGTCAACCATAGTTTTAATTAAAGTATCAGCACCCCAGGAGCTCTAATAGCCTTGATGAAGGTGAATACTCTGGAATAATTGCTAGCAAATTTATTAATCCTTTTGTTATTTCACAAAATACTTTTGTACTGGACCATCTAATTTGGTCATTCAACATTCTAATGTTAATATATGCTTAAGTCATATTGTACTCCTGACAACAGTCTGTTGTGTTTTTGTTTTTAAGGTTTTTTCCTATGTTTTGCACTTGTGGGACTTTGGCAGCTCTGGTCTGCCTGTGCTCCTGAAACAGGGTTAATTTTTCTCTATCTACATCATTCTTCATCATATATGTTGAGAATTTTTTGAAAACTCCACATAAAAGCATAATCTTTTCCTCTTAATTTAAAACTCCTTTGGAGAATGTGACTTACTTCTCTACTTGTTAGAAAAGTTACTGTGACTTTGAAAGCACTAATTTCTTCAGCTCCCGGCTGGGTGATTTTTTTCTGTGTAGTTCAAAAACCTTTCTTTCACAAGTTTGATAGACTCCGTCTCTTCAAGTACTTCACTAACAGGCTTTTTATTTTAGAAGAGAATCCTTTGTGGCACAGGGTTTTGTACCTATTTTTCAGCATGTACATTATATGCTGTATCAAAGCACTATTGCCTTTTCATGTATGGCACACTGTTTTGGACTTAGCTTCCAGGAAGCCATTACAGAGAGACAAAAGATGGCACAGAGTCTTTTTAGTGCAGAAAGGACTTGATAAATGGCCTCAAAACTTTCAGATTTCTTTTCACACAGTTAGCCGCTGAACACTTAGAGTCCTAAGAAATCCTATTATTTAATTGTGTGTTTCTTTTCCAAAGCAAAATGTGCTGTTCAGCTGGGGAATAAGTACTGTGAACTATGAGGTTAGAAGCCTTTAAACCTATTACTAGTACAGGTGGCATCTTCAAAACTTCTAGAAAGAGCCAGGACTTTACTTTGTAATTTTTCAAGGGTTTTAAAATTTAGAAGTAGATTGTATTTGGAGTAAATTGGGCATTTTTTTCTTCCTCTGGAAGAATACTCAATGAATTAAACAGGCGATACAACTGTGGTTTTGGATAAACATATTTATCACTATTTTCATAAGGAGAGTGTGAAAAACAATTTAATTAAATTTAGTTATGTAGTGGTTTGAGATCAGCACTAATAGTATCAAGTAAACCACGCCACATCTCTGAAATTTGTATTTACAAACTGAGTGTTGTACATAAACTGCCAACCATTGAACCTTCCTGTTTCCAGGTTTAACAGCTTCCCAAAGACTGGGAAAAGCTATCTTCCAAAATAATCTGAAATCTCTAGGATGATTCTTGTGATAAAGTTCTCTTTGTGCATTTTAAAATGATGTTTGAAAGGATGGGCCTTTCTGAAGTCCCATGTTCTTTAGCATGAAGTCCCTGTTACTTAGCAGGACTTCCTTTAGGCTTCAAGAAAATGAACAGCACGCTACGCTGCACTCCACAGTGCATGTAACCTCTTAAAAGTTCAGCCAGGCATTTCACCCACAATATTTTTACTCTTATATTTTTCAGCCTTATCATTTCCATTCAGGGATTGTCATCAGACAAGAGCTCATTTTCCCTGGAGGCTCTCAAATATTTTGTTGGAAATAATAGCTGCAGATACGTCTAAAGTAAAGAAAGATTTATGGAAATAAATAAATAATTTAAATAAAGATGTCAAAATCTATTATGGGCCGTTTAACCTTTAATCAAAAGCGTTTCAGAAACAGTTTCGCAATTTTACCTCTGAAAGGATTCACTGCAGTTTTCTCTTTGCATATATGAATATTTCTGTTTCCAGACTTCATTAAAGTATGATTTTTATTTTTTTAAATCTATAAATATCTGACTGAAAAGCCAGAGATCCCTGTTATGCTGTAGGTGAATTCCCATCCGACTGGGCACCTGCCATGCAAGGGAGGCCCTGCTGAGCAGGGGGGCTGCACTGGCAGGTCTCCAGAGCTCCCTTCCTTAGCCACTGTCTGATTTTGGGATGCCCATAGTACATCACTTGTTCAGTTCTATGAAAATTCCTCTCTCTGTGGCTTTTAACTACTCCTTAACATCTTGCTATAATCTTGTAATCTCATTCAGCTCTCCCCGCCTCTGCATGCCTGTTTTGTCCTTGTTTAACTGCTTGCGTGGGTAAGGCAAATGCTGGGACTTTGGATATGCCTGATGCACAGAGAGCAGGACTGATCATCACCCAGAGAGGTGAGAAGAGATTCAGCCCTTGAAATAGGTATTGTGTTGTGGGTGTTTTTACATTTGCAATGGCACAACACTTGGACAGCAAGCCAAAGTTACTGTGGAGAATTTGGAGTAGCAGAGTGTTGAACCTCCCTGTCATATGTTACAAATGGATCCTGTTTTACATAAATGTTTGGACCTCTTAAAATCATGTGAGTAGACTTGATCACTGAATTTATGCTTGTCTTACAGACATTGCCATTAGAGCTGTCACTAAAAGAGCATCTCTGGCCTCACAGGAAGGGACATATGCATTAGATTTAGGACATCCATGAGCCAGGGACTTAGCAAGTCCTTTTACATTTTAAAAAAGCCAGACATTTCAAAAACAAAGGTATACACCTTGCTGTTGTGTGGATAGAAGCCAGCACAAGGTTTCAGCAGTGACTTACTTTTTTCACTGAGCCAAAATTCACTGTGCTTTCTGCTGTTGTCACATATCTTTGATTTTTTTCTTTGTTATGGTATATTAAGTTTTCTTGGCATTTTTGCAACTGATGCCAAAAGTGCTTTTTTTTGGTAGGTGGTATAGCCTTTGGAGAAACCCAGCACTATTCAGGTTGAGCAACCTGGTCTGGCAGAAGGTGTCCCTGCCCATGACAGGGGGACTGGATGAGATGATCTTAGAAGGCTCCTTCCAACCCAAACTATTCTGTAATTCTATGATTGCTTGACAAACTCAGATTTTCTCCCCAAGTGGCTATCCATCAGCACCCCCCAATGCAGAATAAATGTTTGCTTTCAAAATGTAAAAAAAAAAAAGATAAATAGCCTTTCCCCCTTCATAACTCCTGGCTTTTGAGACACAGATTAATGGATAAGAAACTCAGAGCTAATAAAACCAAAGTTGAAGTTTATTATCATATGCTCATCACAACCACTCTCAGATTTGTCATTTCTCCATCATCAGTTGTCCAGTGATGAATGTTCACTGAAATCTCTGATAATGTTGTCTGTCATCATCTGCCAGTTCTTAAAATATTAACATTACAATGTTAATATCTGTTTCTGCTTTTATATGGAATATTTCAAAATCCTTATTACACACAATACCAACAGCCTTTTCTATATGGTGTGACCTCATGGGTTTTGTTCATATTTGTAGTCCCTGCAGCACCTGCTTGAGTACTATGATTTTTTTCCTTTATTCTTAGCTTTTTGGGGCTTTCTGTCAGTCTCCAAGAAACTAAAACAGTATGTGTACTGTCTTTTATGCCATGGTCTTTTGATCTGTTCTTTAGTTTGATATATCCAAGCATCAGGCCAAACTAATTTTCTGGATGATGTTTTTATTTCCTGGGAAGTAGCGGTGCTGAGGCCCTTGGCATGTGGTGGTTCTGGTAGCAATGGCTACCAAACTTCCTCTCTGACATCCAGATAAGGCTGGAAATTGGTTAGGAAAATGTAATCACACACAAACACACCTGGACATATGCTGATTCTTCAGCTTATCAAAAATAAGTCCCTATCAGTGTCCAGCTTCCTTACAGTCTGTAATACTGCAGATTTTTTTCTTTATTTTCTTTTTTGAGCTTAATACTCACAGCTGAGATATTTTTGCTTTAGTTGAAACGCAAGTGACATTGTTGCTTAAAATTATTGGTATATAAAGCCAGAGAAGAGCTTTAATTTTACAAAATTCCCTCCACTGAGATGCCCTTAACAGTATGTCTCCAAGCTCAGGTTACCAAGAGGATTCAAGCAGGTAACACTTGTTTTTTTTCCCTGAGGGAGCCAAAAAACCTGTCTTATTTCCCATAGTTTTACCCCTAAATGCAAAGAAATTAAGCTGAAGCTTTGTTCCAGAGAAAAGCTGTATATGTCAACAATAAAGTACCAATAAGCAATTTTAAACTAACCTTTGAAAATTCTTGAAATACAGGCAGATTTAATTTGCATGATTTAAAAAGGAAAATTTTAGAGTAGATGAATTTATAGCTTAATGAGTACACAGTATTATGTTCCTATTCCATGATAGTTGGGGTGATTATGTTTACACAGACTGAATGACTGCAAACAAGCCCTTGAAACAGTGTTAATTAGAGTCATGATTCAGATAAACTATTCTCCTGCCAAGTTGAATTATGGTTTGAGGTTACTGCTATTTGTAAGTAAGGTGGTCTATTCAACAGAAAAGAAATGTTTCTAGTCTACAAAAAAGAAGGTTTCTATATATATTGTATATATATCTGACTCAGATGTAATTTTTATATTTTTCAATTACGAATCTTGTCCACAGAACTACCACTTGTCAGTATTACTGTACCCATACCAAGGCAGAAGATATTGGCCACATTTGAGCTCAGGATTTCAGGCTCTCTTGGAGCCAGGCACATGCCAGGCACATGTGCCTACAAGTGCCTTTTCATACAACATACTAAAATGAAAATATTATTGAATATTAAATAAAAAAAATTAATATTCAAGGTATATTATTTAATTATATAAATGTTTATATGTTTTAATAGTAATAAGGTATTTCAAAACTGAATTTTGTTCTATCCCTATAGTAACACAAAAGCTGTACAGAGGTACAAATCTATCTAGGGGTGATAGAAAGGCACTAGACCTAGCACCTCCAGCATCAAAAACTACATAAAAATTATAAACAGAAACCTGAAGGTAGGCATAAAACATTATACATTGAATTTATGATCCCACAGCAGCAGTAATAAGGCTGTGTACATTTCTTATAGAAGACCTGGTGTGAACTTTAAATAAAATATAACCTTAACTATATAAAACAGAATGGCAAGGTTTCCATAAATTATCTTATGTGAAAATCTTGCAATAATGAAAATTACAGTCATGTATTCTTTAAGGACTATACAGGCATGATAACAGAGTTGTTAACAGACCTCTCAAGATGTCTATTAAAACTGATTTTTGATGACATTGTTCATTTAATGTCATCCCTTTAGCATTCCTTCTACTTATGTCTTTTAGATTCCTTAATATTGGAAGCTTTTAAGGCAGGTTTCTGTTCAAGGCAGAACATGCAGCTTCCATATGTGAAATGAGAGAAGGGCAGTAAGGGGCATCCAGCTCTCCAGACAGGGTTTAGCAATGACCCTCTGTGAGCTGAACTTTGCTGTGTTAAATAGAGACATTGCCTCACACACTAACACAAACCCAGTTTTTCTTATGCCTTCCAGAACAAATCAGTGAAAGCCCAAGGTTTTGCTGTTTCCAACCTTGAAGTCCCATTCACACACTTGGTGTGACACTAACCTACACGTGTCACACGGTTGGGTTTACAGAAGCCTTTTCTCAGAGGGTAAGAAATGTTACACCCAACATCTTACACAAGTCTTCTGTCCCAGTGATGGCACAGACCAAGCACAGCATCCCTGCAGTCCTCAAATCGTTATCTCCAGCCAGCCCTTCAGCCTCACTGAAACAGTGTCAAGAGTGCTGTCTGTCCCGTGTGACGACTCTCCAAACAAGTTAGAGAGGGAAAAAGACCTCATATGTGTATTGTTTCATCAAGACATCATACACCATTAGTTCCAGCCTCAGTGTTTGTCCTTTTGGAATAGACTGAAGCCTGCCAGGAGGTCTGCAGAAGGTTACATCCCTCTCATCCTGCCTGGGCATGACAGAGCAGGTGCACACTGGCACAGATGGAAGCAGCAGCACTCAGGGCAGGCCCCTGGTCACCAAGCAGCTGAGCACTTTATAGCAGTCTGCAGTTATGATTCAGCTCCAATAGCCCTGGAGACAATTCCAGGTTTTACAGCTCTGCACTGCTGCAGGTGCTGGGCAGGAGGTGCAGAGGTTGCTGGGCAAACAAATCTGGGAACAGAAGAGCACAGAGCACAAAGGAACGCTGTTACAGCCATGTATCCCTGCCTCCCTAGGCAGGCTGAGTCTTTCCACAGCACTTAGCCATCTGCACAAGAAAACAGCATTGGCAATTAAATAAATGATTCCACACCCCAGACTGTCCTGATAAATTATTATTTTCTCAAATAATTGTTGCATTAAAAGAAAGTTGCATGGCTAGCTCATTTTCCCTTCCTCAAGAGAGACAAGATCAAGACATTGAAATTAATGTTTAGGACAACATGCATGGATGTATATCTCACCAGCTATCCACACAGTTCAGATGCTGATCTTCCACTGATGGGAAATCAGAGGTGTCTGTGTGCATGTGTGTGTGTGTGTGTGTGTGTGTATGCTTTTCTGCATAGGCTTAGCAAAATCAAGAGCACTAAAGATATTTTTTCATATCAGAAATTGGACCTAAGTGCAGATTTGTTGCCATCGGGTAGCTGTGACAGCACCATGCTTGCTTCCATCGATGTGTCCTCTCATACAGTGAAAGTTCTCACAGAAATGAGTATTTTCTTCTCTTTCTGGAAAGAAGAACTTAATGTCCTCCTTCTTTGCTGGAACAGGACACTTTTACAAGCTTGCTGACATGGCAGTGTCATGAGGGCAGCGATGTGACAAGATTTGAGAGTCCTTTAGCTGTTTCTACAGGAGTCTCTACAGGTGAGAATTACTCCAGAAGTAGTTTTGTTAGGGTACTTATGCTGCTCAGAGAGCACCAGAGGAGATTATCCTGGCAGAATTGAATTTTGCCAAAATATTGGTGTCTGCACACTGTTGGAACAGTGCCAAGTACAGGACATTTTCTCAACAAAGTCTTTGAAGTGCAGCTTCTGTTAGAGTTGTTTCTTCTGTCTCCTTTAGAAGCACAAAACATCCTTATGTAGAGAGTTCAGTACAGAAGGTGTCTGAAAAAAGGAGGGTCAGCATCTTTGCAGGTATCTAAGACTTCCTGTATTTCTTTTTACTAGTTACTATTTTCTTAATTTTTTTCACTGCAGTTGAAAATCTTTGTCCTATTTAGTTTGGTTCACACCTATCCCGAACCTCAATTATTATCCATTGTATATTTCACTGGAAATTCATAATTTCCCCGTGAGTGTCTAAACCGAACTGACAGAGAAAAAGAAATAAATATAAACTACATTAGGAATACAGACACAATATCACAACGAGCTCTCATTGTAGGCTAAACTGGAACCTGTTTTGTGTTGATATTTATATTTCTAACATCACAGTGACTCATTGTTGCCTGCTTTTTGTACATACTTCCTCTTTGTGGGAAGGGCAGGAGCAGTGAACTGCACACATTTGGAAAGGAAATGAGACCTCTCAGAAAAGAGAGATCTTTTTCAGAATAATACAAAGAGCCGATTGCATGATCTAAAATTAACTGTGAAATCTGTATGTCTGCCCTAGTCTCCCTACACACACACTCTATGGGGTGCTCCAGGCTTCATTCATGAGGGACTAGGACTGATGAACTATTTCTCATACTTTTTCATAGCACCAGGTGCACCAGGAAATGAAGTTTTCATTAATGTAACCTGTGAATGTCAGGACATCCAGAATTAAAACACAAAATGCCAAACGATGTGTCACCAGGTACAAGGAGATGAGTGTGGATAATGACCCATGAGAAACACAGCAGTTGGTAGCAGTTTGGAGCAGTTTGCAACAGAAAAGATGAAATTACCTAATATATGCCTGGAATAGGCAGTTGATGCCTATTTCCTCTTGTTAGATTTCAATATAATCTTTTTGCTGTTAGATTGAGATTAATACTTGCTTGATGTAATTCACTGTTTGCTGTTGGAGGATTCTGCTTTAGGAGAACTTCCTGTTGGACCTCAGTCCTTATCAAACTGGCTGTTGATAAGAATTACAGCTGCTTGCTTTTCTCCATTTATACCCAGTACTTACTTCAAGAAATAATGAAGCGTGATTATATTATACTGTCGATGCAATTTCCCTTTTTAGTTGGTTTTTTTTTATATAAATGTATAGTTTTAGAATATTCACACAATATAACCTGAACACACAGGTGAATTTTAGAGTGCTTTGCCATACCAGACTTCATAAGATAAGTTTTGCTGCCAAAACAAAATCTAAATATTTGTTTCCCACAGAAGGTGTGCAGTGTTTAGAAAAATTTTGCTGACTCTACTTGGAGTTTAAATTTCCTCCACTTCTAAAAAAGTAGATATGCTACAGAGAAATTCAGAATTAATATGACTGTTCACCAAAAATCCCAGAATTCTTGTTTAAGCAATAGGTGAAAAAAACAAACCACAATATTTGGAGGAAAATTGAAGTATAAGGAAGGTACTTGCTCAGTTCAGCTGAATATTAAGAAAGATCACACTAATTTATAGAAGTCAATGGATCATGGGACACAGGCAAACCAGTATTAAACTGATTTCAAAATAGGATCCTGAAATTTTTACTGAGAATGCTGTCTTCATTGCTGGGCTAGTAAAGTTAGGATTTGTCATGCATTTCTATCAATGGTGATAATCCAATGACATATCTGCAGACATGTCTAGCAAATAGATTGAAACACTTTTTAGTACCTTAAAAACATACTATTTTCCCAACCCAGGATGATCTGATTTCCACTTGATTAACTATAATCTCAATTGCTACATGAAACAGTGCTTTCAAGAAATGTCACCCAACTTGTAAAATAAAATTCACTAAAACTAATCAGCATTGTCTCATACCATAAAATCACTTTTCAGTAAAATCACACAGGCATTTCACCTTTCCCTCTCTGTCCTCTTTTTTTTTTTCTTCATCACAAGAAGCAATTTTGTACTTTCAAATAGTCTCCAAGTGTCAGCCACTACTTTCATTTCCTCTTTTATATGATTTCATAATTTCATTCTGTATTTGCTTCCCAATCTGCAATGTAACTTCTTGTTCTTTCGCTGTTGTGCTCTATGGGTCACATTGGTGCTCTAATTGCTCACTAAGTCATTTATTCATAGTTCACCATGACTCTCTGGAATGCCTATTGAATGCCTTTGCTAGTGGGTTGCAGAACAAAGCCAGCAGCAAACTCCAGTCAGCTAAAGAAACACCCTGGGGAGTTCAGGCTCTGGCCATGATGCCAGAGGCAGGATCCCGAGAGGGACCTGTGGGAAGCAGCCCAAAGGCACAAAACTGCTCTGGGAGTGTGAGCCTTAACTGCATTTCTCTTTCCAGGGCATTTGCTTTATGCTGTAGGAGATGCCTGCCAGTCCCTAAATGCTGTTCACCCTGTGCCAGGGGCTCCTCACCTTTCCCTCTCTGCCCCTCACTTCTCTCCTCACAGCTTCTTTGGGCAGATCTCACCAGCTGCTGAGACACTCCTCTTGTCCATTGTTTTTTTATGTCTGTCCACAGGGTGGAGGTCATGACTTGCATGTAAGCCAGCCTGCACATAAAATAAGCATTAAAACTAGAATTATAGACGGATCAAGTAATGGAACAGAAAGGGAGGGTGGAAAGCAAGAGGAAATATTTGTGTGCCAAAGGCAACAGGAAAAAGTTCTTGTAGGGAGGAATATTTCATCTGTGGTTTGTCACTTGTCATGTTGTTTTCTACACCACAGAGCTGCAGTTCAGCTCTCACTAGCACAGAAATTTAATGAGGAGGCTGGAGCCTGCTGTAGGACCACTTGATGTTTAATTGTGGATGCAGGCAAAAGTGCATCGACCCTGGAGAGCCCACGCCTGGAGCTGTTGTTAGTGGGGCTCGAGCTGGAGGGCTGGCAGTGAGGGCTGACACTTCACAGTGTGAGGCAGGGCTAGTGTTAGAGAGAATCTGTGCTGGCAGCAGGTTGCCAGGGAAGGGAAGAGAGGCGCAGTTTGGCACTGTTGGAAACATGGTCTTTTCACATTGCTCTTGTCTTGTTTTTGAAGTACAAGTGCATCATACTATGTTTTCCTTTATTTCTCAGAGCCTAGTGTCTTTATTTCATAATTGGCATCTCATAGTCATGAAGAGAAAGAAAAAACCCAGTGTCTCCTGTGATTTTTCTGTCCTCTCAACAAAAGTGTTTTTGCTTAGTTGGTCAGTTATGTAGTCCCTTAATCCTAATAAAACACCAGCAAAAATTTGTCATGAATGTTACTACAATTTTCTCAATTATGTTCTGGACATCTTTTTATTCTTTAGTAATATCTTATTAAAGCAAGATTGTCTTATCAACAGCTTTAACCAAAACAAAATTACTATTTTCAGGCTTTAGGATGGGAAATATTTGAAAGTAGACTGAAGCACCTCTGGCCTGAGAAATCCCATGACAGGGAATCAGACCAGAGGAGACTTTTGATGAGATCCACATGCAGACTTGAGCTGTGGAGTGAGACACAGAGAAATAGAAAAACTTCAGCGATGCTGATGTAAAGAGGGGTTGATAATGAGTGACAGACAGCCGGGTCAGATGCAAGGCATCTGTAACTCCTACTGGGACACTCATGAGGGCTGATGATCCTGTCAGGGGCTAAGTCATCTGGTGTGTGCTCCCAGCCTGGGCTTCCACAGCCAGGCTGCAGTGGGTGCTGAGCGCTGGCTGATGTGCCACCTGCACTAACACCAGGAGTCAAGGGAGCCTCAGCGAAATTTCACCTTGTGTTCCAAAGATTTGGTGCAGATGGATCTCTGGAAGGCAAGAGCCACTCCTGGGACAGAGCCGCGGTGCAGAAAAGCATCAGACAGAAGAAAGTGGCTGCAATAACCCCAAAGCCTGGAAGAGATCCAAAGCACAAAGACAGAAAGAGTGAACCTAGCAACCAGACCAAAATTCAGACCTCTTCTAAACTCTCTTTTCCTGTCCATGTGTTTTGTTCTGCTTTTTGTTTCATTCTGATTCTGGAGGAAATGCTGGTATGTGTTCCTTCCCCTTACAGCTCAGACATAGTCAGGCACAAGTAGGTAACATCTGGGGAGAATGTATTTTTTCTCAAAGCTGAGCTGTACCACAAGGATTTGCTACCAGTTCATCCATCTTGCATGTGATGAAAGTCCTAACATAGTACCTACAAGTTTATTTTTTTCAACTGTCTTTTTTGTCTTCCAGGGTTTGGTATGACCACCCCAGCCACCGTTGGAGGCAAAATTTTTCTGATATTTTACGGCCTTATAGGATGTGCAGGGACCATTTTGTTCTTTAACCTGTTCCTGGAGCGCTTGATCACTGTCATAGCTTACGTCATGAAGTCCTGCCACGAGAGACAGCTGAGGAGGAAAGGGGTTCTCCCTCACAGCGGCCGGCGGGGCTCGGGGACCTCGGAGGTGGACAGCCTGGCGGGCTGGAAGCCCTCTGTGTACTACGTTATGCTGATTTTATGTGTAGCATCCCTCATCATTTCCTGCTGTGCCTCTGCAATGTACACACCGATCGAAGGGTGGAGTTACTTTGACTCACTTTACTTCTGCTTTGTGGCCTTCAGCACCATTGGTTTTGGTGATCTGGTCAGTAGCCAGAACATCAGGTACGAGAGCCAAGGCCTTTACCGCTTTGGCAACTTTGTCTTCATACTCATGGGGGTGTGCTGCATCTATTCCTTATTTAATGTGATCTCTATTGTCATCAAGCAGTCCATAAACTGGATATTAAAGAAGTTGGCCTGCAAGTGCTGCCACAGGTGCCAAAGAAGATTATTTCGTTCACGGAGGAATGTGGTGATGCCAGGAAATGTGCGCAGCCGGAGAAACATCTCCATCGAGACTGACATCGTCAATGAGAGCGACACGGACGGACGCCGTCTGTCAGGAGAGATGATCTCCATGAAAGACTTCCTGGCTTCCAATAAAGTCTCACTGGCCATCATGCAGAAACAGCTGTCAGAAACTGCTAATGGGTATCCAAGGCAAATGAGCTCTAATTCAAAGCAAAATGGATTCTCTGGTGGGGTTGGAGCCCTAGCGATTATGAATAACAGACTGGCAGAGACAAGTGTGGATAGGTAAAATGGCAGCAGTAATAACAGTGAAACAGTGTGAACCATTTCAACAGGTATTGAAACGTCTTGAATCAAGTGAAATAGCTAGGGGAGAGCACCACCAGAGGGTGGGATGATGTGAAGGGCATACCTCCTGATGGAAGACCTCTTGATTTTTTGGGGGCTGTCACTTAATGTTTTTGCATTGTACCAGTCCCAGCCTTCCTTCTTCCCCATCACTCTGCTCCTCAAGCAGGTTACTGCAGGAGGATTTTAATTTAGCCTTCAGATAAAATTTCCATGTCCTGTTCTTCTCCATTATGCTATGTACAGATTTCAGGATAAGAAATCTGTGGGATGGGAAGAAACCAAGTGTGTCTACTGAACACATTCTTAATTCAGAGATTGTTTGGAGCTTTCTGTCTTACTCTCATTGTGCCTGTTTCCTGGAAGTGACTTATCTGAGACCAAAAGATGAATCAGCCTTTGTGATATTGCAGATCTAATTTAATGAAAAATAGTATGAAAGTTGCTAGGTATATTCCAGAGTTATTGTAATGTGAATGGGGAGAGAATTTTGCATTTATAATTTATTTAGTCTTTCCTATAATAGGATACTGTCAAAAGTGATAGAATAAAAACTTATCCTACTTTTGTTTTCTTTTCTTCATTTGCAAAACATTATTCTTTTCCAAGGATACTTTTTCTTCTCGAATTGAATCACTGTGGCTTTCTGTTTCAAAAATGCCCAATTAAATTGACATACTGATGAGTGGTATGAATTATTCCACAACAGCAATCAAAGACTTTCCAAATTTCTGCTCATATTTGTCTCAATTGTGACTGAAGCATCAGCATTGTGTAATGCAAGTAGTAACTGAATTTACACAACAGGCTTTAGTATGCAATTAGATTGCCATGCCAGCATCCAGAGTGCTATCATCAATGACTGTGATCACAGAATCACTTTGGCAGTGTCCTTTTTCTCTTTCATGTAACTCTGTCATTCTTCATCTGTTTCTCTGGCTTTCAGTGATAATAATGACAGGGTCTTGATTAGGGAAATAGAAAATGTTTTAATTCCTTGTTTTTCTCAATTAAATGCTCTGAGTGCTCATAATGACTAGAAAGGAAATTTCAATGAGAAGAGTAATAACAGTGAGAAGATCATGAAAACAGGAAAAGTGATCTTTAATGACAGTGAAACTATCCTTTGTATTAGGTAGCTAGAGAAATAAGGAATTAAATTAACATAAAATCTAGCAAGAATTTAAGGAAGACTGAGCTGAATTCCTGATTCTCTTTTAAACATGCAACACATTAAAGCTAAACAATGTACAAGAGTGTAAATAAGCAGAATTGGTCACAAAGGACCCCATCTCCTGGAAAGAATAGTGTATGCATCAGGACTAAATGTTTTCTCACAGCTGGAAAGCCTTTCAGAATACTGCAGTATTAGGAAATTTAGAACATCATTATGTAGTTCTGTCATACAGAACAATGCAGATAGCCTCTTCAGTTTAATTTGTATAAGGAATTCATTATTTTTCTTCATTCTGGCCTAAAGTTCTTTTACTTAGATTTCTAATATTGTAGAAAAACATTTTTATACTCATTTTATCAATATTTGAATTTGAAAACAAAAGCTTGGAATCCTTTTATATAATAAGCTAACCCCAGATATTCAGCAAATGTACTTAACTAGTGAAAAAATTACAAGCTCTTTTGACATTATTAGAGGTAAAAATCCTGATTTAAAGTCAAATCCTGCTGTTCTTAGTTACAAGAAAAGCTTCAGGCTGAAGTCGTCAGTCCAAATTTTGATATCTGTCAACTCATCTGTGCAGCAGTGGAATAGTCTTAAGAGTATCCCTTCATATTTGCACCCATGTAAAATCTGAGTCCGCTTCCAAACCCTAACTTCTGTGGGAAAAGCAGTTTTATTTGGTTTTTGGGGGGGTTATGTGTTAGCAAAAATTGCCACTGCGCTGTTTCAGATTAAATTATAATACCCAAGATCCATTACACTGTCATGCATCTTGGTTTGTTATTTTTTGTTTGTTTGTTTTTTTGGAGTTTTTTTTTTTTATTCAGTTTTTGTTGGTTTGGGTTTTTGTTGTTGTTGTTGTTGTTGTTTTTAATCCCAAGGCCTTCTTTGTCTTAATCTCACTGAATAAAAGATACTTGGCTATAAAAACAGAGAAGTACTGCTCTGTTGCCTTCTTTCCAAATTCATTCAGAAACACCTCTGCCTGTAACCCTAAGATCTCGTTGTTACTGCTGTATTCCTCTGCCAACTAGCAGAAATAGTACAGGACTTAACCCATTGCTTCAGCAGTCATTAAGAGGGTCTTCAGGTGGTTTCAAGACATGGGACAGTTGTGTTGCTTTGTCCCAGTCTTTCTGGTAACCAGAGCTGGTTTCTCATCACCACAAAGGAATCTTTGTCAGCTATTTTCAATAGGTCTGGAAACATCCACGGTTATGAAAGCAAGGGACTAATAAATAGTCTTTATCAAAGAGACTTGACTTGTGAGGGATCTTTGGTGTGCACTGGCTCTGTTTTCATTGATCAGCCCTGACCTTCTGCTCACTCAAGCACTGCCTTCCTCATGACCCAAGCCTGCCAGGTGCAAGAGCTCTGCACTGGTTTTTTGGCTGGATTTCGTGTCCACTGAAGATAAGGAGGGAACAGCTGCACTAATCATCTCTAGTCAGATGTCAATTGCCAGAGATGAAGGACCAGCATATTCTGTCCCTGTGCCATCTTGTGCCATGATGTCATCCTGTCCCTAAGTGGCCTCTGACTTTGTCATTGAGTTCCCCTTACAGCAGCCACACTCTGCATTGAATGAGGTCTCCTTTGCCAAGGAGATTCTGTAATTCTTAGAGAATATCTGCGGATAAATAAGACTTTTAAGATCAGAGAGAGCAATTTCTGACTACAGTCCCATGGTACTATTACAATTGTTTTACTAAAGGCATTGAAGAGAGAAATTGCCAAAAGCTCTGATTATAATGAGCTATAATATTATAATTTAATAGCAACACATTAAATTTGCAAAACAAGTGGAGTTACAAATGTACACATACCAAAAAAAGAGCAGAATTTAACACAGGAGTGACAAATGCCCATCCTGTGTGAAAAGCAAATTACAATAAAAATACAGATAACATCACATTTCTTGCGTTACTTTTTAAGGTAGCAATGAGGAATCAAAGGAGACAGAGATCTATTTTCAAAGCTGTGTAAATTTTAATGCTGTATTGCTTAACACTAAGATCTCAGTCAACAAGACAGAAACCTGTTTTCAAAAGTTTCTCTGTTGCCTGCCATGAATTTTCATGGTGGCTAGTGAGAAATGGGGGTGAGGTTTTTAAGGCAAAAATGCTTGGGGGAAAACATTGGATGTATTAAGATTCTGAATCTGCACTTTAAAGGTCAGGAGTACTACTAAAATCAGTGGGTTAAACTGCAGGTTGCAGCCTGCCAGGCTGAAAGTCCTTAATGGAGTAATCTGCTGAAATTTAACCTTATAGTTATGCCACAACTTAATAATATCATTATTGAACAGTATAATTATTTTACATTGAAAGGAAGTATCTAGTGCTAACCAAAATACAATCAAATAAAAGTAGAGGTAGCTCTTAGGGTTTTCTTGCTAGTTTAGGTTTTGTAAAATCTATGCATCAGGCACTTTGCTGGTAAGTAGCTGTGAAAGCAGTTACATTCATTTATCTCCATGAAGGACATGGGCTGCTTTTTGCAAGGACTTGAACAGACTCTTCAAAGGCATTTAATTCCTGCTGGAAGTGAATTAACTTCCCACCACACACCGACTTTCAGTAGAAGTCAGGTACCTGATTCCCTTAGGCAATGTCAGAACCTCAGCCATGTATTAGGTTTTGAATCTAAGACGACCTGACGGTGTCCCTGAAAAGTTCAACCAGTTGGAACAAAGTTTCAGTGCTGCAGTGCTCTAATAGCTGAATTAATTTCTCTAAAAGCATTTCATAGTGAAAGCTTTGCATCAACCAAATAAGATAAACAATGTTTACATTTTGTTTTATTTAATCTTGGCCTCTGTTAGTTTTAATTATATTTGACATATTTACAAATTGAAGAACAAAGAGAAGGTTGGGCTGGGCATAAAAAAGAAACCAGCTCCATTTCTCCAACTGAATTGATCAAGAGAAAGAGGTCAGGTTTGGAAAAGAGCTTCTTGATTAATATTAGAGCTTCTTGATTAATATTATGTTTGAACTTCTTGATTAACATTATATTTGAATAAAGTTTATCTGGAGGGGAGGGTATTAAGTTGTTTGGATGACTCCTCTCCAACAGCTGTGGAAATGGAACTGTTTGTGTGACCCCTCAATGTCCCCACGCTGGGAACAGAAGCTCAGTGAGCCTCAGCTTAGAGAAGGGTCAGCATTTCCAAGCAATACAGTTGGAATCTTCTGTTGTTTTAATTTAGGCTACTAACACTGAGCTAACACAGCACTTTCTTAGATTCCTCAAGTAGTAAAGTTATTTTATCTAATTTCATGTACAAACTCTGGAGAATCACCAAGTGTTTTCTTTCCTCTGGGCAGAAAATACTGCCAAACACACAAGTACAATGTGTCTGTTTGAGAATGTTCACAGAACTTTTTTTGCTTAATCCAGGAAATAAGAATACAATCCCTTCCATATTCCTTTTTTCCCAAACATCTATTGGCAACAATATCTACACAATACTCTGCTTAATACTTTAAAAAGTCACTCTAATATGTGCCTTCAGTTTTCATTATTTGAAATTATTTGTGATAATAGAGTAAATATAAATTCGCAAAGACTTTGAGAGGCACAATAGTGAGATATGTTTTAAATGAAATATTATTTTCCACAGGCTGCCTAGCTTTCTGTAACGGGGAAGTTTGATGAAAGGCAGAATCAACTCTTTTCAAGCGAGGGTGAAATTTGTGGACTCAAATGGATTTCCTATTAGGTACATGCAGAAGCTCCCAGAGGGGCAAGATGGCTTAGTTTTCACAAATGTTATCTTGCAAAATGCTTTCCAAAGCCATTTCCCTTTTTAAAGCCATAGAACACTGTCAGTGTTTTCTGTTTGTCTTATCTGACAAAACTTAATCTTGCTTTTTTCATATCTTTAGAAGAAAAAGATGCACATGAAAAAAAATGAAAAAGCCATAGAACACTGTCAGTGTTTTCTGTTTGTCTTATCTGAGAAAACTTAACTTTGCTTTTTTCATATCTTTATAAGAAAAAGACGCACATGAAGAAAAATGAAAATGACCTTACATAACTTTTACATGTATTGTTTGGAGCTGCAGAAATCCTCCTCTTTATCCTAACTCAAGTTTACATCACAGTAATTTCTCCAGCTCACCAAAGAGGTTTGGTCTTATTAGTGAGCAGTCACAGCTCAAATGAAAGAACTTTAAAGTTGTATTTGTTCATCTGTTTAAATGAGGCATTGAGCTGATGGTCTGAGCAGTGGGTGCTGTGATAAGTTTGTTAGCATTCAGAAGGCTGGAATCACCATTGTTCTCATCTCTGCAATGGTCAGGGAGACACTGAGTAGAGTGCAGAAGAGTCCTTGGTGCTGCAGCAGCAGCAATTGCTGGCCATTAACCTTTGGGTGTCCTGCTGTCTGCACTTAGTGCCCAGGGCCAGAACTAGGCAGAGATGACGCTGTCCAGAACCACCAGTTCAGAGATTCACAGAATAATTTACTATGGAAGATGCCTCTGGATGCCATCCTGTCACTCTTTTCCAAAGCAAGCCTAGCTAGTTCCTGCCCATCTGTAATTTGCTGGATGATGCTCCTTCAGCACTCTGTTCACAGTGTACTGACAGTGCCCTTCTTGCATGAATGAACAACACTCCTACCAGGAGAAAGTAACAGACCTTCCTCTGAACTATTGCATTTGGGCAAATACTTAGCTCTAAATTAAACACATTTCTTTGTAAATAGCATCCAGACAGCTGCTTTTCACAGCCCCATACAGAGCAGATGGGTATTTTGATCCCTAGGTATCATTCTTGTTGGCAGTCTTATTTGAGATGGCAGAGACTGAAAAGGTCAGTCTGTGTGCCCTAGGCTCCTAGGCAGGGGTATTACTCTACTGGCAAGCAACCCATGGCACTTTGGCTCTACACATTGGATTTGGCTGGATTCTCACTCAAGAATGGATTCTGCTCTACTGAAATCAATGCAGACTTTGCTTCTGGATTCTTCATCTGGCATTTTGCACAAGAATTAATTTCACTTTACAAAATAATCCAAAGAAATGTGACTAGCCTTTTGCTTTGCTTTTACCACCAACTGTGCAAAGGCTAATTCTTCTGTGCAAAGGCTAATTCACTGCACTCATGCAGTGCTGTGTTCTGCAATAAGTTATTGCCCAGGAACCATTTTTTGGTCTACAAAATAATAATCTACTTCTAAAGAAGACCAATTTAAAATTGAAAGTACACAGATTAATATCTCTAAGAATTGTTTGGTAGTCATTGATTTCATCAGCTGAAAAAACTCTAACAAATAACACATTTTCCATGAAAATTCCTGCAGTTCTGCAAGGGTCGATTTTGCTCCCTGGTGACTGCTTGTGTCAGCTTGTTCTTTCTCTCAGCTTTCTGCTCTCAGTCCACACCTGCAGGACCCTCCTCCCTCTTTTTTTTCCCTTTCTGTTTATCTTTTTTCTTAGTTCATCTAATTCTTCTGTTAACCAAATATACCATGGTATATATACCACACAAAGCAAGTCAGGAGGAAAAGCAAGTGAGGCACAGAGAGTTCTGAATGCCCCATCAGCTGAGAAGGTGTCAAACAGAGCTTACACCTCCTCAGATTGCAGCACAGATGCAAAGGGTAAACAGCAAGTGTTGTGATATTTTAGCATCTCTAAAAAAAAGATCCCTTTAATCTGCCAGGATTTTAACTTCTTTATTCATGGTTATATCCCTGCCTTTTGCTCTTTTACCTTTGGATGCCTAAGGCTTTAAGGCCCTGTGCATAAACAACCGAAACCACAGAAATGTTTCACCCTCTTTGCAGAAGATTTGGTCGTGTTTGGCACCATGTAAGAGGTCTGTGCAGTAGCAAGAATTAGAATCCACAAACCACAGCCCATAATGATAAGAAAATGGAGAACTTTGTCATGCATCTAATGAATTTCCAGTGTTAGTTGTCCCAGGCAACCTATTGCAATCCTATTGCAGAGCATCTTAATTTTAAACATTTTCCCAGATGCTAAATTTATCTCTCCCTTGCTACAGCTGAGGCACATTGTTTGCATTTGAGCTTCGCTGAATATGGAGAACAGAATATTCTCTTCCTTTTTGAATGGAAGGTATTTTTTACAATATCTCATCTCAGTCTTTGCTATCGCAGGCTAGAAATATCCCCTTCCTTATATGACATTGCTCTACCATTGCTCTACCATCCTCCAAATTGTGCTTCATCTCTTGGTCACTTTTCCTTTCAAGCACGGTACTCAAAATGAGATACAGAGATAGAGAAAATATATTGTTAATAGAGAATGGAGCAGCATGATTATTTTCCTCATATTACCTACCTATCCTGTTCCTGTTTCTGGACTGGTCTTTGCTATTTTAAAACACTGTTGATTCATCTTCAGTTTTTCATAAAATATCAATGCCAAATTCTTTTTTTCAAAACTGCTTCCTAAACTATAGTACCTCCAGTTATGCAGGTGATTATTCTGATGTACCATCTTTCATGGATTGTTATTGAGTTGCTTCTGTTTTTTTCCAGTCTTTATCCGTATTGGTTTGAGTCCTAGTCTTTCAGCATCTTTGCCACCCTGACTGCCTGGAATAATCTTCGGACCTAAAATTGTGTCCTGTGTTCCATCATCCAAGTTAGTAATAAAAACACTGACCCAGTGTTTTTGCAAAACCCAGTCAATATTTTCTTCTGTTTGAAATAAAACAATTGGTCTGTACCTACTGTTGTCTGAACACTGTTTCCCAATCAATTTTACACGCATTTCATGTTAGTTTCATCAAGTGTAAATGACAGTAAGCTTGCAATTGCAACATTTTTATTCCAGGCTGTCATATATGAGCTAAAAAAGATCTAGGTTTCAAATCCCAAGGGAATTTGCACAACTGATTAGTTGATGGAAAAGTGGTTCAATTTTAAAATGATACAAAAGTAAATCTTGATTTGCCAAGTACGCAACATAAAACTCCACTCTGTCCTTTTACCGTTGCATATTGTAAAATAGTTGTGTTCTCAGAGCTACAGAAATAGATGAAACTAATACAAAGATCACCTGGAAGAATTCAGTCTGAAGAATATGAAAGTACTTTGACAATACATGGAAGGACTTGGGTTGGCTTTTACACATTGTCTTGGTTTGAAAGATAGGTGTCTGCCAAGGAAGGCGAGAACCTCCTTGGAATAAATGGAAAAAAATATGACCCCCTTTCCTCAGAATTATTGTAACTTTGAGATTAAGAAGCTCTGAGGCAAAGGACTAACAGTTCTTTACTAGTATGTGCATGTACAGAACAAGGCAAACAAACAACAACCATGGCAGCAACAGCAACAAACGAAATCCCAAATCCCAAACCCAGTCCCAGCCTTCCCTCGGCCGCAGGCACTTCCCCTTCGGTGCAGTTCCGCGCACGGCCAGCAGGGGCGCTGCTGGCTCCCGGCCGGGCTGGGCGGGCGCGGTGATGTCCCCACGCCTGCAGGGGGCGCTGTGGCGCGAGCTCAGCCACCCTCACGCGGCAATGGCGGGCGGGCTGGGCGCCGAATGGGGCTGCAGCAGGAGCCACGGAGCGCGGCTGGGACCAGCAGACCCCAGAGCAGCAAAGGAAATGTATCAGAAACTGCGCAGCTGTAGCAGGAGCTGCAGAGTGTCCTGGCAGGCAGAGAGTGCGGGTTAGAGTGTAGCAAAACAGCCCAAGTCAGAGCAGAAAACAGCGGGGCTTGCAATGGCAGCTGGGCTCCTCTGCAGCAGCTGCCGCACACAACCGGGGAGACGCGTCCTCTGGGAAGGGGGAGCAGGTCGGGGTCCTGGGTTTTTCCCTGAAGCACCTGAATAGATGGTGAGGGTCCCTTCCAGTCAGAATGGGTGTTAGTAAGGTCCCAGTTCAACACCTGAGCAAAGGCTCACCCACAGCAGGAGAAGCAATGGGATGACAAAAGCTCCATCATGGCAGGGAATTCTCAAGGCAGCACCCCCAGACCATTTATGCCTCCTCTGATGCCGAAAGCGAGAGAGGGAAAGGAACTGAGCCCAGCCCGTCACCACCTGGCCAAAATGTCACAGTATCTTTGCCCTTCCTAAGAGAAAATCCACCAGGTAGGAAACCAGCTACACTTTCCCCTCCTCTTCCTCCCAGCCACATCTTTTGTTCTCTTAAATATTGGTAGTTATTGTTTCTTAGCAACAGATGGGACAAAATTCCATGAGAGAAAGAAACAAAAGGAAAAATCCTAACCCCCAACATATGTCTAAAACACAGCATGTATCTTCTACTGATTAAAATCCATTAAAAAAAAGTCAAACATCAGCATGGAATATTTTTCCACAAATATTATTTTAATTTAAGTTTATATATCAAATCCTATTTGAAGTGAAATTATGCTAGACATGTTTAACCTTACTGGCTACAAGTACTGAAACACAAAACAATTATTTTTGTGTGTGTGACAAAAAGGTTTTTCAAGAAATTTTTCCCTTGATGTGTCAGGCTGTTGATTATCTTTTTTCAAACACTGATCTCCTTAAGAACATCAGGAATAGAGCCATGTAACCAGCAGATGATAGAAACTTCCTTCCTTCAATTCCCAAACAAACCTTATGGATTTATAATGTATGTGCTGAATGTGAGGGTGTTCATTATTCATTAGTTTAAGGCATCTTGGCTTATGGTCCAAGCAAATGCTCTTCTGACAGAAAAAAGAAGGTGTTAATGTACTTAGTGTTCCCCTCAGGTACCCATCATAAGCAAATCCTTCTTCCAGGAAAGCTGGCCTGAGCTAAGGCTTGCTGGAGGGAAGTTATGCTGCTCCCTCTCTGAACCCTGGAGAGTTACACATTAAATATACAAAATCAGCTTTGTATGAAATAGGTCAGTACAGTAAAGTTACTGTACTGTAAAGTACTTGCTTGATTTTGATAAACTTTGAATGGGCTCATGAAAGGAGTTGTATCACAACTGTTTGGCTACAGCAATAACTGCAGGAAGCAATTTCTGGCACAGAGCTAAATGGGGACTCTGGAGGCAAATATAGGTTAATAATAACAAACAACAGAGACGGTGTAGAACAGGACCACAGAAAGGAAAGTGATGAGATTTGACTAAATATACTCCTCATCTTCTTACTACCATTAGGAAGTGACACTGGACGTCAAAGACTGGATGTACATTAGGACTTTTAGAAGGGAAGCACTGGTCTCCTTTCTGATGGGATGCTGAAGTGGAAATTTTTAGGCCTGGTTTTTAAGAAATGCATAAGCAAATGCATGGTAATCTGTGGTAAACTGCAGCAGGAGAATGCATGATAATCAAAGTGTTTGAGTTATTATTACAGGAACAGAGCATTCTTTTGAAGTGAAGGACTTGAATATCTTAATAGGTTAACCTAGGAACTTTAAATAGGTTCCTCTCAAAGAAAATTTCCAAAGTATCTAGACAATTTAGATGCTTGAACTTGAAAATAGAGTTGTTTTCAGCCAAGTTCCATTGGTCACCTTAAAACAGCAGCTGTGTTTCCAACACCAGCCCACTCTGACAGTCCCCTTACACCACAGCTCACAGAAAGTGGGGGATGTGCCCATGCCACCCCAAATGCCTCTTTGAAAGGAACGCACTCACCAGATGCTTCTGTCTCTGCACAAAGAGCTGGGGCCCTTTCACACCTGGAGGGTTCCAAGGCATGCCCAGCCCATTGCAAGGGTTTCCCCCACTCTTGCTAGTTGTTTTCATGGTTATCCAGCCTTGATTTTCCCAAGGAGCAGGCTTTCCAGCCAGGCAGCCACCCGTTCCTTGGGCTTCCCTGCCATCACACCCCAAAGTACCCACGCAGCCACCCACCATGGTAGCAGAAAAGGCTGTGCTTTGGGCCATCTGCCCAGTCTCTGACAGAAATTTCACTGTCCCACCAGCAATTTGGGTGCTGAGACCTCTGCACATTCCTGGAGCAGGTTCTCCATCCCCTTTCTTCCTATTCATAATGACAGCCTAATCAAATATCTCACTAGATACCCCATATCCAACATTCAGCAGTATCATTGCCAAATTTGTCTCCAGCAAACAGAGAAGCTATGAGTGTATTAATGGCATGCAATCCATTTATTTTCTTGCCCAGAGGTGGTTTGTAAGTTATTCAAAAATCAAGACACTGATAGTTTTCTTTTCAATAAAAGGCGGTGATGTTAACATATGTGTGGATTAAGACTTTTTTCATGTAACGCTGACCAAAATTACCACCTGCTTAACACTACAATCCAGCAGACTTTAAGAAACACACTGGGATTTCTTCCAAAGACCTTTCTGGGGTGTGTAAGGAGCTTGTCTGAGCGCTCCCGTGGTCTCAGCAAATGGCTGAATGAGACACTTGTCCCTTCTGATGGGAGGCATCGCACCCATGTGTAGGCTCCATGTGTGCTGCCTGCCCAAAGGCAGATGCTTCTGTTTACTGAAACTTCATTGCTGTAGTTACGATTATTTTTATGTCTCCAGTTCTATTTTTTCCAAAGCTATCCTTGTGTCTGAATTTGTGCTCCTGACCCTGACTATCAGTGGTGAGGGGAGAATTCATGTTCCACATGAGTAGTAAATGATCATTTGTTCTTGGAGCATAACCTGGGGGTTATGTTTTGCTGAGAATAATATAAATCCCACGGGAAAATGCTGGCATTTGCTTTGTTTAAACAGACAAGTATTCAGATTGAAATTCCTGTTGGAAACAAATGATCAGACCTAGATTTTGTTCTTCTAAAAAGCAGTCTACTACACCCCAGGTTAGTGTCTCATTCACAGGGTCATGATCTGCTTCCTTTAGGTTATATCTTACAAAAATTATAGTATAGAACATTTTTCCAATTAGTAAGTGGCAAAAAAAAAATTATTTGAAGGGAAAATTAAGCAAAATGGTGGGGGAAAGGTCTGTTAGGGATACTTCCATGTACTTTTTTGTTTGTTTGTTTGTTTGTTTTTAACCAAAAGAGAGTTTGTTCTAGGGCCTAAAATTCTATGTGATATATTTTAGTAAATAGCCGGGGTGGTGAAGGACTCTGCTGTGTTAGGTGAAAAAAAAAAGCACACCATTTTAATCCTGACTGTTGCACATGTCTGTGGCATGAAGGACTGATAATACAGCAGGCCTGGTAGGTACTTACCAAGCTGACACATGTAAATGCAGTGTGAATCTTGTTCTGCCTGGTACTGCCCTTCCTTTATAGCAGTGCCAGGGAGACTAGAGAAGCTTCTGGGAAGCTACAGGTTTTGAAGATTCATGCTCTGCCCTTTTACTCCTTTTGATATGCTCAGACCCAAGTCTAGTATCCACCCTTCCAGATGCTGGGTCTTCATCCATTCCAGTCAATTAAAGGCTCAGAATTGGAATAATGTCCAAACTATTAGATCTGCAGACCAGGCCAGTGCACTGCCATGAGAATGGAAGAGAATAGAAGGGGCTATGCTATGCATTTTGTACTCTTCATTTGTTTGCATTCTAGCCTATATTCCTTTAGTCAGCAACCTCTTTTGCTGGGTTTTGTTTTACAGTTTGTGAGTTCCAAAAATCTCAGTCTTCAGATGCAATAATCATAAGTTCTGCCATTTTCTTCAATTCAAAGTGTTACTTCTGATATTTATTGGGTGACTGATTTCTCTTAGTGCTTATTAGCAAAGTCCTAATGAATTAGTGAGGCAAATTTTGGATATTTTTGTTCAGTTTATGTTTTATACTTGGTATGCTTGCTTTAATCATGCCTGAAAGCCTTATTCCTACTCTAAGGGGCAGTCAGGTTGATTAAACTAACTTTTGATTAGATATTTTTTATACCAACACTGAGAGCATCTGAGGAGAGAATTATACTTCATGCCAAGTTTCACACACTCCCTGCTAAAGTTGTCCTCTTTTTTACCCTTTAGACTCCCCCAATTTACTGATTTCTTCTTGTTACTTCTGATTGTCTCAGAGATTTCCATAGCATGTCCATGAGACTGATAATTTAAAACCACTTGTTGCTGATGAAAATAAATGCAAGTAGTCTCATTTACCTCTCTTGACCATTAGTTTTTATTTGAATGTCGGAAGCCGTGCTCAGACAAAGGCTACATATGTAGATTGATAGAAATCTAAGGACATTTATGGAAATTTACTACTCAATATGCTGGCAGTTTCCTCTGCCTTTATGATGCTCCCTCTTCCTCCTGCATATAGCAGATGTGGCACCCTTTTGAATTAGCTATCTAATATCCAGGAGCAGAATGAGTTTCCATATATTCCTGTACTTCAGTCTTCTGCTTCCAAATTAAAATGTTTGATTGAAAAGGAGATGATTGAAGGTTCAATTTCTCCCTGATTATTACACCAGGGTTCTTGCAGCCTGCTTAAATGGAATTTGTAATGGGACATATGACCTCAAAAAGAATAAGGAAATATGTTTCTCCTTTCCATTCTTTATTTGCTGAAAATACAGAATACTTCATTCTGTCTCCTCTGGGAACAGCTACAAGAAAAAGTTATTTTGAGTTATGAGATTTTACCTCAAGCCTTTTGCCTTAGACAAAAGTTTAGCACTTTTCTTCAGAGTTGCCAGTTAATGTCTATGGCATTTTGGAGTGCACATCTTTGCAAGTCTATATGCACACAGTTCAAAAATATGGATGTTTTTGTTTGCCCTCTGGAAAAAAGTAACTGTAAAAGGAACAACACCAAGGAGATCTGGAGCATGTGTGGGTAAGAAGGTTCAGGAATGACTGCAGTAAGGAAAACACCAGAATAAAGATCTGACAGTCTGGGTTGTATTGTGAGCCAAGAACCAAAACAGAAAGTGCCTGGGGATTCTGCCTATGCAATTGTCCTATGTACAGGCAATCTGTAATGTGTTTATGGGTTGTGTTTTCATTGCTATTGTTGTCCAGACAGCTAATTAACAACTAGCAGTGGATTTATTTGCAAGTGGTAGTTATACTACAGTAAAACAAATTTTTATATGTTGAAGTTCTTTGAATTTATGCAACTGGATTTTCTAAGATTCCTGCAGAAAATAGTCCCATTTAGCTTATTTAAATTAACTCCTCCAAGGTTTCACCTTTATTTTGCAAATGCTTCCCTTATCTATGTGCTTTTCCTGGGATGGTAGCCAAATCTTTAGAGAATAATACTAAATAGATTAAACAGAAGCACTATGTAAGGTTTCTCATATTCTAGGAAATGAGGCTGAACTGCAATCTTCAGTATAAGCTCACAGACCAGACTGTGCAAGAGGAATAATTGAGAGGTGTCTCAGAGACATATTCAACCAAACTACATTTGCAAATTTCATTATTATATGAACTTGCATGTATTTATATTAGGTCTAAACAAATTTTAATATATTCACTGTGCATAATCTTTTTTTTCACTCATCCACTGATTTTACTGCTATGGATCTCTGTTCCCAACTTTGAGAATTCTTTACCTCTTAATGATTTGGTAGCAGACAAGCCTGATGGTAAAAGTACTTAAAATTACTTTATCATTTCAAGTCCTGAAGATAGAAGTAACAGAAGTATCTGTAGTAAGAAAAGTGATGACAGTGTCACTTACCTGTGAGCTTTTTAACAAATCCATGTCCACCCATTTTGCACTCATCACCATGCATGTCACATTTATCTGGGACTCACCTTTCGCATGAGCAAAAAGAGTTAACTTTGCTCCAGCTCTAGAAATATAGCATGAAGTCAAGCAATTCCATTCGCAGCAAAAATATAAGAACAAGTTCAAATACAGATTCCAATATCAAAAGGATATTAAAAGAATGACATCTGGCCATTAAATATATAACCAGACATTTTTTGTACACAATTATCCTTAATGCAGCACTACTTTAACTACACATTTTTTAAAAATAGCTTGATCTATAATAATTCTAATATTCTGAGAATATGTCCCAAAGCTGCAAGGTTATTTGTAGATATTCTGCTTCTTGCAAGAGTGTTTAGACTAGCACCTGCTTTAAAAAGCACCACAGTGCAGGTGGTTCTCTGGTGTTTTTAATAAAGACATTTATCTTTTGTTGCCACTGGGTGTTATTTTGATGAATGAATCTCAGAATTCTGAGAATATTGTCTCTTTACCACTTTACCTCACTTCTCTCAGGGAGAGAGGAATTGAAGTTAACCATAGGCAGTAATGAGTTACATCCACACTTGGATAAAGTGTATCAAGTGTTTTGCATTTGTGTCATAATTGTGTTTCTCTGGAGTGACCTGTGGTCCTATTTGGTAGGGAATAATTCAAGCCAACAAAATGATCCATCTGTGGGAAATTAAATTGAACTCCACTTTTAGCAGACACACTGAATATGGCTGCAGGTAGGAATGCTAGACAAGGTTGTGGTTGTAGGGTTGTGGAGAGTGAATAGGAAAATGTTTTAAAGACATTAAAATTAAAGGTCATGTCAGCAAGGATCAGAACTTGAAACAGCCAAGTGGGTCTCTAATAATCATTGTACTAGTGCAAATGTTGTGACAAAGACAGGGACTAGTTAACATCCCTAGGTCTTGTCAGGCCACCTCTTTTGAACATGAAACAAGGAAAATTCAAAGCTATATTGAAGCCAATGAGCTATAGAAATGATTTTTCTCCCCAGCAGGCTGGACTGATTTTTGCTTATCAAAGTAAGACCCTGCAATTTCTGTTCACCAATTAGAGCAGCTACATCTCTTCCTGAAAAGACTCAGAATTCTCATCAGTCTTAAGTGGCTCAACTGAATATTTTCACGGGGAAAATTATCTGAGTCTGGAGAAAAAAAGACAAAAGCCTTCAGAGAGCAGCTTGGCTATGATAAATACAAAATAGAACTCATAAGAGGAGGGTGGTAATTTCATCTGTTAGTAAATAATTTGTGTTCTTCACTCTGCAGATAAACACTTCAAAAGGAAACTGCTGCTTGTCCCTTATGGAAGTAACTGGATCTTGAAATATGTGTTCATATAGAGGCAGCTGAGCTATGGTGGTGAGTGCCAGACTGTGTATGGTTAACCCAGGCAACATGGAACTACCAGTTTGAAGGTCCGATTTATTGATCAATAATATTTCTTCTGTGATGTCAGCTGTAAACACTTCTTTTCTGCTAACTGTGGTGAAACAGTAGCAGCTGACTGCTTCAGTTCCAGTTTGTTCCAAGCGATAGGTGTGCCATCTCCTCTCCCTCAACTGTTCCATACTTGTGCCAACATTTCAAACCTTCCCTGGCTTTGCCAACTACAGACCATACCTGCAGCAGCCCTTCAGTCCAGCTGTATTCTCAACATGTTCCCAATCCTTTCTATATCCCTTCCCTGTTTGAACTAGGAGGTTGCTAAGGCAGACTTAATTGTCATGTTCCCACCTCTAATTTGTGTTGTGCTGGTGATGTTTGTCATTCACAGCCTTCAGCCCCACCAGCTTCACTGCCCAGTTGAGCATTTCTGCTGCTGTGTGTGTGCTCTGCCCACACAGCTCCTTCTGGGAGGGAATGCTCTTCCTGATCCTGCCTTTGCTCAGAGCCAGCTCCTGGTGTCACGGTGATCTAGGGCTTGATACTTACTTTCTTCCTTAATTACCTTCTCAGATAATGCAAGCTTAACAGAACAGTACATTGACAAGGGAAAAAATGCCATTTTAATTGTCTTAGTTATAAAAATCAGATGTTAACCAAATGGTCACAAGTAATAAAAACCACCAAATTTCTTACTGCTAGCCTTGGTTGTGGTTTATAGTTTCTGTGGTTGCAATACATGGTTCTTGAAAGAGGTCTAACTTCATGTTGCACCTGTACCCCAAGTGTTCAAATTGATTTCTTCCTTTTCCCAAGGAGTATATGGCTGATAACCCATGTTTCATATACAGACACTTTTTCCCCATGAATTGGATATGCAAACCTGGTATTTCACCTGCTTGATTGCCTAAGAGGCCAAGCTGTTGCACTCTGACTGTTCAAATATTCTATACAAATATTAAGATTTAATACAGCTGCCATAAAAGAATGGGAGAAAAATGTTGACCCTAGAGTAGCCTGCCTTCTGGAAATCAGGTGATGCTCCTATAGATGGGACATCTCAGGCCTCTGATCTTCCAGAACCACCACTTCTTTGTGAATTGTTCTTCAGCTAGCTGTTCAAAGGTGAAAAAAATCTGATTTGCATTTTGTCTGTGCTTTGTCTTTTCTTTCATTCACTGCTGGACATGATGGAATCATGCTTAAAGGGCTGCAGCTCAGTGATTCTGAGGTCTGCTATCAGTTCTGTGATTATGGTCACTGCAGCAACCTCCTTCTCACTCAGCCAAGTGAGACTGAATGACAATTTCAGTGTAAAGATTGTGGCATACTCTAGATGCAAGAGTTAATACTAAAGTTTTCTGGCTGGCTAGTGCAGTTAGTGCTGGTGCCTGTGATAGCTTTGCTTCTGTTGTTACTCAATTAAGCTGTATAAAGGCATCCTGGGCATGACAATCCCATCCAACTCCAACAGACATGTCTGGCTATAAAATCTATTGTCATGTTAGTCTCTTTCTTAAAATAATACGTTTCTGTATTTTAAAGAATCTCAAGACTTGCTTAGGGAAATCTTATCACAGTTTTGTTCTGCTCTACATAAAATGCAGTTTCCAATGCCTTTAATAGTGGAAATTCTTTGGATTCTGGTGATAGAGTTATTTTTGCTATTCCCTGAAGTGTAGTTAAACTATTTCTATTATAACTTTAATGCATTTGAAGTAAAGAAGTGGTAGGGAGCATCTTGAAACAAAAATTTAAAACCTATACATTCTCCAAGTCCTTGTCTAATTTCATATAGTCACCCCGCTAAAAAAATCAGGAATAAACAACTAGGACTTCATTTTATCTTTATGGGGAGAGAAGAATACAATACCAGAATACAGATGAATGGTGTATCAATCTGTGTCTGGCAGTAAACAGTGCAAGGTGCCTTAGAGAAGAGTGACTGAATTCTATTAATTGATAATTATGAAACAGTTTGCTTATCTGGGAGCCATCTCTTTAATGTCTTTCACTTAGAGAGTAGCTTATTTTGAGGGACAGTACAGTGAATGTTGCTTAGAATATTATCCCATCTAATATCAAATTGTCATGTTCAGAGGGATGTTACTGTTTTACTTTGTTATGTGTAAACCTTTTATTAGAGTTTTATGGGTCGAGTGAAACATTTTAAACATCTACACAGAGTACATAGGAGAAAAACAGTGCAGAATAAGGCCTTTGTCCCAAAACTGGGATATTTCAAACATTTCTAATTAATATTTTTCTATTACACCTATGTAAACACCTATATGCCTTTCAGCTAAACACTTTCCCAAGTTGGTAAGGAAGTAAGACAAGATGACATATGGTTACTACTTAATAATTGATAGCAGCAGTAGTAAAAAGAACAAAGATATTTCATTGTCTTCCTCAAAGGCATCCTTCATATAAAAAAACTACCTAAGTTTTATGAACTCTGACTAAATTATTAATAATTTCATTTTAAGGTGTCTGACAGTACTTGTATTTCAGTTATTGCTTTCTGACTTCCCATAGTATAATAGATGCACACCCTTCATCCAAAGGACAAATTTATTGCTTTGAAACTGTCTTTTCTGCATGTTCCCATTCTGTCCCAGCTTAAGCCTAAAATTAATAGCATGGTGGGCATGAAACCATTAGATCCATGTGTACATCTATCAGCAATATACTGATTGATGTAACCTTGCAAGTGGTGAAGGAAAGCTGAACTTGATTTTGATGTTTATACACTTCCCACTGGTCAGGTTTTCTGATGACAAATGCCACCACAGTATTTGAGAAGAGAAAAAAGGATCCTCCTTCACAGCTGGGAACAGTGCCTACAGTGCACTGATGGAGCAGCCCAGCGTCACATGCAGTCTGAGGATAATGGGACTTCACCCTGCAAAATCTTCAGCCTGAAAGTTTTAAAAAAATTTTTCATGCCAAGCTGTATGGCACAGCCATACATTAAGTAACAGTAGGACATTGGTCCACACACAGAAAAAGGGTGCAGGTGACCCATTTAGAGGGATGTGAAGGTGTTTATTGCTCTTGGAGCAACCTGTATGTAACCTGCTACAGAACCTCTTTTGTCTTCTTTGGTGTTACCCTGGCGTAATAAAAACCCAAAATAGATAGCTTCTGAGCACTGTCAAGAAGTACAGAAATGCATGCACACATACACACTGTGTGGGTAATTTAGGGGCTGAAAGGCTGACACTGTGGTGTGAGACACCCCAAGGTACCACAGCGTTGGAAGTTGTGTCAAGCACAAACACTCACAACACTGGTGTGCTGGGTCAGTCTGCCATCAGAACTTGGTTTCAAGCAAGTTTTCTCAGCTTTGGCTCTTGGTCTAAGTTCTTCATAAAAATATTTGCAGTTCAGTATTATTTGTTCTGTGCTGTGCTCTCCTTATATTACTACTCCAACAAGACACATTGTTCCAGGTTTTGTTTATGGGTAATGAAATTGGCAGATGACTAATGTTAAGTCAAATGAGAAGAATTTAAGCTCCTGTGACAGTCCTTGGGAAAGACATATAGTGATATGTTTCCCCTGAGCCCCAGCAACTGTATTGCTTATCACTTCAGCTTTCCAATTTTAACATGCAGGACGGGGTGTTTTTGTTACTTGTTCATTAAAACTTAGTCCCATGTTTGCAGTATGTCATAGTTTACTGTAGGCAAAATCATAAGTGAGGAGTGTTAATGAGCATCATCAGTGTTGCAGGCTGTTACTCTGGACTTCTACTCCTTAATTTTACATCCACATGTTCCCAAACTGCCTTTGCTGTGTGCCAGTCACAATCAGGAGCTCTGGGAGGAGTGCCACAGATGTCACAGAATATTTCTGAGGAGTGTATGGCAGAAGCAGCCACAACCTGAGGGCAGAAGCATTGAGAGGGCTCAGGCTGTGTCTCCCTAATCCCAGGTTCTCTGGAAAGAGCATCATGAGGCTTTCTGCCTTGCAGAGAGTAATGGTAGCAGTTGCTCAAACAGAACAGACCTGCATTTCAGAAATAATTCTAAGACCACTATTTTATACTTTTCTTTCAATACAAGAAAATGTGCGTTTCAGGTGTCAGGAGTGATTACATCAATTAGATGAATGATGAAGTCAGGTCAATGATTGCAAAGCCTCACAAGTAGTTTACTGATAAAATTATGTCATCCCATTGTGAAATGCTCTGCCAGGGGGAGGAGCCAAGAATTCCTACCTGGATATAATCTGAGACTTGGAGCACCACAGCCAGCCTGTTCCCACTGGATTACGAGAGGAGCAGCTTTCTTTTCCACTGGATTCCCAGAGGAAGACCAAGCCCATCTACCACCACTGGATCTTCAGAGGAAAACGACACCCTTCTATAGGATTACTGCTTCAGCAGAACTACATCTGTCTGCTCCAAGAGGACTGCAGCCAGCATTTAATTGGACTGCTACTGACACCCTGACCAACAGGGTATGAGGTTGTATATCTGACTCTGTCAGTGTTGTTTTGTATTACTGCATTTTTATTTTTCCTAGTAAAAAACTGTTATTCTGACTCCCATATCTTTGCCTGAGAGCCCCATGAAATTACTATAATTTCAAAATTATAATAATTTGGAGGGAGGATGTTTATATTTTCTATTTCAAGAGAGGTTCCTGCTTTGCTTAGCAGACATCTGTCTTTTCAAACCAAAAGCTAATATTTTAAGTAACTGGATTCCCTAATCTTAGGAGTTTAGAACCTACTCAAATATCTTTAAATTAGAGGAGATTATATAACAGTATCCTAGAATGGTTTTGGATTGCCTGGTTTATACTGCACAAGGACTGTGCATGTAGCATTAATCGTGTGCAGAACACTTCACAGTGTATTAACTCTGACATCTTCACTGGTCAAAATGTGGAATTATACCAACTCTTTTTTCCTGCATTTTGATGATGAACCATGTCTCTAACAGATGTCAGTCAGTTCTAATTCACCTTCAAACAGTCTAATTTGGGCCACATTTTCTTAGATGACCTATGAAAATATTGTGGAAAGATAGCATCAGAGCTTTGCAAAGGTATATGGTTTCTACCTCTTCTCCCTTAGCTGGAAGGGCCACCTCTTGAAGAAAGGAGTTACATTGTTTTGCCACAATTTGTGGCTAGCATACCCATGCAGGTATGCTTCATCTGCTTGGAGCTGAGAAGTGGGCCTGCTCTTTGTTTGTCTTTATAAAAATTTTCTACACATACTTATGGAAAGTTTGGATTTTTATTTGCAAAGGAAAGACTGTGGTTGAGGCTCTTGAACTCTCCCAATACTCATACAAAATAAAAAATTGTAGGTTAACGTACCTGATTAAGGAGAGAAAAATCACAACCAGAGAACCCAGAATTTCTAACAGTTCTGTGCTTGGCTTAGCAGCTCCAGTAGATATTCAGTTTTGTATTTTAAAATGAAACTTGCATTAGACATTCTCCTTTAAAAGATACCCCAAAGCACAAAAAGTGGGGATTTACAATGTAATGCCCCTTTCCAGATTTGTTTGTTATATGTCTCAAGAAAACTAGAAGACTATCAGGACAAAGGTATGTCCTCTTGTCCAAGTTCCTCACAGGTTAATAAAAATAATGAAAATAATTACAGGTTACACCAAGGACAAGTGTTATGTTCTCTGAACAGAGTATTATCCCAGACTTTCCTACTTACAAATAAACAGGACAGGCTAGATGAGATGCAGTTACATTAATAAAAGCATTAATAAATCCAGCCAAAATGGGACTGATTACTTGTGCACACCAAAGCAGGTCCATTTTATCAACTGAGCTTACAGTGAAGAACTTGAAAGGCAAATCTTCTGTGGATGTTCCTAACCAGACTTTTACCATATGGTAGCTTAATACAGAGCTTAGAAAGACTGCCTTAAAGTAAGTAGTGTAAAAATTGCTAGAAAACAATTAGTTAATTGTCTGTGTTCTGTGCAGTTCTGAGAAACTCTTTGGATTTTTTTTGACTCAATTTTAGGGCCAGTGCTCTTTAATGACTAGACCACATTAAAAGCTCTCCCCAGTCTCACTTCATGAACCAGTGTTTGGATAGTGAACACCTCCAGCTCTGACAGGTAAGGCAGACCTGGTTTCAGGAAGCATCCTTGCTCATTCTGCTGCATCCAGCCCCTGCTCACAAACACTCTGTCCCACCAGCAGGCAACCCATGGACAAGGTGGGGCCAGAGGTACTTTGAGCAGGGCCACACAAAGAGTGAATTGTAGCCTGACTCTCCTGGCTCAGGGAACGCTGCCCTGTCTGTTCTGCCACTGCCAGACACCTTCCAGCTGCCTCGGGCACCTCGTGTAACAAAGAAGGATGGAAACAGGAAACACTTTCAGAGAGCCCTGGGGCAACGTTTCTCCAGCTGCAGATGGTGCTTACAGTGATTTCCTTTTGAGCCTACTGACTGAACTATTCACCCTGATAGATGTAAATAATCAGGATGGATGGTTTTTACACTAGGATGTATTGGGATTTCAGTTGAGAAGCTGTTAATTTAAGGAAGGCAAGTAGGCAGGTCCAGAGGCAGAAAATCACTTTACTTGTTTGTTGTTTATCCAATACAATTATTTTTCCCTGTGGTAACTTTAATATCTTTGAGTTGAGACATGGGAAAAAAATGATACTGCTACCCTAGGGACAGCTGGTGAAAGAACCAAATGTAAGAAAGAGCACACCCTTCCCCTGCAGCCCAATTATACCAGTCTTTCCTGGGAGGGGGCCGGAAACTGCATGCCTGGATGTAACTGTGATTGAATTGGATTTTGAATAAAACACTATCAAAAGTTATAGAACAGAAAGAATTGTTTTTTCCCTCCACAGCTGAAGGTGTTAAGAAACTAAAACTAGTTTATTCAAAATCAGGATTAGTTTCTGCTCTATTTCATTATTCTGCACAAATTTAATATTATTGATGCTTCAGTTAGTAATGTAAACAGTTTTAATGCATCTTCTTCCTTCCTACTTCCTTCTTTAAATACAACTGTGGGAAAAAGGTGCAAGAAAGAAGCCAGAATTTGTGACAAGTATTTTGGTGCTAAGCAGACCATTGAGGGCCAAATAATGTAAGACATTGATGCAGGTATTTATACAGTTCAGCAGATTTGACTATATCAGTAGTCATTTGGGATATGAAATTTATGTGGCTCATAAGACCCATATCCTGAACTTCAGGCACCCTATATATTTTTTTCCTCTATGACATTGACTCTTGGGGATGAAATGGTGTGTGTTGCCCTGTGAAGAGAGGACAGCCTGTTGTCTGGGCTCAGAGCTAGCTGGGCTAGCTAGTTTACAAATTTCTCTCACACAGTCCCCACACATTTGTCAGCCTTGTCTTAAAAGTTTGATTTGGGTGGAAGTATTGTTCTGGAGAGCAGAAAGGGTCTGCCAAGGGATGTGGACAGGCTGGATAAACAGACCAAAACCAATTGTATGAGGTTCAATGAGGCCAAGTGTCAGGTTCTGCCCCTGGGTCACAAGAATCCCATGCAGCACTTCAGGCTGGGGACAGAGCAGCTGGAAAGCTGCCTGGTGGAAAAGAACCTGGGGGTGCTGGTTGACAACAGCTGGCCATGAGCCTGCAGTGCCCAGGTGCCAAGAAGGCCAATGGCATCCTGGCCTGTGTCAGCAATAGTGTAGCCACCAGGATCAGGACAGTGATTGTTTCCTGGTATTGGCACTGATGAGGTCTCATGTACAGTACTGTTTCCAGTTCTGGACTCATCAATTCAAGAAGGAAATTGAGGTGCTGGATTGAGTCCAGAGAAGGGTAACAGAGCTGGTCAAGGCTCTGGAGTGCATGTCCTATGACATCTCCCTGAAAGGAGGGTGTAGCCAAGTGGGGGTCAGTCTCTTTTGCCAGGCAACCAGTGACAGGGCAAGAAGACACAGTCTTAAGCTATGCCAGGAAAGGTTTAGGTTGCACATTAGGAGGATATTAGAATGGGCTGTCAAGGGACGTGGTGAAATCACTGTCCCTGCAAGTGTTTAAGGAAAGACTGGATGTGGCACTCAGTACCATGTCTAGTTGATGTGATGGTGTTCAGTCATGGGTTGTACTTGATGATATCAGAGGTCTTTTCCAACCTGATTGATTCTGTGATTTGTTGGGGTTAGGAAGCTACGCAGGAGCAGCCCCAAGCTGACATCATGGCCCTGTGTAGGGCTGCAACTTTGGTGTAGCCATCACAGCAGCTGGTGAGAACAGGAATCACCAGAAACACCTGGCAATGCCTCAAGAGTGTCTGACAGTTTAGGTGCTGATGTTCCTGTATGCTTTATAGCCAGTGTTAAGTACAGTCTCACAGGATGTAAAAGAACTTCATGGAGACTGCCATAATCATTGCCCAAAAAGGATGGCACAGCCTTTTCCCAGGCCTGTGACACTGCATTGCTCTCAGCTTGTTGGATGAAGGTTCTGCCAGCAGTGTGGCTCAGATAGTACCGAAGACACTGCATGCCATGCAGCCCTTGGTTTTTGTCCACATGCCCCAGGGTTGTGTGTTTACTACAACTGTTTAATATGTCCTCAAGCCCTGGGTACTAACAGGACATTCACTATGAGAATCTAAAGCTTTGATATAATTGTTTAAAATTGACATTAATTGCTGTGTGAACCTACCATTAATAGCTAATTGCTAAGGTTAAAGCTTTGTGAAGCTTCTCCAAAGTCCCTAATTTTGCTTTGCAGTTCCTTGTAATGGTTCTGGGGCTTTCTAAGAACAACTTTAAAAAATACCCTAATTTTGGAAAATCTCAATTATTCATTGTATCTGACAATGTAACTACTAAAACAACTTAAGTGCTCATACATAATATGTCATAAGTCTTGTC
The DNA here is from genome assembly GCA_013396995.1 of Dicaeum eximium. Lineage (NCBI taxonomy): Eukaryota > Metazoa > Chordata > Aves > Passeriformes > Dicaeidae > Dicaeum > Dicaeum eximium. The sequence continues at coordinate 785,935 of VWZP01003223.1, forward strand.
TGCTGTTCACGCATTTTACAGCCTAGTGGAATGTTTCTGCCCTCAACAGGGCTATTGAGAGGAACTGTCATCAGGATAATCAGAAAGCAACCCCAGGATCTCCCACAACCTACTTGCTAACTTAAGACCGCTGAGGCTCTAAGGAGTGCACCATTACAGGCTCCTCTGGGCAGCTCCCAGACATACTGCTTTATCACAAGAACCCTCACACTTAGTCTTGATTCCTAATCTTGATACCATGGATGAAGAAAATGACACATAGCTGCTACTCTGTTCTCAGTGATGTCAAGGACTATCAGTGGAACTAGAGAGAGTACACAGCCTTCCTGACATTACCAGTAAACAGGGGCAGGCCCTTTCACATCAGGGTTTTAGCTAGTTTAGACTTTCTCTTTGTGTTGCCTAAAATGACTGAGACTGGCTGAGACACTTGTGCCATCAATGCAGAGGACTAAACCTCCCAATATCAGCAGCTGGAAGTTACCAACTGAAAGACAAATCATCCCCTGGAAAATCTGGCCCAGTCTCTCAGGATTTGGGACTTGTCAGTCTGCTGATTTTTAAACTGGTGATGAGGTTCTCAGATGCCTCGGCAATGGGCAACCTGCCGTACAAGCGACTGAAGCAGCTAAATAAATGGTGAGTCAAAGAGTCTCAATAAAAATGAAACATAATGACTTAAATCAAATTTAACATCCAAATACTTCCTGCAAACTGGTGCAATTGAAACATGACATAGAAACAGGAATGACTTTGTCGGATATGGGATATATCAGGTTCTGAAGCAATGCAGACTGGATTGCAGGAAGCTAATTAGGTGATGCAGGTAAAAGCTATGTGTGCTTGGGAAGAAGCAAGTCTTCCCCTTTGGAGAAAAGCCTCCTTGATCCCTTGTTTAGTACAGGTAATTTGTTCTATGGCAATTTGAAACAGGGGAAGTTTTGTCCTCAGACAAATACACCAATATGCCCTGCACTGGTGACAGCTTCCTCAGTAAGGCACAGCAAAATCTGTATTTGGTTTGCCTCTTACTCTGTTTCCTTCTGCCCTGAGAGGTGAAAGGGTGATGGCTGCAGCAGCTTTATGTCCTCTTCTGCTGTGGTCTTTGTGGTGAGACACAAGCAAGGTGACCTGCACCAAAAGGATCAGTGCAGGGTGGGGAGAAATCCATCACTCTTACCAGCACTGCCAGCTCCTCAGATAACCCCTTGGTGTGCCAAAGGCTCTGCATCATGAGCAAGTGCTACAGTCCCTTTTGGCTCTCAGCTGAGGAAGATCTCTCCTAAAACATACCATGAGAACAAAAATTAGTTTGATGGTATAAAAAAGTACAGGAACTGCTGCGTTGTGTGAGATGGGGAATGGAGCTGGCCTGTGACATGGGGCAGGTTTGGTAGAGTGAGGGACACAGCAGGAGCTGGTTGCACAGGCTGGATGGTGTAGCACTGGTCAAGAATGTGAGAGTACCAGCTCCTCATGTGGGTTCCCTCGAGAGGCCACAGTACAGCAGCTGTGCCCTGTTACTTGATGCCAAGAGACCCAAGTGTGCTTGGGCTTGTGAGAAATGGGATGACAAGGCTTATTGGTAGCACATATGATGGGGGAAGGAAGACTTTGAGAGACCTCATTATATGCAGGTAGCTTTGATCAGGATGATGGGGGCTTGAGACTCTATCCACTGTTTAAATATAGAATAATTACAGAGTGTCCCCAGGGATGTAATGGCTGTAGCATTGATCCAAACCATTGGGCCTGTCTGGGCAATTATTTCCTGTAATAACAATAATACTGCATGTTCTTTTTTCTAACAAATACACAATCGTTCACCAGGTTTCATTTTATAATCTTTAGAATCCTCTTCTTAGGGTCTCTATTTGGGCATATTTATGACTGAGACAGCTTGACAAGATCACTCAGACTGAACAACAGCTTGCCAGAAGAAGGGAGGACTCTTATCCACACTCCAAGCACCGGGGGAAAGAATCTATTCACTTAGAGCAGCAGGAATCTCAGCAGGACCTCACCAGAAGACCCTGTGGGACCCAGAGCCATGGTGAAAGAAGGAGCAATGGGAAGGTGCAAACCCCCACCTTCCAGCACACCTGCCCAGAAAAATATACCAGTGCACCTAAGGCTTGGGAAATGAGTAGAGTGAGCTCCAAACTGAGCTGGGAAATCTGTGGCTTGGAGCACAACTCTACTGCTTTTCTATGTGTGATTAGTACTTCATGCATTATGAATATAGATTTATGAAGCCTGGACTTTGCTTGCATAATGCTGGTTCTGAGCAGGGATTTGGAAACATAATTTCTCTGTAATTCACTTTCCCCACCTTTATAATAGTTTGCAGTAGCTCACTTTTGTAGGATGCATTGAGATGTGCAAAAGGAAAGCACCAGTGGTAAACAGCATTTATGCATGCAGTTGTGCTTTAAGGGCTTTTGAGCTATATTTATGGACCTGAAAGCAATCACAAATTTTCTTCACAAATTAGTATAATCGTTGAGAGAGTATATTAACTTCTACTCCATTCCAGTGTGTTCTTGTGCTTTTGCCTGACAATTTGAAGACTTACTCTTAAGACTAATAAATAGACCTGAAGAGAGTAGGAAATGCAGCCTCTTGTGGAAGTCACCCTGTAATAAAGACTGCATGACTCAACAGCAGAGTCCATTTCACCCAGGAATGAATGTGCTTCGTTGTTTAAGCATGGGATGCACAAACTCTTCTCATAGCAGCTGTTACTTTAATGTTGACAGTTTGATAAGTCCCAGGACAAAACCAAAAGCTCTTCAGAAGGGGCTCTTTTGATCTGCAGGACCTTCACCTCACTGATGTGTTGACTGTAACCAAACAGAAGTCAGAGCACTTTGCTCTCAACCAGTTAATCTCAAATACATCTGACTGCATTGGCAGTGGCACTGTGCCAGGGCTCCTCTCTTTTTGATGTGGATGCTGTGATTCATCCAACCAGGGGAGTTAAGTCAGACCAATGAAGTCAAGACCTGAAAAAGGCTCAAAGTGGAGACCAAATGACAAGACTTTTTTCCCCCTAAATTAGCAGCTGTTATATGATTTTGTTTAAAGTTTTAAAAAATGAGAATCTCGGCAAGCTGTGAGAGCATATGGTGTTGTTGCAGGATCTGGCTCAGGATAAAGTATGTTAATTTTCTGCATTTTACTGTGATCTTTAAAGCACACTTGCACCCCATGGGAGAAACAAGCTCCCAGACAAAGCACACCATGATCCTTGGAGGTGACAGAATTTCACAAGAAAGGTCAAGCTGAGATCCCAAGGGATAAAGTCACTGTATACTAATTTGGAATTAATAATAATATAATGACCTAATACCTAGGTCATTATACAGATTAAATGTTTAAATAGGTCTTCATACCAATTAGTGTTCTGCTTTTATACCCATGGTAACTCATACCATTAATAAATGAGCAAGGGGGAAAAAGTGCTGTGTTCTTTCTTGATAGAGCATTTACCCATGATCTGAAGGAGTCATCAAATACATGTTGATTGGTATAATGCTATACTGACCCAGTATCTCCTGTCAAGGTTGAGTGAGGAGCTCCCTGGGGAAATAAAAAGATAGAACTTTGTATTAATGACAGAAACAAAACCCCAAGCCCACAAAAACAAACAAACAAACAAACAAACAAAAACCAATAGAACCTCACCAAACCAAAGCCAAAACAAAAACAAACAAAAAAGCCATCAAAAAAACCCCCCAAAAAAACCAAACCCAAAGAAAAGGTTTTCTCATCCTCTCAGAAGAAAACTTGTATGTCTGTCCTCTTTGATCCAAAGGGAAGTGTTGCAGGGTTGGGTAGGACATCTGGTAGTCTGTTCCCAGGTTTGCTCCCATGACATGAGCATCACAGTTACTCCTTCACAGCTCATCCAGCGCAGAGCAGGCAGGTTACCATGGAATATGCTGGGGTATGAACATTCAGCCATGTGGCTTTCCACCCCAGTTGCCCAGCCTACAAGGCTGTTTAACCCCTGCTGTTGAATAACCAGCTCCCCAGCGCTTGGTTGAGCTGGGATCAAAATAACATTTAAATTCAAAATTCTTCATTTTCCTGTTGGTTATTGAAGTTATTGAGCCTCAAGTGATAGATACAACATACCGATGAGAACTTGATCTATAATCAGACCTTCAGAGAATTCTGTACTGTAAAACTAATTGAACGGTTTCCCACCCTGGAGAGAAGTGGAGAAACTGAAGATGGAAAATAATTGGGTTAATTTAATAGTAATGTAAAACCAAAGATTCCTTAAGTAATAAGGAACTGAACAGAAGCCCATAATTATAGCAAAAGAGAGGGGAAAAAACTGACTGGCAGTTACATTGTCATCTCTTGTTCCAAAATTTGCATGAAAACATGCACTGAGGAAAGAGTGATTGCAGTGGGCCATGTTATAAAGCCAGATGGCAGATACATGATTTCCTCCAGAAATTGTCCAATCATGTGGTTTGATTCCAGATATCCAACTCTGGAAGATATCTGGGAGTTAATATCTATTTTGCATTTAGTTTGGGATGTTTCCTGCCCTGTACCAACATCACTATTTATCTGCCCAGGTACATGGTTCTAAAACAAGGCCCCTTGATCTAGGGAGGTAGCAGCATATCCATAATCTGCACACCATAAACACTAGAATTTTGTAAAACTTTTATGAGAGGCTGTTCTTACCATCTCCTCAACAAATATAGATTTTTTTAAGCTTTTGGGGGTAGACAGAAAAAGAGCTGTCTGACATCCAAGGCAAACCAGTGTTAATAGCATGTGTTCAAAGTACTACATTGTGCCACATTTGGAGGAAGGGTAGCTGAGAGGTCCTACTCCTCCCAGGCCCACTCTATCCCCAGCCCGATCAGGCGTGCTCCAGGAACACCTGCAGGGAAAACTGGAGCAGCAGCTAAAGGGCCCACAATGTAAGCCAAGTGCCCAGCCAAAATGCAGCTCCTTATGCAAACTCTCTCTCAGGACATATCGATGAAGCTTCCCCCAGGCACCTCCGGGGCTGGGCAGCAACTGTGTTTTGCATCTGTGACTTTCTGCTGTGGTCTTTTGTGGCAATTTGGGCACATGAATCCTTTGTGGATCTAACTGTTGCTCATGCTAGCAAGTCTGGCCCCATGAAGAAAGGTTGAAAAAAAAAACTGGGACCAGAGAGGCAGTGTTGGCTAGATACCTTTTAGTGGGTAACCATTACTCCACTGTTAGATGTCATGTGCCCAGAGAATACAAGCAACAATTTATTAACGGATCCATTTAAAAAATTCTGAAATTTTAGGAGAGAAGCTGGGAGTTCAGCTGGGAAGTTTAATTTTACCAAGCCTTCATCATGATGACAAAAGTTCTGTAGTGGCATGACATTGGAAGCAAAGAAAAATCCCAAAGCAGAGAATAGGGAGCCAGAGACACTTGTGCCTGTTGGGCCATGCTAGCAAGGAAGCCAGACACTCTAACTTTACATAGCTTTCCCAGGGAATTTATGTAAATATCAATCCCATGTTTTGCAATGCACAAAATAACCACAGCTGTGTGATTAGGCTCACAGGATCTGTAGCCTTTATTCTTATCCCCATGAGGCTGCTACAATGTAAAATGTGTGTCTCTCTCTCCTCGTTCTGCTGTAGGAGTATTTTGTTTTTGCGGAAGTCACACATTTAGCTCCATTAAACATAATGGCATCAGATTGACATGAATGCTCTTTTTAGCTATGTGAGTGCTTTTGCCTTGGAGCAGAGAAATCCTCTCTCTAAAAGCCTCCATTCTCCACACTGTGCCAATGGATGACACCATCAGGTACCAATGGCAATGTTGCTACACTCTGGGGAAGAGGTTGTGTCCTGCTGATATCAGTTTTGGTGTTACCCACACCTCCTCAGCTCTGCACCAGTATGTGAAATTTCCTTCAGTATTTAAGAAGATTATCTATAAACTGGGTAAAACTATACACATCAGAACAGTATTTCTGGGATCAGTCACCTATTCTTCAAGTTGGTTTTTCCTGTAAAAACAAAACAATCAAAATCAACACCATGGCATGTTGTGAGGATTAACAGATGTTCCAGAGCAGCTGGGGACCTGGAGTGCAGGATGTTCACAGCATGGCTGTCACAGTTTTGTGAGGCAGTGCAGTCCTTGCTAGATGTTTCAAATCCAACTGCTTTCTCCAGCTGGCACCCTCAGTGGTGGTGGCACATACACGTGAGAGGATTCTCCTGTGCTAACTTCTCAGAGTGATTTCTAGAGGTATGAAAAAGATTTAAGGTTGTTCACTGCACTTAACACTAAACCACTCACAGCTCCCATGGACAGGCAGATGAACTGACATCTCGTACTTAAAAGTCCTGGGAGCTACTCTCCTGTGGCAGGCTCCTTCCTTCATGCCTCACTCCACACTGAAGAATTGGAGGTTGCTGCTATGGGAACAAGTTATTCCTCCTGCTTGTGTCTCTAGCTCCAAGTACATAGAGGACAGTAATAACAGCTGCTGCAAATGTAGGGGGTCAACAAAACATAAAAGCCCTTGTATTACCACAGTTGTTCTTTCCATCCTAATGAGAAGAAGACAACCAGCTGCTGCAGGGAGATTGGTGACTGCCCTGACCCTAGCTATGGCAAAAAAGTGTATTCCCTGGGAAGCTCAGGCTGATCTCTGCAGGACTAATGTATAAAGCAGGAAGGCAGCTGAAAGACTGGGAATGTCAGCGCTATCCTTGTTGTACTTCATCATTGCCTTCCATTTTCCTCTGGGTGAGTGTTGCTACAGACACTCCTGTTCATGGCAGTGTCTCTGCCCTCTGCACACAGAGCACCTCCTTCTAGCACAGCCCCTGCTGAAAAACCAGCCTCCACTGCCTGGGCAACAGGTACCCCAGAGGTTTGCTTGCAGTGCTGGGGAACATGGGGGCTGATACTCTTCTGGACATAACTTGGTCTTTCTACAGACCAGTTCCCTCTTGACAGACTTCAGATTCTATCCATGCTGTGGCCTAGACATGCTTCATGAACTCCAGATGAATCAATGGGAATTCTATGTTGTTAAGTGGAACAAAAGGCTTCAGAGCATCTCTAACATTCACTTTAATTTTAATTTGCCTTTTTTGAAAAAGAACCACTGTAGTTTCTAGTTATATTTTGAGCAAATTTAGAGCAGAGTGTAGCATGTGACCACAAGCTGGGAGCTTAGGCTTGGTAAAATATTATAAATTGGAAGACACTAATTAGCAACACAGCCCTGTTCCCATTGCCAGCATGGTTTCTGACTTTGTGTGAGAAACTAAATCAAGTGTAAGTAAAGAATCTGGAATTTGCAATCAGAAATGCTTGGTTACAAAGCTGTTTGACAGCTTGGAAACATAGGCACAAAGATGGCAGTACAGTAACAAAACCATTCAATTTGCAGGCAGAGAAAATTCATTGAAATTCCCTGTTGCCAAGTGACAAAAGGAAGAATCTGTAGAGGAAAACCCAAACTGAAGTAGACATGAGCTGCCATTAATTTCCTTTCATTCTGATGCACAAGATAAAGTTTTGTTTGACTCTAGGACTAAAAATCTTGGGAACAGAGGCAGCAGAACCCTGACCATGCCTGACTCAGGACAGATGGGTGCTGGAGCTGCCAGCCCAGGAGACAGGAGCACAGCTTTGAGCAGACTCTGGCAAGTTAAAGGAGCACATTTCACTTAGCAGTGCCAGCAAGGGAAAGGATTAGGCTGTAAAGGGGGGTCACCAGTGTTTGCATGCACCTGCACTCCCAGCTGCAGAGAAGTGTGTAGGCAATCCAGACAAGTAAATTAATGAGCTTTGCTTAACAAACTGCCCCAAGGGAATTCCTGGAGCAATTTATGTCTTAGATATATAGCATTAAACATGTAAAAATTTAGACTAGCTCTTTATGAGGCATAAAATAGCAAGGGATTTGTAGCAAAGAGGAAATATGACTTGGTAACTAGATAGGAAATGAATAGCTGAGCTAAAGGCAGAGTTCAGACAATGAACTGAAATGTTCTTTCAGAAGGATTTTTCTATTAAGGCTAATTGTAACAATAGCTGCTCAATGACATAATCCTCAAGCAGCATGAAATGCTTCTGGTCCCATGCACTTAAGCTTAACTGAAAGAATTTACAGGCCTTTAATAGAACTCCAATTTTTAGTGAGAAAACTTCTGGTATTTGTATTATTGGTGCTTCTGGACTTCCATCAGAGCTCTTAGCTCTGGCCACTGCAGATTGCAGTAACAGAAAATTAAATTATGCCATTTTTTTCTGTTCACTGTTATACAGCTCCTCCAAACTCTTACTTTACTCTTACAGAAATACCTTCTCTGGCTATAGGTGTCAGCAGTCCGCTGAAATCCCTTTGTACTTCAGCCAGCAGCCAGGCAGCATGGCACTATAAAACTCTGCTCCCCTGCCTCTCCTTTCATTGCTTCACCTGTTGCTGTCCTTTATCTAACCAACAAGTTCTTACTGTTTCATCACTTCCTTGCAAGGTCTGTGCTCCTGGAGTGATCATCAATATTCATGGGATTTGTCAACACCATGATTTTATTGATGCATTGAGTATATTGAACACTTTCTGTGGAATTCCCAGCCCCTGTGTCACTGTCATCCAGGAGAATCTCAGCTTTTATAAAAGAAAGTACTCTGTCATGGGCATCAAAGAAAAGCTGGAACACAAGGTCCTGGTGCACTCTGTAAAGTCATAAAGCTGTGGGCAGAGGAACCATTAAAATGTGTTTCTGAAAATCATGGAAAATATTGCAGTTCTCATTTCAGTGTTTACAGCATGGCTTTGGGGTTTGGGGTTGGAAGTTCTGTGAATATGATACACAAGCCCTGCAGTGAGCAATTGTTAGCATGGGATTGGATTGTCTGCAGCTCCCACAGAAAAATTACCAGGAGGGGGCAGCAGAAAAGTCCGAGCAAAGCTTCTTACAATGGATTTAGTGTCCTTGAGGGGTAGAGTGGACTCTGCAAACTGGCAGAAACAGAAGGTACCCAGTGCTAAGAACATGCAGACTCAAGCGAATGGTGCTGGCTGCCTGCCTAGGGTCCGCACTGCCTTCAGCCGAAACCAGCCTGTTTGGTATGGAAATTGGTGACTTCTGCCTCTGCAATTCAAACCTGGCTTCTGCCCTGACCAGCCTGCAAACAGCCCATGCACCAGCCTCCCACAGCTTGTCCAGAGCCTGCATTGCTTCAGATCCAGACGAGACGCCTCCCCTAGCAGTGATCCAGCTCTGCTGCCTTCCCTGCCATGTTTGGGTTGATCATCAAACCAGGTGTCCATTCCACACACAGTCAGTGGTCTATAGAACAAACTGATGGGAACATCAGACATTGACCTGTTCAGAGGAAGACAATGAAACAAACTGCTATTTCAGGACGTCTTGTGGCCTTTCCATTGGACAACCTTAATAAAAAATGCTTATGTTGCACAGGAAATCTGGTTAGTCTCCATGAAAGAACCTCTCAATTGTTAATCGCATTTCTGCTAGAGACTAAAATTTGGCTGCTGTGATCATTATCAGCCTGTTGATCTAATATTCGTAATCATATCCGTAATTACACAGCCAATCACTTTTTAACAAGCAGTAGGACCGCAGAAATATGCATCTGGTTGGGCTAGCAAATCCACCCACTCTAGAGATTCCTGCTTCTAGTTTGTCTTGCTTATAATATTGAACAGTTTGAAAACTTCCACTGAAGTCCACACAAGCCAGGATTGATATTGTTCCCCTTCACTGTACAAATGCATCATTTGTGTACCATTTGTTTTGATTCCATTTATCCTACTGGAATACAGCCAATAACCCAGTCATGAGGTGAAAGACAGATCAGCTGCTCCAAATATCTTGGGGAGACACAGACTGAATTTAGTTAATAGGAAGAGAGACAATGTTCTTACAAGGCAATGTGTCAGATTATTTTTTAATTTCCTTATATCTTATAGATAGCATTTTGATTTCCTTATATCTTAAAGACAGCATTTTCATAGCTTGGAATCTAGCATAATGAAAATACCATGACTATACATGCTACAGATTTTTCTGTCTGAAGAACAGATATTTAATACTAAGACTTCTACTTAACTATCAAAATTATTTACAGTACCATGCCTGCTTCTCAACTGCCTGGCTGTGGTTCATACTAGTACAGGGGAGTTGGTAGTTACTATTGAGATAAAGGCCATGAATTTAGATTCTCAAATTACTAAATGCCAAATTGGGCATCAGAAATCTACCAAAATCCTCTGGAATCACATAATTGTGAATTCCCTCCTGTCACCTCTTGGAAATCATGACCTTCACTTGGCCATGGGAAATGCCTAGAAAAAGTCAGAACCTTCAAAACAAGATTCATAGTGTTGGGCTGTGTTTAAGACATGTTGTGTAATATCTGCTGTAGAAGAAACATGGCATCTTTAAAGAATAGAAGAAGACCAAAATAAATGGAGTTTTCACTTTCCTTGATCACAGCTGATTCCTGAGACTTATCAGTTTTCTGGGAACACACCACTGCTGTCTTGGTTTTAGAGGAGTGCCCTACTTTTCTTGTAAAATCACTTTGTAGATGATAAGGTTTACATTTGCCCAAGCCATAGCATGGGGATTTCACCCTTGTTGGGATACTCACTTTCAAAGCCTCTGTTGTTTCTCCACAGGAATAGTGCTTATGTTAAGCAAAAAAGACAAATAGTGTCCCATTATCAAGAAAATGTAAAAAAGAGGAAAAAAAAAAAGAATGTTATTTGTCACTCATATTGTAGAGAAGGAAACTATTTCATGTCTTTACAGAAAGTCCTTAGTCTTTCTGTAAAGACGTGAAAGTCCTTAGTCTTCCCCAGAGCAGAGGAGAGGTGGACTAAGAGCAGAAGTCAAAATAATGGGAGACGGCTCTTCCAGGGATATCCTTCCAGGGATACAGTGAGATTTCCCATTGAATTGCAATAACACCAACTTGGAAGTGCTTCCAATTTACAATGTAGTAACTATACTCCAGTCTGAATACCCAAAGCCTGAACTGGCTGATAAAATACCCTGAAGTCCCTGAGAATAATCTGAAACTTCAAACCTTAAGCAGAAGACAGAAAATGAAGTATAAAAACGTTGGCAGTGTTGCTAAGGAACCAATAGCAAATTTGGTAGGCTCCCCTTGATTGCTTTCTGTAACCTTTTCAATAACCCTGCCCCACAGCTGCCATCAAGACTCTGCAGAGCTGCTGCATGGCCAGGGCCAGCTCCATCCAGCTGGCCAGTGATAAGACAGGAGGATGGAGGGAGAGTGCCTTGGGGGTGCTTTCCAGCTTTGTGTTAATAAAATAACACCGACCCTTGAATGCTCCATCTTTGACAGTCTTGTGCACTTGTGGCATCACGTAAAAACCTGAAGTGATGTTTTGAGTCAGTCAGAGCTGAGGGACCACGTGAGCCAGACACCTGAGGAGAGATTTGCTTGTTCAGAGGCACTTCCTAAGAAACTCCACAGTCGTTTTGTAAATAGCTGAACTCAGGGTTGTTTTCAGGGAGTTTACAGAGCCACAGGCAATACAGTTGCCCAATAACAAAGCAGGACCAACAAATGGTTTCCAACAGCCACCTAAATGCAGAAAGGGGCCAGAACTCGGAGACTGTGTAATGTAAAATGCAATGTTCCCAGCTGTTGGATGCAGAACTGAATTTATTTTATTGCAACAGTGCTATATTCAGTCTCAACTAAATGCGCTCAAGAGACCCATTTTCAAGTGTTATTCAAATTGTATGACCAATTCTTCATTTAAAAAAGGAACATCCTGAGATAAAAAGACGACAAAATGAGTAATTCCTTTTAACAAAAAAAAAAAAATTCCCAAGAAGGCAGGCTTCAACAGAAGGAAATTATGTGCCACATATTACTCGGAAGCAGACAGTCTAAACACTTCACACTATAACCATTGAATCATAGAATGTTTTGGGTAGAAGTGATCTTAAAAATCATCTCGTTTCACCACCCCTTGCTGTGCACAGGGATGCCAATCACTACATCAGGTTGCTCAGGGCCTCATCCAGCCTGGCCTTGAACAGAGTAGTAAGTATATTATCCTGATAGATGTAACATTTGAGTAATATGAAGGAAACCAATATAGAGAGCTGTGTTTACAGCAGGGAATACATACAATTTAATAAACTATAAACATTTATCTGAAAATCTTTGCCAGGGCTGACTTTATGTGAGACTGGGGCGGAAAGAAATCTGTATCAGGGAGTGACAAAGTTTTTTTAACAGACATGTTTGTAGAAGATAAAATACAGCTTCAGAGCCACAGCACCTGCACAGCTCCTATGCTTTTCCAGACAAGACTAGCATCTCCAAATACTCTGGAATTCACCACCCTGCCAATTATTAGAAAAGCTCATATGAAGCAATATCCAAAGCAAACAGGGATTCCCACATTTCTCATTTGTCACTCCACATGCCAGTACCACACGCATTAGACTGAATTCAGGGCCTTCTCCAGATGTTCCGGATAGACAAGATTTCTGCATTGCCTCTACAGTACCTGCTGACACTTCTGTGAAGGGGCTGTGGTTCTTAATTTCAAAGTTATCTTTCAATAGAAGTGTATTTTCTGTGAAAGAGCAAAGGAGAACTAAACAATAAACACTCCTCAGCAGCTAAGGAAATCATCTGTAGAAGCAGCTTCTTGAGGATGACTGATTTGACTAACTCAACAGATTCAATTTGCATTATTAACAATAAACATAATTACATAGATATTTCAACAATACTTCCAGATAGTGCTGCAATTACAGGCTGATTGAACAGACTATGCATCATGAAATGAAAGCCACAATTACTCAACAGAGAATGTGAACATGGTGAGACACTTGTGCAGTATTAGATTACAGTGCTGCAGGAAATGGCAGAGGAGCCATTACATTATAGTCAACAGATTAATGCAGAACCAGTACTTCAGGGAGGAGCAATTAAAGCCAACATATCTTCAGTTCCAGTGGCAAGGTGATGAAGCCAGTGGCTCCTAGCTTACCACAGGCCTTGTTTTTCCGATGTCTCTTCCCATTCCCCTACACTGAAGATAGTTCTCCCCCTTCCTTCTAATTTCTACTGTCTTTAATACTCCAGTGCATTCAGCCCACTTATGCTTTTCATTGTTAGATTCAGCCTTTCTTTCTATCCGCCTCAGTGGGCTTTAGGACTGTCCCTAAGTGCTTCCTGACTTAAAGACTCTCCTCCAAACTCCTGTCTTTAATGAAGGCTTTGCTGCTGTATTTGTGCAGATGTGCTCTGCCCTCTGGCCTCTCTCTGCACTGCACTGTGAGGAGGAGACCTGGAGCAGGCATAATGACTCTCCTGGGTTTGCAAAGCAGGAACACTTGCAGCATTCGATGAGTAATTATAACAACTCTGCACTTTCATGACAGAAAACATAAGAATCATTAGCAGTTAATAAAACAATAGAGCACACATTTATTACTGGCAACATTTATTACTGTCTAGGAATCTCAGACTCACAGCCTAAGTCAGTATAATATAGCAGTCAGTATAATATTTAGAAAGTATTTGTGTCTTTAGAAATACTGCTTTCTCTGAAATGAAAGGCCTGTTTATTTTTCTTCTCTTTACATAAAAATTATTTCACTATCTTTTCATCATTTGATTGAGTCCTGCAAAGTGAATCCAACTGATTTGTGTGAATATTGATGTAATTACTGAAGAAATGTTCAGTTTGTTAAAACCATCCTCAGCTATTAGTGTATCAATGGGTTGACTCTGAGGAGCACTGTGTGATGGGATCTTTTCAACATCAGCAACCATTAATTAGCCAGGTGAAGAACTCTGTATTCCATTTGGAAGATAACTCCATATTGATCACTTACCTTTTTCTCTTTGTCCCAAATGTAGAAAGTTTCTTATCACACAGTCTTTTGTTCCAGCTTTCCTAAAGCTACCAAAAACTCTACAGAATTTTAACTAGCCAATATGTTAAACTTCATGAAAAAATCAGTTTCTTATTACATTTCCCTGCCATGCAACAAGAAGTCGCCATAGCAACACCATTCTGTGCTCACTGCTGAAGTACCACAGGATCTTCTCTTACCAAAATATGAGACCCAATAAGCCACCCTACCTGGTATTTTTCTAACATCTGCACAGTGAGAAAGGTACATTCTTCTTACACTCACTTTCCATTGGGTTTAGGATTCTACTTTGCTCTTGTTCTGCTCTCACTCCTTGGAATCCTTTGGGCCAAGCTTTGCCATCACTTTTGGGAATGTATTTGCCACCAGGGGGATGAGGTGTCTCTGGTACTTCTCACACTAAGGGAGAAGTAGTGTCACTTCAGCTGTTGGATGGTAAGACTGAGGCAGTCTCCTCCAGCCACCAGCCTGCCTGCAAGGCTATGAGGCCTAACTTCGGGGAATTGTACGTTGCTCTGAGACTTCCAAATGAGACTGTATAAAGACATAGGATATTATAAACATATTTTTAAATAAAATTATTTGTTCTGTAGTATTCTGAAAACATGTATGAAACAATCTTCAAGGTGTCAGAGTCTGCTACAACATGGAAAGATTCCCAAGAATTTTATTACCAAAATTTTTGAAAGTATTCATGCGCTTCAGATGTTTTGAATTCTGCTAGTCTAGTTCTAAATAATTCCTGCTCCAAGAAGTCTGCTTTTTCATTGGTAATCAGACTACAACAACAATACATTATCAGTGGGAGTTTATATGCAGATGAATCAGTAGCTGGGAACTCAGGTGAGCTATCAAAATGAATAGATAATGCAAAAAAATTTAAAGATATTAGTTGTGGCACAAATCAACACCTACCACAGCCAGCAGGTAAACAGGATGGGACAGATACTTTACAATGTGCCAGCACACCTCAACCCCTAGAACAGAAAGGTGAACTAAAAATTATGCCTTCCTGACTATGCTGTAGAAAAGCACAGTGGGATTAACACAGCTTCGAGAGTGAACACTTGCTGTACTGCTCAGCTGTCTCCTTAACAATTATTTAGCTGAGAAATAAACATATATTTCCATTTCCTTATGATTCTTGCTATTCAGCAGTTGGTAATTTTTCCCTATTTCTTGATCTCCCTCTCAAAGACACGCATTTTAGTGCAATACCTTCCTTCAATTGTAACAGTATCTCAGAATTAACTATGCCCTTTGCAGACAGAAATTGTTGTTTCTACTCCATTCAACTTGGCATCATTTGCCTGTCAAATGATATATTAAATTTGGTCCTTTGATATATTAAATTTGGTCCTTTTGGCTACAGAACCAAAACCAGATTTGTTCAACTTTATTTCAGGTAGTTGTTGATCTGGAAAATGGATAAACATGTCACTTCCTCCCAAACCTAATTAGGGATATCTGGTTGGACATTTTGACATTTTTATTTGCAAAGTGTTTGGGGGTTGGTTTTTTCCAAAAGTAAGACTATGGCAAGGGTTGGTTACAAATAATTTCTTTATTCAAAGAGAGCTTGAGGAAAGAACTTCAACATTGTCAACTGGTTCTACTTGCTTTTTAAACTAAAAACAGTTTCGTTAATGACTTACTCTTTTAAAATTTTAGCTAATATAGAATCATAGAATCATTAGGGTTGGAAAAGACTTCTGATATCCTTGAGTCCAACTGATAACCCAGCACTGCCACCTTCACCACTAAACTATGACCCCAACTTATTTACTTTAAAAGTGATAAATATGTTAAGATGACAAAACATGCTTGTACCTGTAGCTCTTGGGAGAAGAGCCAGCAGATAACAAGGAACAGGTTTATACAGTGCAGCATGGAAATTAGTCTGGCTGACAACACCAACCTCGTCCACCCTGTGCATAAGCTCCCTGTTTAGAGAATAGTCCTTCCTGCTTCCATCTGCCCAGCCCTGCAGCCTTCCAGGGAGCAGTGCATGTTTTTTAACAATCCATTGTACCTCTCCCCTTTGCCTGCAGCTGGTGCATGGTAGGGGATATGATACACCCATTCAATGCCATGTTCCCTAGCCCAGGTGTTGATAAGGCTGTTCTTGAAATGAGTCCCATTGTCTGACTCAATCCTCTCAGGGGTACCATGCCTCCAAAGGACTTGCTTTTCCAGGCCCAGGATGGTGTTACAGGCAGAGGCACAGGGTAGGTCTCCAGCCACCCCGTGGTGGCCTCCACCATGGTGAGCACGTGGCGCTTGCCTTGGCGGGTTTGGGGCAGTGTGATGGAGTCAATCTGCCAGGCCTCCCCATATTTGTGCTTGGACCACCGCCCACCATACCCCAGGGGCTTCACCAGCTTGGCCTGTTTGATGGCAGCACACGTCCCACAGTCATGGATAGCCTGAGAAATGCTGTCCATGGTTAAATCCACCCCTCGGTCTCGTCAGCTCACCACTGAATGATGTGTGGGTTTCACTAAATGAAATGATGTGATGGTTTCAGTTCGAACCAGGCAGAAACGCCCATTTATGAAAAGAGGTGTCCAAATTGTAGCTTTTGAAAACACAACTCACTATATGTAGCTGCAATAGCAAGATTAATATTTTCCCAGTCTGTAGGTTTACTTCATTTTATGCAAACATAAAAAGCTCTAGGCAGCTAGACATATACTAAGAAAGACAAATTAACATCAACAACATAAGCAATCCTAGTAATTTCCTGTATGTGCAAAGGGAAAATAAACCTCTTTGCTATTTACTAATCCTAAGAGCAATACTCCCCCAGCCCTCAGCTGCCCTCTTCCTCCTCGGAGGCCTGGGAACAGAGCTGAGGGCTTTCCAATATGCCTAAAAGATCAGCAGTAAGCTTACTGCAGAATAAAGAAGAGGAGTAGCTAACACAAACTAAAAACAAAGCACAAAAACCCCCACCCTCTCTGAACAAGTCTCAGTATTTTTTGACATGAAGAGCCTTTTGATGCCCCTGAGGCTGTGTTCATCTTTAACAAGGACTGTGTGTTCCTTCCTGTTACCCTTACTCACTCTTTGGGCTTTTTTTTTTCTAGTAAGCATAATCCTAGAAATCAGAGGCACTTGGATAATTTTTATTGTTTATGCAATATTTATTTTTTAAAGTTCCTAATTTGACATTATCTGTACTCTGCAAACAAACCAAAATTCTGTATGTAATTCTGTAACAAACCAAAATTCTGTAAAGTTAAGGCAAGCAGCCAGGTTACAGAACCACCTTGCTGTTTCACTTCCAGTTTGCCAGCACTATTCACCCCAAGAACTGAAAGCCATTAACTAGATCACCCCAAAGACAGTTTTCCCTCCTGTGGTTCATGTTTTCTGTCACAGCTGTTCCACAGCATGTCTTTGAGTGAATGAGTTGGGAGACAATCTTGCCAACATCCTTTTACAGTTGCTCCCATATATAATTTCCTAATATTTATTAATACTAAAGAACCAGATAGGCTGTCCCAGATTTGTCTGGTCAGCTTACAAATGGAAAGCTCAGCTTTTACATTCATCCTACACCCCTACCATTTAGGTCAGTTTATGCCATTAAAATGTCTGCAAAGCTACATGGCACTAAAATCAGGCTTTCTAAAGAAAAAAGTGGTAAGAATTCTCAATCATAACCAGAACTACCAATTACAGGTATAATTTGAAATAAATATGAGCATATCTTAGTCTAAAGGGAGGTTAAAGGGAGGAAGAATTGTGTGAGGGAAAGAACATTCTAGCATCTTTACACTGTAAAGTTAAAAGAAATACAGATGCAATCCTGTAAGACTGTAAACTCCAAAAAGTGAATGTTATTAAAGCAAAGAATACTTGTTATATTTAATTTTGTTTCAATGCCCTTAAAAGTTACAGAACAGCTGATACTGTAACAAAAAGGCAGCTAATTAATAAAACAATAAAAACGATAGAAAAGTCAAATTAAATCCACAGTGCACAACAGTAACACATGTGAGCAAATGGAACCAAACTGAAGTAAATGATCAAAACCTCACACCTTTCTACACAGCCCAGGCAGTGACATTAATAATTAATAAAGTTCCCTACTCAGGAATTCTAGAGAAAGTGTGAAAGAAAAAAAAAATCAAAACAAAGCAAAACAACCCGACATGCTACTGTCTGCTGTAAACTGAAGCCTCTTTTCACAAATGCTCTGATCTCTACACTGAAAGCAGTGATGGATGTAAATATGATCTATATGCTGGTTAACTGGGCGAGAGCAGGCTGTATTTTTAGAGTGTGCCCTCATCTTGACTGTAACCTTTCTGCTCTTTCCGAAAGTGATGCCCGTTCAGCCCAAAGCAGAGAGGTATGAGGAGATCCCCAGGAGGAGGCCGGAGCTTTGGCTCAGGCGGGCAGACCCGGAGCGGCGGCTGCGGCCCGGGCAAGGACGGGACCTGAGGGGAAGGGAATGGTGGAACAGCGGGCCCCGAACTGCCCCTGCCTCGGGGCTTCGGCTCGGGCTGAGCTTTACCTTGGCGAGTAAGGTAAAGCAGGCACTGAAAGTTCTCACTGCGTTTCCCCAGTAATACCACAGACCAGTAGAACTCAGTGTAGGTATAAAAGTTATGTTTTTGTGGAGCGAGGGATTTCCTGAAAACTTTACCCATGTTCCTTAAGTGCTGTCACAAGAAAAACAATTCTTACAGCACACACAAAAATGTTTTTATATTGACTAGCTGATGCAAGAGATAAGAGGAAAGATCAGGCCTAGGAAAACCCCTGTAACTCTAAACACAGGGCACGAAGCTTTGGCGCTCTTTTTTGCCGCCTGCGCCCCTCACTCACTCACTGACTCCCGCTGCCCTCACACCGCGCACCGCGGCCGCACAGCGCCCCCCGCCGGCCTCTGCGGCACCACACCCGCGGCTGCCGGGGCCCCGCGCTCGGCCCCGCGCTCTCGCTTGTCCCTCGCCACCGCCCGTAGTGACGCGGCGCGGCCCGGGCGGTTCCGGGGCGGTTCCGGGGCGGTGGCGGAGCGATGGTGAGAGCGGGTCCCGCTCCCCCGGCCCGGGCGGCACCGAGCGGCACCGAGCGCGGCTCGGCGGGCACAGCGCGGCTCTGCCGGCGGCACCGAACCGGGGCGCCGCGTCCCTTCGGGCTCCGCCGGCAGCGCCCGGCGTTCTGCCGAGTCACCGGCGGCACCTGCAGGCCGCGGCCCGGCGAGGGAAGCGCGGGCGGTGGGGCCGGGCCGGTACTTCTTGTTATTTTGGACAATAAGCTGGAATATGTTAGCGCTTTGTTTAGACAGGAGAAATCCAATTACGGGATTTCTGTGCGTGGAATTGCCCGTAGGCTTCTCGATTCGTAGAACTGTGCATATGTTTAAGTTTTTGTCGTTTGTTTTTTTACCTTTTGTCTAGGGTCAAAGTCAGAGTGGTGGACATGGTCCTGGTGGTAGCAAGAAGGATGACAAGGTAACTGAAACCCAAATAAATACTTCCAGAATGAACTACAAGTCTGCTGCTACAGAGCCTGGCTGCAATAGGCTTTTTAAATTTACTTTTTAAAATTATTACATTTAGAACATAAAATTATGCTCTTGCTGGCTCTGATGAATGTCTTTTCTGGGTGTACATTGGAAAAAAACAAGCGTTGTTCATAAATGAAAAAGGGAGCGTAAAAAAGCCTGAAATTTCTTGACAGTGACTTGTTTTTTAAAAAAAATGAAACTGTAAATGTGTCAGGGTTAGGAAAGACTAGATGCCTTCAAGCTCACTTAAGGAATTGGCTTGCAAGTGGCATGGCACAATGATCTGCAGTAGGAGTGTACTTCACGTTGTGGGACATCAGGGGCCTCCCTGGTCCCCTTTGGAGCTGAAAGTACAAAGCACACAGCAAGCAGTGCCTAGGCTGGGAAACTGAATGTGTCTGATTTACTGATTGAAGTGCAGCAGAAAAGTGGAGATTCAATAGTTTTCTCATTGTCTCATTTGTTAGTTTTTTTTGTGATTTACTTCAGGCTTGAGCCTTCCATGTCCTATATTCAGTGAAAAATGGCAGAAATTTAAATTAGAGAGATGTAAAATAACCAGGAGAAGAAATTTTTGAACATTCTTTAAAAATAAAAGTCATGTTTCTTTTGGGCTTCTTGCTACAGATCATAATGAGAAAGTTTTGTTATGAAGTCCTTCACCTTGAGCCTTTTTTAGTCTGTGCACTTAACACATTGTGTATTGTTTACCTGTTATTATCCTGATTTTTTTCTTTTTTTATTGAAATCTTTTTATGAATAAGGATAAGAAGAAGAAATATGAACCTCCAGTTCCAACCAGAGTGGGGAAAAAGAAAAAGAAGACCAAGGGACCAGATGCTGCCAGCAAACTCCCCCTGGGTAAGCATTGTGCCTCCCCTGCAGAGCTGCAGTCTGTCTGCTCTTCAGGAAGCACAGAGCTCTTCTCTCCTCAGGTCTGCCTCTGTGGAGTCACTAACACAATGCCAAATGTCATTTTATTTCTAATTAACATTAAAAAGCTCCCCACAGAATAAAAGTATTGTTTTGCAAAATGCAGCCCATGACCTCCCAGGTAAGAGAGAGAGAAATTAAACTGAGTGAAAATGCTGGGGAAACATCAAATCTGTTTTTCACCCAGAGTTACAGTGGGACAAGTGAGGTACAAGTTACAGTCAGGAAAATAAAGCAGGATTTCTAGTAATGAATTAGTGGTTAGTTGGTGCCATGTCAAACTTCTTCTAAAGTGCTGTGACTCTGCTTTGGTTACAGTGACTCCTCACACACAGTGCAGACTCAAGTTGTTGAAGTTGGAGAGAATTAAAGATTACCTCTTAATGGAGGAAGAGTTTATCAGAAATCAAGAACAGATGAAACCTTTGGAAGAAAAACAAGAGGTGAGGTTTGAGTGAACTGTTACTTTTAATGTTACAGTAAATGCTCTTAATTAAGGTGAACTACTTAATACCAAAGCAGTGGAAATAAAGTACCACCAGTGTGGAAGGTGATGCAAACATATCAGGTTTATCACAATTCCTCATTAACTGGCTAAATTGTTTTAGACTAAACATGGATCACTACAGATGAAGCCATGGGAGTTTTTTGTTTCTTAATGCTCTGTCAAAGTACAGCTCGCAGATATCCATCAGGAGAGAAAGAAGATCCTGGTTATTCACATCCACATAAATGGTGTCCATGGGGTAGGACTAAATTAATAGTGGATTTTGTTACTGACCTCTGTCTCTTTGGGGCAGTAGAACAATAGGAAAGACTGATTCTGCTGTGTTCTGTCTGCATTGTTGAGCCAGTGTTGTACAAGAATGTTTTTGCCTGTGTTGTTCAGTTGTTTCTTGGGTTTTTCTTGACAACAGGAAGAAAGGTCCAAGGTGGATGATCTGAGAGGAACACCGATGTCTGTGGGTACCTTGGAGGAGATCATTGATGACAACCACGCCATAGTGTCCACATCAGTGGGATCAGAGCACTATGTCAGTATTCTGTCTTTTGTGGACAAGGACCTGCTAGAGCCAGGCTGCTCTGTTTTGCTGAATCATAAAGTGAGTTGTTTTTATAAAATGAAGTTTCTTACAAGTTCTTGTACTGTTTTTAACTGGCCTTTTGTTTTCTGGAGAGCACAGGAGAGAGAATGCTATTTGTTTCACACACTAAATAAGTGGGCATAGGGATTAGAGTTCAGCTTGTATTAAAAATGCTGCTTGCCTTCTTTGACAACTCTGAATTCTTGAATTAGGTTCATGCTGTGATAGGAGTCCTGATGGATGACACAGACCCTTTAGTGACTGTGATGAAAGTAGAGAAAGCTCCTCAGGAAACGTATGCTGACATTGGTGGCCTTGACAACCAAATTCAAGAAATCAAGGTATTCAGTTGTTCTCATTTACAGTTAAGCCAGCAATGTAATTCTTGTGCTAGGAGTTGAGAAGGGAAACAACAGGACTGGCTGCTGTTCCTGTAGTGGTGTCCTTTATCTTTCTGTGGTGCATTTCATTAGATTTCACTAGGCAGACTCACAGACCTTGGTCTTTTAAGCAGATCACGAGAGGCTGTGTGCACAGGAACCTTTCCCAGTTGCTCAGGAACCTTTAAAGCCTGGAGCTTGTAACATCTCTCTAATAGCTTATTACTTTGTAACAGGTACAGTTTCAGTTGTTGCAAGATGAGAGTTAAATTGTAAAAAGTGCAGAGGTTATTTTGAGTATCTGATGCCATGCAGTCTAACTCAAGGATTTAGTCTTTCAGGGCAGTTGCTTGTTTTGTTTTTGCATTCGTTTGTTGTTTGGTTGGGGTGGGTTGGGTTGGTTGGTTTTTTCCCTACCAGCAGAACTCTGCCAGAACCTTGCTAAAACTCAACCCTTTTGTTCTGGGTAGGTGTCTAAAACCACAAATGCTGTTAAAATCTATGGTCTCTGGTAATCTCATTATAGAAGGCAGCCTTTCATAAAGGGTTCCCTGGCCCCAAGGTCATCTGTGGGTGTTTGGGGTTCAGGAGCTCCAGGGCTCTAAATCTGGGGTGATGCATTGAGGATGGAGGAGGGGAATGTTCACTGCTGCTCTACCACACGTCAAGTGGAAACAATAGGAAGACCCGTGCAGATGGAGTAGTTGTCTGCCTTAGAATTGGAGGCAGCAGAGAGTCATGCTGTTCAATGTCTGTCTTGAAATCAGTTAAGTTCTTTTTGCCTTCACTGCTTTCATTATTGCTGTTTTGGAGATCCTTACAGATCTCTGTTGGAGACCACTCAGTCTTATAGAAACATGTTTTTCTTGTGCTTCAGGAGTCTGTGGAGCTTCCTCTCACCCACCCTGAATATTATGAAGAGATGGGTATAAAGCCACCCAAAGGAGTCATTCTGTATGGCCCACCTGGCACAGGTATTTTACAGTTCAGAAACACCTGTGCTGAGATAATATAAGTAAAACAATTTATACTTGGTTAGTATGTAAAGCATTGCCAAGTCTGTCACAAATTTCGTACAACTGTTTTGTTAGGGCACTTTTTTCTTTCTCTTTCCCTTCTCTGCAAACTAATGACAATATTTCTTTTCAACTGAAAATAGGCAAAACTTTACTCGCCAAAGCAGTGGCAAACCAAACATCAGCAACTTTCCTGCGAGTGGTTGGTTCAGAGCTCATCCAGAAGTACCTGGGTGACGGCCCCAAGCTCGTGCGCGAGCTGTTCCGCGTGGCCGAGGAGCACGCGCCGTCCATCGTCTTCATTGACGAGATCGATGCCATCGGCACAAAGAGGTACAGGAGCTGGGCTCCACTGCACACTCAGGGATTGCCAGGGGCAGCAAATCTTTACTAGAAACACTTCTTTGCAGCTATCCTGAGACTCCATTTCTTTGCTCTGCTGCCATTTGCATATGCTGTTTTGATGAAAGCATTTGTAACAAGTAATACGTCAGATAACTTCTGTGGAAACACAATATATCACAGCCTTTTCATATTAAATAGACGTGACCAGAGATTCTATGTTCTCTTGCTACATGGCATCTCTAGGAGAGTGTCAAAACCAGGAAGAGACACTGTATATATGAGATTCTCTAGCTGCAAGTCCATATACAGTGATTGGGTTTAGTGATCCAATGGTAAAGCAGAATATTTAATATAGAATATATCCATTTGTTGTTTGCCTTTTGAGTAGGTGACTAAATACTTCTGCTCTGAGAGTATTTTACAAAAGGTGACACAGTGTATGTCATGGAGGAGCACTGCTGGTGCTGCACTAAACTGTTGTTCAGCCCATATCCAGACTGTATTATTCTGAAAATTCTGTAGGTTTGTTGGAACTGTCCAATGCAAATAGTCTTTAAAGTAGTCAGTGTTTTTTAAATAAAAAGGGGCTCATACATGGCCACCACCCCAAAGTGCTACTAGCCCAAAGTGCTATCTGCTGCCTTATGTATGGATGTATGTGCTTTTAAGAATTAGGTTTCTTTCCTTTTTATGTGGATTTTTGTTAGCTGGGAAGAAGATATTTCCAAATACATAACAAACATGGAAAAAACCCCAGATTTCCTTCACATGATGGCTGTTACATTCCCCAGCTACAAGAATAGTTCAGTGTCTCTTTACTTACCTAGATGTCACAACATGATTCTGAAAACCTATGTTTTGTTTATGTGGATAAACATGAATTTTAAAATTTAAATCTCTTATGGATGTTTACAACCAAAATACCCCTGTCCCCCTTTTGTGTGCAATTTTGTGGCAGTTACTCAGTGCTTTTTCTGACCATGTGTTTTTTTCTAAAAGGTATGACTCAAATTCAGGAGGTGAGAGAGAGATCCAGCGCACAATGTTGGAGCTGCTGAACCAGCTGGATGGGTTTGACTCTCGGGGAGATGTTAAAGTTATCATGGCTACAAACAGAATAGAAACACTGGACCCAGCTTTAATTAGACCAGGTAAGGGACTTCCCTGCTGTGTATGCTTTAAGCCACTTTTTTTGTGAAAGGACTTGTCATAACTTGACAAACACAGGCTGGTAAAAGACTGCAAGCTTGTTCTTATTCAGCATCTCATCTATGCTGGTGCATCTGTTGAAATCAGGATCTATTCACAAGCTTCTAAACAGAAGAAAAATCCCTTGAAGAGAATAAATGTGTTAATTCCTTTAACAATTTGAATATTCTTCCTTTCCATTAAGATGGCACAGCCATTTAAAGTAATTGTTAAGCAAGCTGTGTGCAGCAGCAGCACACCTGCAGCAGCTGGGGAAGGCAGGGCAGCACCACCTGTGTTTTGGGGGTGAGAGCCTGGGCCTTACCAGAGCCAGCCTGCATCCTGGTGCAAGGAAATCAGGCTGCTCCTTACTGACCTGGCACACTCCTGCCATTTGGGGGATGCGTGAGGGAGACGTGTTGAGCTTGAGCAGGCACAGGTAGTATTTTAAATGGCCACTAAAAATGTACCAAGCATAGTATGTCTGTGGTGTCTGTTAAATTGGAAGGTAGAAAACAACACAGAGATCAAAAGAATAAGCTGAAATACCTCCACGGTATAAGGTTTGGTCTGGTTTTGTCATCATTTAGCTTTAGACCCTCCAGCTCAAACCCAGTGATGTTAGAGTACAGAGGAGATACTACTATGCCAGAATTGGAAGAGATAGTCTGACCTTGCTTTCTACTCCAAGACATCATTCATTGTGGCTGGAAGAATCATGGAACTGTTTAGGTTGGAAAGAACCTTTCAGATCATTGAGTCCAACCATTAAGCTGTCATGGCCAAGTCCACCACTAAGCCACATCCCCAAGAATTACTTCTACACCTCTTTTGAGCACTTCCAGGGATGGTGGCTTCACCACTTCCCTGGGCAACCTGTTCCAATACTTGACAACCCTTCCCATGAAGAAATTTTTCCTAATATCCAATCTAAACCTCCCCATGTGAACTTCAGACCTGTTTTCTCCTTGACCTGTTACCTGGGTGAAGAGACCAACCCCCAGTTGACTACAACCTCCTTTCAGGCAGTTGTAGAGGGTGATAAGGTCTCCCCTGAACCTCCTTTTCTCCAGGCTAAACAACCCCAGATGTTCCTTCAGATGTTCCTCATAGGACTTGTGCTCCAGACCCTTCACCAGCTCCATTGGCCTTCCCTGGACATGCTCCAGCTTAAGAGTTATACTGCCAGTCGAACCCTTCAGATGTTCCTCCTGCTGTTTTCCAACAGCTGCATGCAAAAAACATAAATCTGAACTTTTCTTTTGCACAGGACGTATTGATAGGAAAATAGAGTTCCCTCTACCTGATGAAAAGACGAAGAAACGAATATTTCAGATTCACACAAGCAGGATGACGTTGGCAGATGATGTGACTTTGGATGAGCTGATTATGGCAAAAGATGATCTCAGTGGTGCAGATATTAAGGTCAGTGCATATCACCATTGTTTATACTTCAAAGCAAAAATCAAATCTCTTTTTTGCTACATCCAAAACTATTGTCATCTGAACTGTTCACCAATTTTCTGCGCCTGTATCACCGAGGGACAGTGGAGTGGTTTAAAATACCTTTAATGAGTGCAAAGTACTCTGCTTTACAAATGGGAAATTATCAAAATCATAATTGTGAGGTAGCAAAGTAGAAACTGAAAGGAGAGTGTGGAATGTTGTGCAAGTTATCTTGAACAGTACTTAAGATAGTAGAGGATAAGCTTTATTTTTAGGGACTATGTTGCAAGGCAGATAAAAATGCAACTGTATATTAGGAAGCTTCAGCCATACCCTGTCTGCTCTTTTAATGCAGATAGAGCCCTTGCTAGTTACCACACTCATGAGCTTAGACCAACATGACCCAACTGCAGAAGGATCACGCAGCTGATGTGTCTGTCCCTGCAGGAGGGAAATTACTGTTGTTACAAAGCTGCCTGTCCTTTCGGACTCACCTGGCTTTATCCTGGTGCTTCAGTGCTACAGAACAGTATCAAGCTTAAGAATGTAGAGTTTGTTAACAATTCCCACTTCTAGTTATTGGAGTAGTTAAGATGCAGCTGCCTTTGAGGGTGTGGTTTGAATGGGCTGCACAGAAAGTGTAACTATTCTTACTTCCTGTGTTGCAGGCAATTTGCACAGAAGCTGGATTGATGGCTTTGAGGGAACGGAGAATGAAAGTAACGAATGAAGATTTCAAAAAGTCTAAAGAGAACGTTCTCTATAAAAAGCAAGAGGGAACCCCTGAGGGACTGTATCTTTAAGTCATCCATCTCTTTGGGAACTATACAGAACTTTCTGTGTGGATGAGAGTCTTGCATAAAACCACACAGCTAGTTTGCATTCGTTAACAGGTTAAAAGCTGGCGGGTTGTGGGTTTTCAGTCAGTGTAACTCTTCACTTCCCAATAAAACATTTATTTGAATTGAACTATTTTGGCGGCAAAGCCCTGCTATTTACATGGAACTGTCTGTTGCATTCTGTGACTTTTAAGAAAAAGTGCTGATAACCCAAGTGCTTGTCTCAGTGACCCACGCCACGTGGGCAGGGAGCAATGCAGGTGCCCCAACTCTTAGTCCTCCTTAGGCATAGCAGTCTCTTACAACTACTGTAGCATTGCTGTTGTTCTTGGTTACCTTCTTATCCCTTTTTTTTAGAGGCTAACTAGGATAAGTGTCACTTTTGAGTAACCTCAGTGTCATCAGTCATCTATACAAATCAACGACAAGTATGCAACCGTGGGTAACACTGAGATACACTTTAAAGGTACCTGTCTCTAGCACTTGCAGCTTATAAGAGAGCAAGATGGATGCTCTTAGTAATCTTATCTTAAACATCTGAACAGATGTGGATAGGGTACTTGTAAGATTAGAGTTTATAAATTTGTTTTTCCCCAAAAGGGTTTCAGTTCAATAGATAAACATCCAAGCTGGAGAATGTCTCTGAAAAGAACCAACACAGCAAGAACAGGTTCGAGGGCCCCATGCCCCCATGGCAGGATGTGCATGCTCATAAGGCACCAGCCCCAGTGCCAGAGGTGCAGGGTCTGGCATGCAGCAGATGGGCACAGAGAAATTCTGACTACATGTGCCATGCTTGGTGTTCTACAGCCTAACCTTGAATTCTTCCCGTCTAGACAATTCTGTTGCCTACAGCTGTGCTCCCATGCGGGCTGGGTGTCTGTTGGCTCTGTTGTAGCCATGCATATATCCTGTGTAGTACACTCTTGTGAAGGGCTTGTTAAGTTCTAAGTGATTAATTTCCAAATGTTGTACATGTGATCTTTAAGGTTTATATAAAAGTTCCACATGCAAACCAGTTATGCAATGTGCAGTCTTTGTTCTGCGAACTTTGTGGGAGCAAACGTGGGCCAGTAACAGACAGTGGAGAGTTATACCCAGGGCACTGCCTTTGCTCACTGCCAGTGCTCCAACAACAATGGCAGCAGCAGGGCCAAGAGATTTTATTTTTCTATGTAAAAATTATGTGGCTCATTGTTGAAAATAAACCCTACAGATGAATGGAGTCCTTTATTTAATCTGGATGACAGAAATCCTGAAATAGAATTGTTCTTCATCTGCAGCTAGAAAAACAAGTTTTATTACCCATTCATATAAACCTTAGGAGATCTGTCTCCTTGGAAAGGTCACAAAAAGCTAGGGATTTTTTAGCAGTTGACCTCACTGTTGCTTGAGGGGCTGAAGAGCTTTATGACGTGTGGCAAGCAAAGCACTTTTTATTAGGTACATGGCTGTTACTGCTGGCTCAAAGCAACAGCCACAAAGAGATGGGTTCAGATCCCTGAAGAACAGCTGCATTACATTAAATGAACCCAAGGACTGTTCTAGTACCCTGTCTGCCACCACAGGAACTGGAAAACACTTGTTTGAAAATTCAGTTCTTGGCTTTTGCAGCAGAATTTAACTGCTGCCACTTTTGCCAGAGTTCCTGAACTTGATGATCAACACAAAAGTAATAAAGATCTGGAGAAAGTCAACAGCAAGTATATTCCCCACAAGGACAGGAAAGCTACTGGGGACTTCCAGAAAGCCTCTGACAATCAAAAGGAAGGAAGCAACCCAAGTGCTGCTTTGGGAGAAACTGCAAAGGAAAGGACTTGGGACAGGATGCATGGAAGAACAGAAAAGTGACGGATACAGAAGTATTGCTGTCATCACTGGAAGTTTTCAAATGTGACTGCAGAGAGAGCTTGTTAATCTCATCTAGGCACCCTGTCCCACAAAGGCTGGACCAGATGATCTTTCAAGGTCCCTCTCAACCTGGGTTCCTCTGTGACTCTAAGCAGGAGCACAATCAAGCTTCTCCCCTCCCCATGGCCTTTTCAGGGCTTTAGAGGAAATGGCATTCTGCTGTGATGGGAAAGCATTAACAAACACAGGCATAATTTGTCATGGTACTGTTCAGGGTACAAAGTAACTTCTACCTCCAATTCAGGAGCTCTGTCATTTTTGTAGAAAGTAAAGATTTAAAAAATAAACTATATTTTTCACAAGACTAGTCGATTACAGCAAAACCAGCATCACTTGCAACTACATCAATAGTATAAGGTTCTTCAGCAGTGCTGTAATGCCATTTAAAAATTATACATATTCCCTGCAATATTTAAAATAATTTTAGAAAGGAATAAATGAAATGCAGCCTGGACTAAAGTGTATTCTATCTTGTATCATGGTGGCAATCCCGAGCTAGAAGTTGTATGTCTTGGTTCAGACACAGTTTTATGTGTAATAGGATCTCACCAGCTGGATGATCCCAATTGCTTCAGTGCTGCTAGTGACAATTAGTTTTCTCATGGAAAATGTCTGAAGCAGTTTTGGGTAATCTGTGGCTGCAGGTATACCTGTTTCAGATGAAAATCCCGTTTCTGAGTTCTTGGGTCTCAAGAGTAGGGATGCTAAACAATCCTTTCCATGTTTCACCATATTCTGTTTTACAAAATAAGTGTACAACATAACTGTATCTTTAAATTGTTACCATATTTCACATTACTTCTCTAGGGAGCTTGTTGAAAGTCTCTTGGAATATAAGCTACTTTTTAAATAATCATAGAAGACTAGGCCTTCTTGATCCGAATCAAATACAGATCAAACCTCTACTTTTCTTACAATTGCCTGGATTTGAGTGAAAGCAAAGTACAAAAATTTGTTTGAAAGTGAGCTGCTTAGAGATGCATTATGGACACGTTTTTATTTTTAATACACTCGGAGTTCTATTAATGCACAAAAAACAAGTTACTTTTGAATTTTCAAATATTCAGGTATATTTTTCAGAAAGATTTACATTATAAATGGTCATCTGTCAAAACATACCAAAATAGGTGCCTGCTCAAACAAAAATTTAGCTTTTACTCACAGTATATGTACAGATGTAATGGCTGTTTGACTTGGCAGTTACATATACACAGCCATACCATGCTGCAGGAAATACTGAAGTCTGCCAACTGGAGGACAGTGGAGCATCCATTTGGCAGATGTTTATTTCCTGTGCTGCTCATCAAGCCATAGTTGGCATGTACTGAACCTCTATGGAACCTTAGGGAACGTAATTTCAAACAACAGAATAAGAAATGCAGGCAGCTTCCAACAGGAGGCTATTTAATGAGGGTATCCTTCTGTGGGAGCCAGCAATACTTCAGAGAAATGGATCCATTATTGTGGGCAAAATGCAGTCTTTGCTTCCAGAACACTTGCAGGTAGTAGAACTCCATTTTGATAGGAATTTATATAAAAGATTTAACAACAAAAAAATATCAAGTACATAGTACCCAAGTCCCAACAGAGTTCCTATATGAAAAGAGATGGATCTAATTGTTAGCTTTGGAAGCAGCTTCTGTACTTTCTCCACTGCTACAGTCCTCTTTTAAATCTCTAGAAGAAGATCCAGCTCTTCCATAGGTACCCGCACCCTCAATTCTTTTTCAGTCATTAGATCGAGCGTCTCTTGTAGATCATCAGGGAAATACTCTACTGCATCCATATAGAGTACCTGGAAAGACAACAAGAATATTGTCTGTGCCACCCTTCTAGCAAGAAACACAGGATAAAGTAAGTAGACAGCAACAACTTTGTAGCAAGAACATAAGAAATATAATGTATTCTTTAAATTAATACCAACAGTTAGTACTCCTACAGTGACGGCCAAGTAAATGTTTAATCGAGTCTTTTCCAAGTCATACTGAGTAACTATTCAAAAGGATAAAATGGAGGTCAAGAGCCACTGGAACATATGGAGCATATACAGACATTACCTGAGGAGTTGCAGGTTCTCTCAATAATTTTTATGTATTACTACATAAATAAATTTTAATTTAGCTATGTTTTTCTGATGCTACCATGCTCATGATAAAAGTCTGAAAGACTCAATCATTTCTAGATCACACAGGATTTCTTACTGCTGTGCCTCAACACAACATCCTTCTGTCCTGAAACACAAACAGCACTGACTATAGACCATGTTTCCATTTAACATACATCTCTTATTTGCAGAAAATCCTAACATTACTCCCTCAGAAACTTCTCCTTTCATTGCATATAACTCCTTACAACAACTACTAAAGATTAACTTTATTTTTCAAATATAGAATTTCAAAAATTAAAGTATGATGACAAGTTTACCTGTTCTCTGTGCTTACCTTTGCCCAAGGACAGTTTTGAAGGGCTTTATAAAACAATCCTTTACTTTTTTCTTTCTTTCCTAGTGAAGCCTGTGTGATTAAAAAACATTCATACTTCAGTGCAGTAATAGCTGAAATACTGAAATAATTACTTCTGAGACAAAGAAATGATTGCTGAAAAGCTCAGTGTTCTTCTGCTGAGAAATCCTTTTTACTATACATTTTGTGGTAGCTATGTAATTTTGCAGGTTATCTTCAGATGTCTTAAAGGAATTTCAGGGCTTTACTTGTAAGACAAGTAAGAGAACAAGTACTCTCAGCTATTCAAAGGAACCTGGACAGACCAAGAGCAGAATATGACGCTTTGGCCACTCCTCCTGATTTTGGATCAGATGCCAACTTGCTGATGGTACAGACTCTCATCATCCACATCATTATCAAAGATGTTAAAGGGCACTGGTGCCAGTATCAATCCCTGGGGTGCAGCACCAGTGGCTGGCCTGCAGCAGGAGTTCATGCTGCTGACTACAAACCTTTGAGCCTGGCAGTTCAGCCAGATTCCAGCCCATATCCCTAACCCACATTTCACCAGCAAAGAAAAACCAGATCTATAGAACTTAGGGTAATACTGAACAATCACAACTTCTTCTATGACTATCTGAAAATTTTAATGTTTCTGATTGATTTGCTTCTCTAAACAATGTTATTCCAAGCTATTACTGTATTTTCTTCCATCTTATTAGCATCTAATAAACACTCCTTATTGTTCTTGTGAAAAAGGTATCTTCCATGAAAGAAGCACTAGTGATAAAATACATAATGGGTGATCTTGAGCATTTGTGCATACTGGGGTGTTATTATTAGTTTGTAAAGAATAACAGTAGTTCCGTTGTACATTCCTACATACAAAGTTGTATAAAATATTTACAAGCATGTATTTGTGTAGAAATAGTCACAATTAACAATCCCACACAAGAGATTGTCTCAAACACAAAACAAGATCTCTTCTTCCCCTGCCTCCTCTCTATTTTACAGCCTTCTGACTGCTGATCCCCCTCTGACAACTTATTGCACCACGGGACATGAACAGAAGAGTAACACTAGGTAGTAAAAGTTATTACTTGAGTGTTTTCATCTTCCATATTGTACTTTGGAGAAGCAAGAAAACCAAGATAGCAAAGCTGACTATATGAAGTTGATTTTATTTATGTACTTCCATGGGGAACTATAGAAGAAACAAACATTGCTTTTTAGCATTAAACTGCAATGCCAGTTAACTTGTTTATGCAGCTTTTAAGATTCAAAAGACTGTCAAAACTGAAGGCAAGTTAT
Source organism: Dicaeum eximium (assembly GCA_013396995.1). NCBI lineage: Eukaryota > Metazoa > Chordata > Aves > Passeriformes > Dicaeidae > Dicaeum > Dicaeum eximium. Next base: position 818,309 of record VWZP01003223.1, read on the forward strand.
AGCAGCTATAGCTATATTTTTCCTGCTGTGCATTTATTTTGCATATGAACTGCACCTCAAGTGTTGAGGGAGCTGGCAGATGTCACTGAGAGGTCACTCTTGACAATCTTTGATTGATCACAGCAACTGGGAGAAGGACCCAAAGACTGAAGAAAGTAAAACATCACTCCTGCTTTCAAAAAGGGGAAGAAGACATACCCAATAAACTACAGGCTGGTCAGGCTCACCATTTCCAGGCACGTGAGTGAAAAGAAAATCAGCAGCAGTGTGAATTCACTAAAGCCATGACTGACCAACTCAAAGTGCCACGATGAAATGACTGGCCCGGTGCACAAGGGGAGAGCAAGGGACATTGTCTATCTGGACTTCTGAAGTAAGATACTTCGATACTGTCTCCTGTAAGAGCCTCCAAATAAGCAGCTGACAAAAGAATTGGATGCATAGACAGTGAGAAAACTCAAAGTCTGGGCCCAGAGGGTGGTGATCTGTGGAACAAGTCCAGTTACAGGTCAGTGACTAGCAGTACGCCGGGTACTATTGGGACCAATCTCATTTAACACCTTTGTTAATGATCTGGCTATTGGTGCAGAGTACACCCTCAGCAAGCCTGCAGACCACACAAAACTGAGTGGAGTGGCTGATACACCCTGTTGCCATCCAAAGGGATCACAAGGGGATGAAGAAATCAGCTGACAGGAATCTCGAAGCTCAATAGGAAGTGCAAATTCCTGCACCAATATATGCTGGGGTCTACTCCACTGGAAAGCAGCTTGACATCTATTGGTATCTTATGACATATTTTTTATCAGTGTAAGATGACAGACACAATGTCTGCATCTATATTAAGACTACACTGTCAGATGCTATTACTCCTAATCCACATGAATTACCTCTTCCTTAATGTTCCCAACAAGGAGCAGTACAAGTCAAATATATCACCTTGCAAATCACAGAGGCATGGCAGCATTTAGTATTCATTTTTCTAAGCAGTATTCCAGCTGTGTTTATGAGAATTCAAAATTGGTAAAACAAAACAAACCGATACTCTTCTTACCACAAAGTTCAAATACATTCTCCATAGCAGTGGACAATGGGTACCATTTTCACTCTGAACTGCATGTTCAAACAGAGCTACAATCCGATTTGTTAATCCAGTTTCAGGAATGGTACAATGTATTTCACCAACATCTGCCCTGAAAGACAGAGGAGATAAGAAACAACAGTCCTTTAAACCCAAGCCAAGGGACCACATCTGGGTAAGAAGAGGTAAAGAATGATGCACTGTCTCTGATCACAGCACCGTACATAGCCAGGTTTTTGTAATTTGCGCTATAAACTCAATGCTATAAACCAGATTTTTAGCACTTCCTAATGTAATCAACACATTTCTAAATAGGAAAATTAGGAAAAAAATAGAAATTAAGTATTTTTGGGAAAATTCATGTAGCACGTTCAAAAATCATTTATCTTTGAACATTATAATCCACTATCATATGATCTGAAAACATCTTAGCGTACCCCCAAGATTATTTATCATTCTAAGCTTGGCAGAGCAGCTCAAAAGAAATTCAAGTCCGGATCAGCCCAGGCAAGTTTGTTCAAATTAACCCCTCACTTTTGTGAGGCCATACATTGGTCTTCAATCAAGGTCAAAATTACAACTCTGGATTTCAACCACAATTACAACAATAATTTTCATCCTGAGATTCGAATCACCTAAGTTCCAGGCAGAACACAAAAGCAGGTATGTAGTTTTCTCCAAAGCACTGATTTCCTTCAACAGCTGATATAGATTGGCTTACTTTTGATGCTTGAGCTTGAAGAAACAGACTGGAGCACTGATGGCAACATCACCTGTCTGTGCATGCTCTCTTAGCCTGCCACGCTCCTAACCTATCACTTTTTACACTTAACACTTGGCTCCTAACCTATCTCTTTTTTCTCATGTGTCTCTGAAGTAGTTTTCCCTCTCATCTTAACCTTTGCCATGAGGGAAAATTATGTAACCTACTCTGCATGCAGTCAAACATTTGAAGCCTTGTACCTAACAGTGACTTAAAAACATTCCTGTTTTACCCTTTGTGTTCATTTGAACATTCAATCTGAATTCCATGCGCTTAAGCAGAAATACAAACCAGAATATGAAATAGTCAGACATAGCACAGACATTTTCTTATTTTGTCACAACAACCCAAAACATCAGTTTTATGCATGACTGACAGGCCACTCATCTCCCTGGTGCAATAGTTAAGCTCTGCTCTTGCGACACCCACCTTGTCCCTTATAAACATAATCTATAGAAAAGGCTTTGCTAGCAGTGAACAATCTGGAAAGGAACTCAACATCACCGAAAAAATAATTCTGAAATTTTCAGTTCCAAGTAACAATAATGAACCACCTATCACAGTGTTAAATCTGAAATTAACAGTAAATCAAATGACATTCCTCCTTTACATTTGGAGGCTGTAGAATTCTTATAACAATTTAGGATGACACAGACTAACAGCTCAGGAACGTCACTGTCATGTCTGAACACCTTTTGCCAGCCTGCAGCAATCAAGAAATGGATGCACCACCATTTCAAAGTATACTGGTAATTGTGTAATTTCACCAAGTGTGAATATTGTGAGCTTACAGCTCTGTAAAACTTGCAGGCAACTGTTTCCTAGAAATCCGTTGCCATGTGCAGACACAAACAACCAAGCTGTCTATGTCACTGGAGATATGTAGGTAGCAGTGGACAGGTACCTCCAAACAATAAGACAATAGTTAAAAGACTAAGCTCAAAGAATGAATATGTACCTTGTTCCTCTTATCTCCTACCCTTTCCCCCTTTCTCAGGAGCAAAAAAATCTGAGCCCAGACACTGTGAATTCATGAAATTTCCAGCCTCTTCTACCTAGTAACAGCCCCATATGAAAACTAAATTCTCAAGGACTCACTATGGAAACAGGATCTGCCACAACTGTATTCTGTGATTCAGGAGTAAAGTAGGGCAGCCAGCTCAGGCAGAAACTGCAGAATAGCTCTATATTATGCTCTTTATTGCTGTAGTACTAAAATGCAGCAGTTTCTAAGCTCACGCTGTCTATCTTGGCCATCTAAATTATTCAAAAATTCCTTAAAGAAATGTGCATCATCCTTATGCTAGTAGCAAGTAATCAAACAAACTCGAACACAATCTGGCTCAGCAGAAAGGACACTAAGGCTATCACCCAGGGCTTTTATTCTGTTCAAGATTCTGCCACTGACTCCCTGTTCAGCCTTGAACAAAAAACCTTCAGCTACAGCTTCTTCACCTGCAAAACGAGAACTGTGATAGCATTTTCTCTCCTCTGTTGAGTGATTAGACAGATCCAAAACAGCATAATTGTAAGGAGGTGCAAGGTGTTACCTCTGGACCTTCTCTGTGAGTTTTTTTCTCATCTGCTCTGCTTGGATTGCAAATAGCCATGGCTCCAAAGCGTTAGTAGACCTTGTGACACTATCAAAAAATCTTCGTGCTTTGCTCGCACTGTGAGACTTCCTTTGGATGTGGATGTATGACCTCCAAAGAGATTGGTTGCTAGGATACCGTTTCAGAGCCTCTGTTAGTGCCTCTCGCAGGGGATTCAAAGGATAAAAACTAATTTTCATGTGGAATCTCAGTAAATTTGTATGCAGCAGTGTGACAGCTTCAAGAGCAGTGGGAAAATTTAGAATGCCAAAATTCTCTCCAGTATTTTCACATTTCTGGGAAGCAGAAGCTTCAAGTTTTTCTGAAGCCTGCGTATATATTAATACTGCAGCATCAATCCCAACAGTCAAATACTGAAACAGTGCATAACAACCAACCAGGTTAACCAGCTGATCACTATCATCGACCTGATCCTGATCAGAAACTGGGGTTTTACTTAAATAATCTTGCAATGCATGCTCATATGTTTTACGAGCTTTCAAGACATTCACAGGTAACACTTGTCCACTATAGGGCACATATGGTCCATTTTCAGTCAATTTGGTCAATATATGAACAGCACGTGACATAACAGCTCCTTCTATACTTTCTAGCAGTTCCACTTCTAGCTGAGCATAAAGCAGGCTGAGGCTGCAGAGCTGAGCACTCTTCAATCCTCCTGTCCCTGCTGTGCAAAGAGCTGTGTCAAACACCTTCCTGGAATCATCTGTGTTACCAAGCAGCCATTCTAGGTAGGCATAGAGTTTCCAGAGAGAAAGGTTGTTTCGGTTGTCAGGTGCTTTAAGGAAATTCTTGGCCAACTTTTTACTCTTCCTCCCTTGTGCTTTTAGCTTCTTTTTCTTTTTTGCTTGGAGACACTGAATTACCTGCAGGGGAAAATAAACAGAGCATATCTTGAGAGGGATGGAAGAAGAAAGGAGAAAAAAAACCTTCACAGCAATTTTTATAATATAATTATAAAATTATTATTATCATATAATAATATTTATGCAAAACGTAAAAAAATAGTTTGCTACAGGTATGCCACTCTTTAGCATGTACTGAAGAAAAGGGGTTTTTGGGTTTTTTTCCCTCGTGCAATCTTAACTGGCATTTCCTGATTTCAATACTTAGTCCTGCAAGACAATTTTCATCAAGGTTTTATTAACTTCAATATAAACATTAATACAGAAGAAAGCCACACATCACAACATTGATTATATGCAGAGTCCTCATTACCTTAGATATTTCGTACTGTAGCCAACAAATGGCCAGGTTAGATTTTTCCTTTCCTGTTAATATCTGGGACAGAACATGGAAGACATTCTGTATGAACTCCTCTCCTTCTTTATAGTGGCCTATCTGACGTGTGCCTCGTGACATCGTATCCATATGACCAATACTGTTGAATCCAGAAAGTGGAAAATCAACAGAAGTCAGCGGTTTATCATCATAAAGCACACTGTCAAAGATGTTATTTTCATCCATGGCAATATAGAGACTGGAAGGAAAGAGTTTACTTGTACAGGGAACTCCCAGGAATTGCAAAAAAGAGTACAGTAGTTGATGTTGAAGCTTTGGCTTAGAAAGACGGATTAAAGATGGTCCAAGATCATCAAATAACACCTAAGAAAATGCAAATTAAAACAAATTCCATTAGCTTATGCAATCAAATAAAAGCAGCAAATACGTAAATTATGTAACTAAAGAACCTCTTCAAATCAGTAAGATTTAGAATTACCATTAAATGGTATCAAAATTTCATTCAAATTAAAAATGGACAAATTAAACAAGCAATCTGGTTTTCCTGTAAATTTGCTATCAAGAGATTTCTTTGCCTGTGAACAACAAAGACCTCCACAGAAAACTTACAAAATGAAAGTCTAGAAGACTTTATTCATAGGCCTTTTAACACAGTCAAATTTGAAAATCAATGTCTGACTTGACCTATTTCCTAAGGAAGAAAAAATATCCAACTGTCTGACTTGAAGGCAATGAAACCTTTGTTTATTTAATGCATATCTCTTCTTAAACATATATTTCTGTGAGATTTCTCCACACAGATGACAGGAATCACTGAACAGCAAAGACAGGCTATTTGCCTGCTGACTTTCTGAAGTTGATCATGAGCTTCCCATGGTTTTCAGAATTCTCAGCACAAAACCTCAGGCAAATTTTTAATTTCAAATAAAATCTTTTTTCCAAACAAAGAAAAGTATTACTCTTCTAAAATATCCACAAATATGGCAATGAATTCAAATTAAAGGATAACTAGTCCTATCATTTATCCTTGTTCTATTATATCACAGTCACCTGTCTTTCTGGATCTTCACAATCTTCTTCTGTTTCCTTTTTGGTTTTGTCTGGCCTCCAAGGTAACCAGTGCCTTGCCTCACGGGAATATTCAATATCCAACCAAATATTCCACTTGGGAAGAGTTTTATCTTTTATTTCTTGATCCTCATCTATCTCTTCCTCATCTTCATCATCTAAAATCAAATCAATATATACACACACAAAATTATTAAAGAAAAATTATCCCACCAAATCCAAAGGCCAGGCATGACATAAACTTTAAATACTTTAACAGTGGAAATAAATATAGTGTTAATAAAAAACCACACAAGACATAGCTGAGATTTTCCACATCACACTTCTGGCTTTTGACACCAACTCTGTAAGAATAGGAGGGTAGGAAACTTCCAAAGTTTTAGAAGCTGTGAATCAGTGTCAGCACTCAAAACCTTTTCTCAGAGGAGAAAAGAAAACACTGACAAGCTGTGGACCATTTTTATCAACAGCAAGTTGCAAGCAACCACGAAGAGTCAGTCATCCTTTTGTGCAATTTAGATTCTTCACTTTGTACCTGAGCATAAAATTTAAAGTACGCTCTATGAATACTGGTGTGCATAAAACATTTTGAGAAAACCACTGAACATAAAAAATGGTACTTTAATATTAAACACTGCAAAACAAGTTTGGCCATGCTGCTTTATAATAAGTGGTATTTTCAACATTTTAATTAATGTGCAGTTGAAACAACCCACATAGTTACACACACATACACAAAAGGATGTGCTTAACCACATCTCACATTTATGAGAATCTTTCTGGACTACTGGATACAATTACCATATTTTTCCTCTGACAGCAATATATTAATTCTGTGCAGAAACTCATGAGCACCTATAGGCAAAGGGAAAGCTTGTAGAGATGTTTCTTTTTTATTGCTGAGGAATAAAATAGCCCTCAAAATTTGATGGTTGCCTGTATTATAAAAATCAAGCCATTTTTACACCACCTCCAAATTCTTGATCATGACATCTGCCATTAACAAGGTGAAACACTCCCAGTCCCAGTTCTTAAATTTTAGGTAAAACAAACAGGTGGTTGCAAGATTTGTACTCTCTCTATATTTTTGTGATCAATAGTATCCCTTTTAGTCAGCAACACTATGAAAAAAGACAGCCTTTCCACAATCTAATCAAAGTTTGAAGAAACCTGACAGTTTTTAAGGAACACACTCAATTGAAAATTGCACCTGAACTTCAGGGGAAAGCACTGGTATACACTGGAGCTGCCCAAGACTGGCAGTGGTCCTTTTCTCTATACTGAGTCTTCTCAATTTGTGAACAAAATGCCTACAGCCATCAAAAATAAAACTGCTGAACTCAGTTAGGGGCCAAGAAAATTCCATCTTAATCCAGGGACAAGGGAGGCACATAATTATCTTTCAGTTCCTTTGCTTACTAAAAGCAGACCCAAACTTGCTTCATCAGAGTTGCTACAGGAGGAGTAGCAAAAGCAAAGACTGCTCATCTTTGGTCAGACACATTCCAGCCTCCTGCTTCCCTGCAAGCTAATAGAGAAATAGTCCTTGACATGCCAAGAAGTACTGCAGACCACAAGACAAGGTGAGTCTAAGCAGCAGGCAGTGTTTTCTGCATGCCTGCTCATCCAGAAGCACTCCAGCCAAGTGAAGACACAAGTCCTTCATCTTCTTTATCCCAAAGAGAAAGGAAATGTTTTCCTCCTATTTTAGCTATACCTTTGCTTGAGAAACTGAAATCTGATTCTAGAAATAGAATAGTACATCTAGGTATTCTTGAAGCAACTGTCATCTAACAATATAATCCCACTTCCCCTTAATAATATGGTAAAAGGGTCTTAATGGAAGAAGCTTCCTTTCACTTTTGATGAGCATGACTTTCCACCAAGTACTCACACCTCTAGCTTTTTCAACATGAAGTGGAGGATATGCCATTCCCTCCTCTGATTCTCACTGTAGGAAGGACAACAATGTTCCATAAACAATATTGTACACAGAACATTCAACACATGCTATTACCTGTGAAGTATTATATATATTATCTTGATATCAGTAAATATTTTTTAAAACTTGTATGCCAAAACACGACAAGAATCAATTATATCATTCTAATCAAAATGTTTAGAAGAACACATAGACATACAACTACACATATTGAGACACACATACCAGGCTTAAGAACAACCCAGCCACCCTTTTCTTGTTGGTGCATCCATGCTTTCCAGCCTCTTGCTCCTTTTTCTCCAATTCTTGGTTCTCCACTATCCCAAAAGGGTTCAAAGAATTCCACCTATTGTTTTCAACAGGACCAACCAAAACAAAACATATAAAAAAAACATTTTTGCTGTTGTACAGACATTATCTCTGTCAACTTAGGTCTCCCAGACCCTACAAGCACGTATCGAGATACAATTTCTTAATCGGAAGACTTTGTTACATACTGCTTAAGATTCAGCAGGCACAATTGAGTACTTCAGTTATGGCTGTGGCACATAAGGACTGTCATCAGCTCTTCCCATGAAAATAAAGATTCTTTTAAAAGGTAACAGGCTTTAAAGAAGGCCGAATACCTTTGTGCCTACATCCTTTGTAGATCTTTCAAGGATAAAGATCCACAAGGTGGGGTGGCTTTCAGATGCCAAAACTCCCCTCCTCCCTAACTTCTATGGGACCATGAAGACTTTGGCGAATGGAATGATAACTCAATCACACATCTATGGTCAAACCAAAATGTTACAGTTGCACGTAAACATGACTAGACTAAAGACAAGAGGAAAAAGATCCATAAGGACTTTAATCTTTCAGATTTAAGGATGGCCAAAAAGGTCAGGGCACCTTCCAGTGAATCAGAAGTTCAGGTTTCTAGTCCTAGTGACTTTGTCACTTACAATGTGCAGTCATCTCTAGATTCATCAATTCCTCCTCTGCTTTGTGTATCCTAATCTGTCATCTAATAGGTGACAATCTCTCACCTATTAGATGCTTCTGCCGTGTACCAACCCTTGGCTTGGATATTGAGATGTGACTCTTAATATAAATATTAACAATAAAATTTACTCCAAAAAAATCCAAGCATCCACACATGAGAAAATTCCAGGTTTAGAGCAAACTGCAAAATATAATTCTGCTCCTCGTGGATTTATTCTTTGCTCCAAGTGAGAAAGTGAACTGTGAAAACAGTACAGAAACAAGTAATTCCAGACTGAGTCATAACACTTCTGTAAGACAGCAGAATGTGTGATCAGCTGTACATCTGGCATTTTCCTATTTTCAAGAACTGCACTTTCCAACCTAAACATGGTCCTTTTGAATCAAGGTTCCTTTCCATCCTGCTCTAAGATTTTTTAAATCTTAGACAGATCTTACAGATTATCTTACAGATAATCATGCAGCTTTTCAAATGATTGGAACTGTAACTACATGTATCTATGCAACTACACCAAATCCTCCATGATAGCTATGAATGAACTCTAAATTTTATCTCTTTAAGAAGACACCACTATTTTTTAACCTGTAAGATTGCTCCATTTGTGGGTAAGAATATTAATCAAGAGAGCAAGAAGTGGAGCCTGAGTTTCTGGGGAAGACAATGAGGTAACTGAAGCAAATTGAATTTTTATCCTCTACAGCAGCCCAGCTGCCTAAAGGGTGGCCTCTCTACCACTCATGAAAAAGGGAACAGTTCCTAACAGTTCAGTGGGATGATGCTACTGGCATTTAAATATTAACTTCCTTATTATTAGTGGGGTACACATGCAACATTCTCCTGAACAAATTAAGAGAAAAGTGATTTAGTACTTCAACATTTACCATTATAAGCTGAACAGAATCTCATGGGTCAAATAAAAGGCACTTAAAAGCAGGAAAGTGTTTCTATTGTAGCCATCAAATTAATGGAAATAGGTAACAGAGAACCTAAGAAACTTTTGCAAAAACTGTGTGAATGGAAAGATTTTATATCCTATCAGCTCTCTCCATCACCAGTAAGAAAACACCACCATTTTGGGGCAAAAGAAGCAGGGCAAGTGCTAACTAGACACAGACATTGGTCAACTAGCTCCATTTTTTCCATTTTTAATTATTAAAAAAGATATGAAATGACTGGTTATCACACTTCTATTATATACAGTAAAAGCAGCCATTTTGCCTGTAGTTCCAGAGGACCCACAAGCATTTTTTAACACAAGCATCACCTTGAAGAACCTCTAAGTAAGCTGTTATCCAAAATACTTCCCTATGTCCTTAAAAATTCATCAACATTTTTCTGGTACAGCATTTTTTGTAATACATAAAGACACACACCCATTTAAATGGAAATTGCTACCTGTCCCCTTGTTGGCAGATCTTTTACACTGTCAGGTTTAAAGAAGGTGAAGTCAATCAGAGCCTGAAACAAAGACACTGCTTTCTCAGAATGGCCAGCCTGTCTCAGAAAGTGGCATTGCTGAATAAATATAGCTGTAAAGAAAAGAAAATGAAATTTTAGTATTTCAAACTTTGTTGCCAATTATTTTATTACAGCCCACAAATATAAAAATACATACACAACATGCTGTAGAACATAATTGTTTTGGGACAGTATCAAAATCAGTATAACATGGAGTGTTAACCAGCATAAATGCATGTCAAAATTGTCACAGTTTAATGAACTTTAAGACTGCTCATTTTAAATGAGCCAAAGAGATGACTTTTTATTCATGCCATACATGCACTGTCCTTACTGATGGGAGGTTAGACACAATGCTCTGCACTCCACTGTATTCAACATCTCTCACTGTGCCATAGCCCTCTTTGAAGATGCTCGGCATCATCACAATGCACACAGGAGGTGATAACAAGAAAAAATTTTGCCTCAGTTTTGCATGAGATATTTACATTGATCATATGTTGGAAATATATCATTTTCATTCCAATTATCATTCCTTTTTTCTTTATCTAAGACCTGAGTTAAAAGAAGTTCAGTCTTCTGGTCAAAATATTATTGATTAAAAGTAGGGAAAAGCCCTATCCCTCGCTCTTCAACAAATTATTTGTCTAACCACTGCCATATCCCTATTGCACATTGAATTTCAGTCTCAGCTTAAAAAGAGAAGCAAAGCCCCAGTGTTCCTCTCCATATTTTCCAACAGCCTTCAACAAAGTGTTGCAGAAGTAACAGGTATTACAAACACCTCCATTATGAGGCAGCTCAAGGCCATTTCAGTGACACCCAATCACTCCAAATTACACTCCAATCTTAACACAATAGAAGCTGTTTAAATTGCTTTAAATCATAATCGACTTGCAAAACACCCCAAGCCAATAAAGACTTAAACAAATCACTGACAGCTTGGAAAAAAGCAGAACAGTCCTTTAAATACTACTGTTCCTTCACTAAACACATTGGCTTTGGAGGGTTTGAAACATTAAAATATTTAGTGTCTAGATACACACATGTAACAACATAGGTTAGCAGCAACTGCTCTTAATCATCATCTTATATTTAATACGTGGGAAATGATTTACTCCTTTTATCTGAATTTAGATATGCATCAGATATATGCACATAAAAACCAGAATTCAGCTAGAATATACAAACTAGGCATTTAATCCAATTTTTTCTGCAAAGTCAATGATTATTCCTGCTAACAAAGACATTGAGATTTCTGAAGATATTTAAACAACAAACACTATTATTAAGTTTATAATACAGTCTTCCCAAGTATTTTAACTAATTTCAGCACTGCATCAAACTGACCCCGAAAAAAATTGTTCTTTTCTACTCTCCCAGCTTCAGAGATGAACTTTGATTAAAATACTCCAAATGTAGAAAATGCCTCATCAGGATTTGCTGCCAAACTGGTGCCAGAAATAAATTAGAGTGTAAAATTTTCTGCATTTTAAAAAACGAAAAGGTATTTGAAGAAATGCAAAGATCAGCATTTTCTTTGTGGCAAAAACTGGAAACAGCATGAATACATACTTAATTCAGTCCATGATGCTAAGACACTTTTGCAGCTGAACTGACTTAGAAGATAATGATCTTTCTCCCCAACCAGTAGGTATAATTTGAAAAACAGGACTCCCTTTACACAGCAAAGAATTAAGAAAAACTAAATTTTAAAAAAAATTAAGAATACTTTCTATTAATCTGCTTTACATCAACAGTTCCTAGTAAATTTTAAGTACTATAAATTCTTATCTCAAAATTTATGTAAAGTCTGATCTACCATTTTAAATTCAGCTTTACCTCTTTTAAATTTACCAATACTTAAAAAAAACCACCCGATTTCCAAGCAGATAGTACTCCATACTGAACTGAACACTAGATGGCACAGTCCCCCACTATTTAAAATTACAGCTTACACTTTGTCCTTAGCAAAGGTCAAAGGTTGAAGATATAAGCCTGATGTACATCTACAGTGCTACTCATCTCATAATTGGTTTGTGAAATATTCTGTGTATTAATCTCACTGAACAATTTGGTAACCTTCCTAATAAGTACACCGTCAATTAAAACTCAGCCCAAGAATTACATAGTTGAGTCAATAATAAAGAAATCTCAGACCAAGAAGTGTCCCAGTGTAAATTCCTCTAATCCTATCATTTGAATTCTGAAGAGAAGAAATAAAATACTTGAGAGTGTTCATTAAAAAAATCACTAGAGGCTTAAGACAGAACAACAAGAGCTTCTGTTCCACTTTTGAATTTGAGTTGATTTTCACTTTAAGCTATCTATGGATATTGCCAGCAAAAAACTACTTAGAAAAATATCAGTCTAATATTCTTTAACTTGCTAAATGAACCCTATTTTTAAAAAATTCTCATAGTTGATAAACTGCTTCATGAGTTTGTATTTCATGAGTCTCATATGTCCAAATATGTGCAGGAAAATAAAATGAAAGAAAAACCTTCTCGTTTCCAAAAATAGACTCTGAACAAAACCTTTGTCCCGAGAATCATTCATTGTGGTTAGTGTACAAAGTGACTGAAATACTAGAAATCAGAAACAGAAGAAGCAATTAGAAGTTATCAGGCTGTACAACATCTGTGAGCATTTTTCTTTTGCAGCACTTTTTCCAGTGCTAGATCCAAGATGCATCAGCCAAAGACCATGAGATCTGAACACCTGAAACTAATTTGGTAACCCAGCATCTCAATCTGTAAGTCCAGACTGGCTATTGCATAACATCATTGCTCCAACAGGAAATACAGGACTGGATGAAAACAAGAGGTTTCTTGGACTATGACGCACATGAAAAAAAATGGACTCCTCCAGAATAGTCTCTTTTAGATTGAAAACTAATTTTAAAATAGATTTTAAAAAAAGTCAAAAATATTCATGGTGACACTAATATTTTCCCCTCCTCAATGTATTCACAGATCAATTATCACAATGACACACCAAGGTAGAGAAGGTATAAAATGGTAGAAAATGGATAGGTCAAGTAATTTAGCTCCAAATAAATTTAAAGACCATGCCAGAACTGAGCATGAACTCATTTCTTCCCTGACTCCACTCCAGCATCCTAACTACCTGACTTATTTTCCTTCCAGGGATAATTATATAATAAATTATAAAGTGGTAGATGTATGCATAGAAGAAATACAAAAGGCATGATCACATGGTATTACAGCTTAAAATTCTCCATCTACAGCCTGGGATTCTCAGCAAAATTTCACATCAGACTTGTAAAGTTCCTTCTCTTTTCTGGATTAAAGTAACCAGTTTTAAAACTTCTGAACAAGAGATAATTATTCTTTTCACAAGTCTCCCTTTTATAAAAGCACATCCCCTGGCTGTTGTCTGTGATTCTCTAGTCTTGACATTGTACTGTAAACCACTCAGCACATTAGACTTTAATGGATGTTGTATCATAAACTCTCCTGGGGAAAAGAAGGATCTGTTATATCCCTATTTGGTTGGAATATCTGCTTTAATTCTTAGCTAAGAAATGAGGATGCCAGGCATTTTGAAGAGAAGCTTCATGCAATACATATGAAAATCTGTTCTTAATGCAGTTAGCTCCTATGAAGACCAATAATACGTAGAAAGAACCTTACCCAGCATAGCTTCTTCTGTGCCAGGCAGCAGAGGATGGGATACCATGCTGCCATCCTGTACAGCTGTCAGTGTTGTCAAACATTTGCCATAGAGACTGTTGATCTTTGAAACTGAGAAGGTAGTGAACTGACTTTGACAGAAGAGAAGGTATTTCTTCCACATCTCTGGGTTATTCGGATGTAAAAAAATTAGCTTCTGCCACTCTTTGATCAAAGCTGGTGGTTCCCAGAATTCTGTGCAAAGCTTCAGCCTGGCAAGTTTCAGATCAACATTACTTGGATTGCTTTCAATTGCCCTCTCTAAAATGGCCAGCTTCTTTTCCAAGATCATCTTGAGTGATTTCCTCCGTAATTCCTGCTCTCCCTTACTGGCATAAGGGCTAGGTCCTCCCATTAATTCATCCTAAGACAAAAAGAAACATCATTACAACCTTAGGAAGAACAATCACTAGAATCACAAGAATGCTGACATTTGTGAAGATGAGTTAACAGCTCATTCTTCACCAAGAAAAGATACACTTTTCTAAACAAATGAAATTACAATGTAATGTTCATGAATTTATTACTTATAATAAGAAACAAGGTCTGTTAGAATACATACCTGAAAAGAAATAAATTCCATCCAAGTATTAATATCTCTTGGGTTTTCTCTGACTTTCTTGTTATATTCTTCCACTTTTGTCATCAGAACGGAATTCATGTTTATCCCAGGCTCTTGAACTGTTTGCTGTGTATTTACAGACTCATTGTCTGCACTCTTGCACCCTTTTCCTTGTAGCCACACTGTGGTTGATGAATCATAAATCCCAAGAGGATTTACTTCGGTTGTGTCAGAAGTATCATCAGTTTCCCCTTGGGGAACTGGTATAAAGGCAGGTGGATCAGATGGAGAATTTTTATTACAAACAAGAATCCCATCTGTGTTCAGCATCTTCACATTGTTCTTTGTAAAGTAGCGCTCAGGTCGACTCTGTGCTTGCTTCCTCTTTGATGTAGAACTGTCCCAAGTTATACACTGTTTCTCTGCATCTATGCCAAGACAGGACTCTCCTTTCCTTTTATACCTTGGAAGGGAAAATATAATTAAACATTTTCTAAAATACACATTAGAAAAGATACCTCCTTTTCAAAATAAATATTTTCATTCAAATTAACCCAAACAATGTATGCATAGACCTTCAAAAGTTCAAGAACCTGGTAAGTTTCTGCTTATTTAAGATTTCAACTTATAAATTCCTTCAGTGCCATCACACTTTTACTATCATACTAAGCTTCCTCTGAGCTCAACAATATATGCCATACTCAAGCAGAAGAAACCCTTTTTCCTTTCCATCATTTTAAGTTATGAAGACAAACCCAGAGAAGGAACAAAAGACATTATTTAGGGTTACTTAGATTTGATTATTTTAAACTGAAAATGAGACACCAGTTGTTCAGTGCAGTAATTTCCTTCTGCATCGCTAAGCCTCTGTCCATTATATATGCCAAAAAGTGGAGAGAGGCATGAAGAGAAAAAGGCCCTGTTCATAAAAGCCACAATAATCCTATGGATTAAGACAGGAAAAGACCATCTTCAAATATTACCAAGAATGTAATTTCAGTGGCAGATATAGTGAAATGCAATACTAAAATAATACTTTTTGTCTCAGAAAATAGCTGACAATCCAAAGATGATATAAAATGGAAACAAATTGTAACCAGGCAATTTTATTGCAAAGGGACAAAATGCTACAAAAATATAACCCATAAACTCTCCCTCCTCCACAAATAATTACATACAGTATTACTGCATATACAGTAAACAATTTTCCTGAGAAAATCAAGAAGTGTACATACACAATGCACGAGCCAACCTTTGGCTCCTTTGGACAGGCTTCTGCATTAATGCAAGGAAATGTTCTAAAGGGTCATCACAGTACCAGTAACCAGTAAGAATATTGAATGTGCAATTTCATCTATACTAACTTGAAACATAGCATTGCATAGGACAATGTCTGGGTGAATATCTGTTTGCTAAGAAAATACCTGTAGCTTTTTTTTTTAACAAGGGTATCAAACTACCCAAGTAAGTAAACCTCTTGACAAATCTCCTATGAAATAATCAATACCTTCACTTCTATTTCAGACACAGAAACAGAACAATAGAGACCAAAAAGAGCACTTGACAAAATACAATTTATAACACAACCTGGGATTTCTGACCTCAAAAACATACCTTTGAATCTGCCTCATGCTGCCACCTCCAGATGGCCCTGTAGTTTGCTACACAGAGAATGTTTTTAAAAACAATGAAAATCATGCATATTATACCCATTATTTCATGCCATCTTTTGCCTTTTAAAACATTTATCCAAGAATTATAGAATGGTTTGGGTTGGAAAGGGCCTTACAGATGATCTCATTCCAACCCCATGGGCAGAGACAAATTCCACTAGACCATGCTGCTCAAAGCTCCTTCCAACCTGGCCTCCAACACTTCCAGGGATGGGGCATCCACATCTCTGAGCAGCCTATTCCAATGCCTCACCACCTCCACAGAATAGAATTTCTTCCTACTATTCAATCAAAATCTATTCTTTTCAGTTTAAAACCATTTCCCCATGTGCCCTTATAAAAAGTCCCTCTCCAACTTCTTGTAGGCTCCCTTCAGGTACTGAATGGAGCCTTCTCGTTTCCAGGCTGAACAACCCCAATTCTCTCAGCTTTTACTCATAGGAGAGGTGCCCCAGCTCTCTGTCATCAACCTGGTGGCCCTTCTCTGGACCCCCTCCAAAAGGTCGGTGTCCTTCCTGTGCTGGGGACTCCAGAGCTGGATACAGCACTTCAGATGGGGTCTCACCAGGGCAGAGTGGAGGGGCAGAATCCCCTCCTGTGTCCTGCTGGTCACATTGCTTTGGATGCAGCCCAGGATACAATTGGTTTTCTGGGCTGCCAGCACATATTTCTGACTCATCATCCACTTGCCCTCATCATTGCTCTCATCCACCAGCACCCCCAAGTCCTTCCTGGCAGGGCTGCTCTGGATCTGTTCATCCCCCAGCCTGTGCTGATACACAGGTTGCCCTGACCCAGGTGCAGCACCTTGCCACTGTTAAATCTCATGAGGGCCCCCTTGCTGAGCTTGCCCAGGTCCCTCTGGATGTCATCCTGTCCTTCAGGAGCAGTAACTGCACTACTCAGCTTAGTGTTGTGAAACTTAGTGAGTGTGCACTTGATCCTGCTGTCCGTGTCACTGATGAAGAACACATCAGGCAGCACTTGTCCCAGTACAGACACCCTAGAGATATCACTTGCCATTGACAGTGGCTCAATGCCAAGTCAAATTTTGAAACAAGCTACTCAGTTATCTTTTCTCATCTTCTATGTAAAAAAGTTGCAGACAGACTCAAGTGACTGTGACAGTTTGGATACCAATAGAGAACAGCGTTCATACCTTGCTATGTCCCCACGATACAAGGATTTGTAGGCCCAGTTTGCAGGGTCTGGTTTCTTGTCTATCCGGAAGGTTTCTGCTGTGGGGGCCTGGATATCATCCAGCCAAATAGAGCGACTGCTGGTAACATTTGATGCTTTCTTACCTAGACTACAGACAAGGAGAAGGAGGATATTCTAAGCATTTGTGTACATATTCAGCATTTACATAACTCGAGAAACATTACATTTCTGTAGTTCACAATAATTTAACTTACTCAAAGTCACTGTACATGATCCACTCTTGCACAGTCCCACACTTCGAAAAAAACAATTAGAAATACACTAATAGAACCATCAAATCAAAACACTGAAAGTCCTTGTGTGTCCAAAAACTGAATTTATGATTATGAAAGGTAATAACCAGATTCAACCAATCAATCCAACCAATTGCTTGGCACACTATAATCCAAAAGCCACATATTACTACTTTCAAAATTCACTCTTGTCTTGGTAAGATGTTACAATCAAGAAAAGTAAGACAATCTGTAAAAGGATTGACTAGCTGTAATTATGCCCATGTATTTGATAAAACCATGTGTATCAAAGTGGTTTATGGATTACAGCTATACAAATGAATTTAAGTGGGAATTGCCACCTGCCTCTGAACTCTAGATAACTATGAATTTCCAGTCTGAATTCATGGTACAATTATGTGAGTTTTATAGTAATGAAAAGCTTTCTAATATTTCACAACACTTTTCACATTCAGAATAATTTTGTGGTTCAGGCTTCAAAACCAGTCTTTTGAAAAACCAGTATTCTCTCAGCATCAATAATTTATGGAAAGTAGTAAAAAGAGACACCATGAACAAATTTATTTGGGCAAAGCTGGCTGTCTGGCCCAACCCAGCAAACAGCTTATGAACCACACCGGCACCCTTCCAGCATGCATGAGTGATGGGACTGAGCAGAATGGGTTCAGCACCCAAGTAATTTCTACTTCCTTCCTCACAGTCCAGGAAGCTTTAGCCACTACAAGCCAATAAATGTTCTCATAAAGGAGGAGCCACGTCTGTCTAGAGGTATCAGACAACATCTGCAGTACCTCTGCCACTCTTCCACAGGGAAACAATGTTACCTTGGCACAGACACATGGCACAAACCTGCGCTTTCAGCTCCTGATTAATCTCCCTTGAGAAAAGTAGTAAATTGGGGGAAATTCAAAGACTACCCAGACTACATAAATTGTAACAACAATTCCTTAATGTCACCAAAGCCTCGCTCTATCCACAGGAGTAGCTGCAGTGTGGTGAGTTAGAGCCAGATCTGCTGATGCCAAAGAAAGCACAGGAGCCAGGGAATCAGAGAGAGGCAAAATGGCTGCTCAAACTAGCAAACATGGTGAGAACCAGGAGAAGGTGACTCACAGCCAGCTGGATAGGGCTGCCTTGAAATGTTAAAAACCCAACAGCCTGAGGAAAGCACAGCTAGGTATGCCAAACCTGGATACAAGCTGCATTCACAGAACCTTTTACTGCTCAAAGGTCATGATAGTCACTACATGCCTATTTTCTTGTTTCATAAAAAATGACATCTCCACAAATTACACAGTACTTTAGAGCTCCTGAAATTAATGAAGAAGATTTAACAAAACTATTTCAATTGTTCAAATACTCATATAGAAATATTACAAGCAGAAAGTATGAAGCAAAATATATGGACATAAAAGAAGTATTAAATCATACAACAAATTTTGTCTTAAAATGGAACAAAAGGAAATGTTAACTGTGTGAGAAGTTACATTACGAGGCAAACCCAGCCACATATTAAACATTTTGCACTAATTAAGAATGTTTAATGCAATTGCTCTACAAACCGTCACAAGAGACCTGTGAAAGGAAACCAGATGCTTACAAAAACTGAACATAAGCCTCTTCATGACTTTAAAAATTTATTTCGTAATGACCATACCATGCTATGCTTGTACAACAGCACTTCACTGAATATTTTAGTCAGTTTTTTTGATATGATTAAACAAGTGGCTCTAAATCTGTTTTCCTTGCTTTGAATGCACGTCTAGTCATACAAAGCTTAGAAAAAGATGATCAACTGTGGCTGTTCTCAGTTCTTCTGTAGAAAGAACTGAGATAAGCGGCCTGGGAAATTTAGAGGAAAGAATTGTAAACTATATTATTACCTTGCTTTGCACCTGTTATTTACAATAGCTTGTCCTTCGGGATGTTCTCGCTAACCTAGCAAGGCTGGTGATAAAATGCTCACTGGTTTTCTATATGGAGGCATTTCTTATATGGGCATTTCATAGAATAGGCATTTTCTTAGAATGAAGCACTTAATAGAATAAAGGCTTGTTCTCTCGCCTTCTGGACCATGGAGTCTTATTCCATTCCTGGCATGAAAGTGCTAACAGCCTCATCATATAACAAATGGCCGTTACCCCTTTACAACTAATGGTGACCCCAATTACAACAATCAACCAGTGGTAAAAATTTCAGTTGAAGAGACAAGAACAAGAACACAATGAATTTACATTTTGATTAGTGTTAATATTTACATACTTTGCTGCTGCTTCCTTTTCACTACTTTTGCCACTTCCTTTGTCCTTGATGCGCTTAGTGTCCACCTCCGATTCGCTGCTACTGGAATCCCCTTTGGTTTTCTTTTTTGTCTTCTTATTCAGGTGATGCTTTTTCTTTTTCCTTTTCTTACCTGTCTGTTTCAGACTCTCATCTGTATCACTCTCCTCTGACAGCTCAGATCTTGAAGAAGTCCTGTTTGGAAAAAAGTATATACACTTATATATACCTTTACAGCTAAGCAGTAAAACTGTTTAGGAATACCACCATAAGAAAGTTCAGAACATTTTACTCTTTACCTTTATTCTCTCTGGGGTTTTTTTGAGAAAGTAGCAGTAACATATACAGCAAAAGTGATATAAATCTGCATTAAATCACAGCTATATTTTTCAGCTGCAGGAATTACTGACAAACCATCATAATGTTTTAATTGTCAAAGCATTTTGATGTGTGATCGGTACTAATATCCATCTGTTAACACTACCAAATTAAAGAAGATGACCGAGATGATAAAATTTCCTAACTTTGCTAAACAACTTAGGTCATGCTAAAAGACTGAGAAATCTTTCATTGTGACCTGCAAAAGAAAAACGTCCGAATTTTTTTCCCCGTTTTTTTAATGACTTATATAAGAAGTATCAAAACCACATTTTAAAATCACTTCCAGATGAAAAAATCAAATCTACCAACCAAGAAACAATTTTTGATGACTACTGAACTAACGTTATCATATAACACAGTATAATGTAACAACACTATGTACAAAGACAACCCAATTATTAAGAGATCACACAAAGGACACATAGTTTTGGCAAAACACATGTATATTACTGTACACACCACAAAAACTCCCACACTTAATAATCAAATGAATAATGGAGGTCTTCTCTAACCCATAATTAAAGTTCAAGCTCTTTTTAATCTTTTTTTTTTCTGCAATCTTTCAATGAAAGCAGTGACAACTCTCAGTATTCCTAATACATCAATAAAAGAAAATACTGTATTTCAGAAACAAGGCATCTCAAGCAACAGCCCTGACACAATTTTTTTAGGGACACTAAGGAAAAACAAACCAAAGAAGACCCATTAGCAGATCTTTAAAACGAATACACACTCTTCTGCAAACCCAACAAATCAAACCCTCTCAAAACCAACCAGGTTGGAGCAATTAGTTTCTACTGAACTGAGATAAAACCAATTAGTTTTTATTAAATCGAGTACCCAAATAAAAGGCAAAACCATTCCCAAACAACCAACACCCAAACATTTTTCTGCATTTACTTTTGACAAAGTCCTTTTCAAAGGTAAAATTAATATGGTGGGTTTATTATGCCATTCTATCTGATGGTAACTTGCAAAATCCTTAGCTTTATGACATTATAGTCCTCAAAAGATTTGAAGAAACATAGCAGAATATATGACTGATAAACAAAACACTGATGGCATTTCAAACATGCCATGTATGTAAATGCAAGACTGAGTACAGAAAAAGATGTGCTCAGGTGTGCTTGGAATTACAAAGATATTCTCTGTCATGACCCCCAACAATCATCATAGACAAGGGAGCTTGTATCAAATTAAAAGCTTTTGAACTTGACAACTACAACCTGACATTCACTACTGGGTGCTAGTTACAGTGTAGATAAGCCAAGTATAGCAACCATTCCAGTGAACTTCTTAAAACCAGTTCTTCAGCAAATGTGGCTGCTTAAAGCTCATTTCTGCAAAAGGATATAATCACCCACTTCAGCTGCCCAGCGTGTTCTACAGCCACACTCAACTTGATACATGTAATATTTCATTAGTTCACATCAGCAATTGCTTTTCAAAAAGTAAAAAACTCTACTGTGAAATGTCTGATTTCTCTGGTTTCCACAGAGAAATCACAATGATGATGCTTAATCTTTACGTTATTTCAAGGGTCACTTTAGACATTCAAAAGCTAATGAAGAATGATGATTGCTCAGTTCCCTCTCCATTCCAAAATAACAATCATTTAAATGCAGTTCTGAGAAAAAGAAAATGGGAATGTAATTGCACACATACAATTTCTCATTATTTTAAGTTAAAAGATATGGAAGTGTTATTCATCTTTTACACATGTAAAAGATGAATAATCAGTTCAGGCATTTTTAAATACTGAACAGTAGAATGAAAAGCAGCTTTTAGCTTCTGAATTTGGTCTCATATAACAAAAGATAAGCAGGACAAAAGAAAGAGGCTATTTCAAAAGACATTGAAAAGAGTGAAAAGACACTCTACCTTATAAATGGTGATTTTTCAGGAATGAGACTGGCAACTTCTGTAGTGCGCTGGTGCAGTAACAGTGCATCTTCTGCAGAGAAGCTTGGGTTACTAAGCCAGTCTAACTCTATAGGTAAAGAAAGTGTGAGATCAATACAAATTAGTTTGCTGTGCTTTTTTAAGTTGGGGGTTAATCTAGTCATCAAACAGTTAAATTCACAATAAATGTCACTGTCATGTGAAATAACTGAGCATATTGGAAAGCACTCCATGAAATTTCCATTTAACTCATACTGAAAGCAGATTCCACGTTTAATACACAGCTCTATACATTTAAAAAAGAGTCTGTCCAACATTCATTTTTATGACTTAAAAGTTCTAACTTTATATATTTACAGACTGTATAAATGCGTTATGTAAGATAATCTACTGTCTCATATTTACTACTATATAGCAATTATGGATTAATTTCTATGTACGATATAGAACAGAAATAGTTACATATTTAAAAAACAAAATTAAAAAATTACAGAAAAGCATAATTAAACAAAAGTATAGTTATTGAATGTGATAAAGCTTATACAAACTAACAAAACTGTACTTTACTGACTATGTGGAAAAGATTCTTAACACTATTTTATTGATAGGCACATCCATTACTGATAAGGATACTCTATAGTTTCTTATGCATGGCCAAATGTCACTGGATTCTCAGTTCTCTAACCACTGAAATATCATTAGACCTTTCAACAGTGTGAAAGAAAGCCATTTGATGCTAATTTGGATACGCTAGTCAGCAGTAAGCAATCTGCATCTGTATCTCTGCATTTCAGACACTGACAGGATGTGGAAGGGAAATTTTTTGTCACAGTTTTATTGATATTGATATTGATATTGATATTTCATAACCATTTTCACTGAGTTTTCATTTCTAGAATTCCTTTGAGAATGTCAAAATTTCTTAGCCATTAAATAACAAAAGTTATTTTGCATAAGTACAGAACTTAACAGCAGCCCCTCCAGTGCCACACCAACAGAGGTAACATGAAGAACACATCTGGTCTCCATGCCTCTCCTCCATGCTCTTTACAATCACTTTTGCCTCACTGTTCTTCCTGTCACACTCTTGTCTTTGTGCTTTTGACTACACTAACCTCCACTCCTTAAACAGCATGAACTCATTTTCTGTCAAGCCATGTACCTCTCCTCCATTTAAAGTACTTCGTTCAGAAACAGAATTTTGGTATAAAAACCTTTCTTCTGCCTTATGTCCTTGCGCTGTCACAAAAGGATTTAAAGCAGAGTAGGCTGCAAAACAGTCTGTTAACCTAAGTTAAACACATCAAGAAATACATAAAATAAAGCTACAGTTTGTGTTTCCCAGGAGTCCACTCCCATTACGAAATGCCCCATGAGGAGTGATCACCTCCCTGGCTCTTGAACCTCCATCTCTGTGCATAGGAGAATCCACAATTCATGGCACTGTCAAGACCAAAACACACTTCCCATGACCTGCCCAACCAATATGCTGCAGAACACCACCATGCACCATTTCACAGCCTGTTCCTGCAGCTTGGGTCTACCTGAGCAGATCAAATTGCACCTTTAATGCACTGAAGAATCTGTGAGAATCAAGCCCTGTGGCACAGTCAATACATGGCTACAGCAGGGAAGTTCAGAATTCTCCAAGTACAGTATCTTCTGAAGAACTTAATCAAACTGACCTAATACTCAGAAAGAAGTGAGCAATTTTCGCCATTATGCAACATGTAAATTCAAACCGCTTGTAAATAATCTCAAGTGCATCAGTTACCTGGATACAAGCATTTCAAACATCACAATGCATTCCAAACTTTAAAACACTATCTCTTCACTTGTTATGCTTTTTCTTGTGGAATGTCTAAGAAGTTTATAGTTTTTGCAGAGCAGATATAAAATACCTATTTTTTGATAATATGCATGTACTTGTTACATGTTTATGAGCACAACAGCAACAGCTGACAATGACATTCTCTTTATACCTTCTCAAGCAAAAAGAAAAATTTAAAATGTAGGGTGCATGTCTACAGAGACAATTTTTAAGAGTTACATGAAGCCTTTTGTTGCCTCTCAGGATCCTGAAAATCTGCTTTCAGCAAAATTCACTGCATCGTGTGACCTACAGCATAGTCCAGACCGCAAATAATGCTGCACATTATGCTTACTAATGTCAGCAGGCTTACTTATCACCACTGCTCTCTTCATGCCTACAGACAAATTCGTAATTTATCTTCCACCAAACCCAATTAAGCTTGACTACATAATAGAAACCAAGCAGATAGAAAATTGCAGCACTCTAGAGGCTGCTGCAACTCTGCAATTGGGCAGCATAGGAAGCGTAAGCACCGCTTCTGTCTCAGCACTTTCACTTTAGAAATGGTTTAGGAAGGTTTTTTAAAGCATGAGACAGAGTGGGTGGCTGCATGAAACATGACCAACATATATACATTATTACTTCAACTTTTACAATAAAGGTATGAAGCAGTCCTAAGTGTCTGCTAAAGGCACTTTAGTTTTACCTAACATTAAAATCAAAGTACTCTGGGATCTCTGTATTATGATGCACTTTGGCTTCAGCTTCACATCACATCTGAGCAGAGAACCATCCATCAGAGAGACAGATGCCTGTTAAGTTCTCAAGTTCTCATAAGCTGAATGTGTGAAATTTGATATGCACCACCATAAATGTGGTTCTGAGTTAATATTTAATTTTTACAACTCACATTAAAATGTCGTTAACAACAAAGTACAGTATTTATTAAAACATAAACCAAACAAATTATGCTCAAGTTTTGTAAATAATTCTTCACAAAAAAAGCTTCCAGTATACCAAAATTTAAGTCATAAGCAGTGCTAACAACTGAAATCTGGATCGAAAAGTCAGTCTTACACCTTTTTCAGTATAACCTAATCTTCCAGACAGGTGGCCTGAAGCAACATAGGTTATCATAACAAACTTAAAGGCTAAATTCCTAAAGTTTTAAAATATACCCAAAGCCTTATTACCAGAGAATTTTACCGTATCTCTGCCTGACAGAGCAGCTCCTGTATTCCTAAAAGCTGTAGTTTGGGATCTTATGTCCACTACTCCCCACACCAAATGCCATTACCTGAAAGGATCCTGTATGCAGCTAGAACATCTCTGTACTGGCAGACTGATATCAACCACTGTTATGCCATCAGGGGTAATGCAGAACTGATTAGAACAAGAAGCTAATGTACCATACTGACTGGTCCAAACATACAAGAAATTTAGCTTAGGTAAATAATTCTTTCGTTTCCCTTTGCTGTGGTGTCTAGGGAATAGGCAGATTTAAGGGTGTAGAACCTGGCAACCAAAAGGAAAAATTAGTTCAAATCCTGTACAGTAGAATTAATAAACGTAATTCACCGCTTGGCATTACACCAGAAAGTGTTATTTACTTTAATATTATAATTTATTTTATGAAAAGTATTACTCGCTAGACATCAACTACAACAGTCAATGTGATACAATGAATCCTAATCTCACTTGTAACCTTCCAAAAAAGACCTTTACAACTATGATTTGGCTTAATAAGCAAGGAATTAAAAAACACTTTTCAAGATATCCAAAGCTAGTGGAAAAAGAAAAAGCTAGGGGGAAAAAGAAAAGGAAAAAAAATTAAAAAAGAAAATAACAAAAGCAACGACAAACCCAAAGCCCCCGTGCGCGCTCCGCAGCCTGTGGGGGCAATGGTTACGGGCCGATGGGCCCGAGCCCGGCTGCGGCACCGCCCCCGCCGCCGCTACCCGGCGGGGCAAACACGGCCGGAGCGGGGCCTGCGGCGTGTGCCGAGGGCCGCTGGAGAGCTGTTAAGGGAAAGACGGTTCTCCCAGGACTTTACCTCTGGTGGAGCCCTTGGAGGTGCCGGGGGAGGGCTCCCCGGGCTGCGCGGCCCCAGCGAAGGCCGGGAACAGCGCCATGCCTCCGCCGCCCCCCGCCCGAGCTGCCGGCGGCAAGATGGCGCCGCGGCGCCGAGCGCGCTGGGAATGGTAGTTCTTCTGCCCGGCCCCAAGATGGCGGCTGCGGGTGGGAGGGTTCGGCGCTGGGCTGGTGGCGAGCGGCTTTCTGTGGGCCTCTGTGAATTGTGCGCCCTCCGCCGCCGCACTGCGGGACTGGAGCAGGGAACTGCTGCGGGAAGAGGCGGGATGCAGTTTCCAGAGCCAGCTCGTCCTTCCCACCACCCTCATCCCTCATGAAGCTCTCCGGGACGGAACGCCCGAGCGATGTCTCCAGAGACTGGAATGCTCGGCTGTATAAAAGATGATGCTGTGGGAGGCCAGGCGGCCTTTCTGGTGATAATCTAATGGAGACCCGGGTGCCCTGCCAGCCTGCCTCAGCGCCGTCAGCGAGGGCCCGGGGACCCTCCAAATAACCTCCTGCAGCCGGGCCTTCCTCAGCCTCCTGGCCGGGGAGTCACCCAGCATGTCTGATGGCATCCATGAGCCCGCCTTCCACAAAGGAACTGGAAAAATAATTTTTTATGCTTTTACACTTTGTGCTTTCTTGGACAGGATGTTCCGCTTCTTAATTATGTATTGTCTGAAACAGTATTTCCTTTTTTTTTTTTTTTTTTATCTAGGCAATGCCTGATTCTTGCATTGTGAGGAAAAAATAAGCACCCTATTTCCTTTTTTTTGCAAAATTTTTTACCCTATTAATATACTTCAATATTCTTCTTTGACTGAAAAGGTTGTCTATTTTCTTTGTATGCTAAAGTCATTCCATAATAGTCTCCTTGTTGAATTTCTTTAGTTCTTCTAATTTTTACACTAATACTAATGCATGACCAGAATTTCATGTAATGATTAAGGTGTGCAGTGAGTTTGTTTTGTGCTCCTTTTCCAATGCCTTCTGATCATTCTGTTTGGCTTTTGTCTTCTCCTGAGCTCCAGTATCTGTTAAGAGACCGTTTGTGATTGGCAAAAGATAACAGGTAACTACTGTGTGTAGATGATAGGACTAGCTTCCCTATACACACTGCTTCACATCTACCAAACTGTTTTTTGGTCATTTTATAATTCATCTTCTAAATATTTCAGCGACCTTTCTCAGTCAGATTTCCAGCTCTGCTCCCTGCCTGCTTCCTCTCCCAGGTAACCAGATCCACGCTGCCAGCATCAGGCATGGCACGGCTGGGGCATTTCACAGAGGAAAAGATGGAGAGCTCTCCATCATCTCTCGCTTTGCCGTTGTTTGAGAGAGGCAGCTCAAGAAGATGTCTTCCAAGAAAAAGATCTTCTGAAATGTCTAATGTTATTCTTCCAATCCTCTAAACTGACAGATCAAAACTAAACATAGTTGGGTACTAAGGTATAATAATTTTACATCTGTCTTTCAAAAGGGCTTCTCTTGTATTTTTAAAGGGAAATAACTCATATTTAGCAACAAATTTCAATTACTAATATTATCTTCAGTTTTAATTATCTATTATATTACTTGTACAATAAGTATTCTAGGTGATGATATTGTATAATACTGCTATTACATTTAATGTATTATATTTTCTCCTCAAAGGACCTACTTTGCAGGTTGGTATGTATATGCTTCCAAGAGTGTTTTATACAGAGATTTTAAAAATCACATTATAAAAATGCAATACTACTGCCTTCTTCTTACAATGTAATAAACAATACCTGAATAAAATCTTAGCAGTTTAAATTATTAATATAATAGGGCTATAAAATTACATAGAAAGGTGCAAACATTTTTCCTTCAACAGATAAAATTAAACAGAAAATAAACATATACAAGTTGATGGATGCATTATTGTTAATATTTTCACAAAATATGTCAGGCCGTCTTTCTAATGCTTTAATAAATCTGGTGGTTTATTTACTGATCCAAGTCCTATCTGTAAAATCTTCACTTATGAAAAGCTTGCTGGGCTATCAAATGCTTGCTGGGTAGATCAGTTATTGCAGGTCTATTTGTGATGGACATATGTAATAAAGATAATTGGTTCAGTTCAGATACACATTCTGATGCTACACTTCAAAAACTTAAAGGAGTTTTTTTTTAACTTGATTTTTTCAGGCTGCATGGTAGTGCTGGCCTCGAACTTCAAATTGAAGCCATGGTCAGACTGATCCTGTAGGCAAGTTTGAAATATGTGTACACTGTTCCATTATTCAAAACAGAAACAGCAACAAAATTAATATGAAAAATCTGTATCAAAGCCATACTCTGGACAGGTCTGTGAGGTGTTTAGACATAAACATCAGACTTGTAAAGTATTTTAGGTTCTGCTATGTATTCATGTATACATATATTAATATGTCTGTATTTCTATATTAATTCCAAAAAAAGTAAGGTTTTGATTTTGTTCCCAGTACATTTACTGTGAACAAAACACAGCAGGAGAGGAAGTAGGTATTCTGCAGACATAAGCACAGCATTTTGTTTGCTAGAAAGGCCTGCTAGCATTTTATGCAAGCTTTCTCAGGGCGAAGACTAGAGAATTTTAAGAAATTCACAATGATCAGAACTTCCTGTACATATCCAGACCCATACAATTTTATCAGTTTCTTTTTGCAGAGAAAATAGGCAAGGGATTTTAGTTCTTAAAAAACATGCAAACCAAATCAACCAACCAAACAGAAAACCTCCACCCTTGTTTTTGGCCTATTTTTATATTTTCTACCTTGTAGTTCTGCCACCTTTCTTTTTAAAACACTATAGGAGTAGATCCTCCTGTAAGAAAAATGCACTTGATACAGTTGTTTTATTCTCAAATCAAAACAAGTGTTACATGCCATTTTGTCAGAAAACATTCAACTTGCTGCATAATTTTGAGGTGACTTTGTGGCTTCATTATGCAGCCACAGGTGAAGCTTCCAGTTACTGTAATGAGGTGGGTTTTTTGGTGTCTTGGGATCATAGGATCAGAGGTTAATTTGGAGGAGGAGTCATATTCCTAATGAACCTTTCAAATGCAGCCTATGAAACAGCATGCTTAAATAGTCAGTATTTAAAAAATAAATAAGCTACACCAACAGTAATTTGTTTCCATTTTCTATTCCATTTAGCAATTCTGCATTTTCCCTGGATGTAATGATTTCTTATGTAAAACCCATGCTAATTTCTCATTAGGCTTTTCCCCACAATAAAGTTGATAATGCCATTTTTCCCTAGTCTCTAACCTTTTGAGGACATATGTCTGGAAGGGATGGTCTGAGCCACTGAGTTCAGCCTTCTCTGCAGAAAACCACACCACACAGGTGTGTTCATATATTCAATTTTGAAATTTGTTGGGCTTTTCTACCCACAACTCCTGTAGAGAGACAGGTCCAGAACCATAATGTTCCAATGCTTAGAAATATGCTGACTTCCTCCTTAATTACATTTATGTTTATATCCATCTGTTTCTGGGCCAGCAATTTCCTATGGCTTAAACCAGCTCTCTGCTTCATGAGGGTGCTAACCTGGATGTAATCTATGCACAGACAGCAATCATATGCCACTCAGCCTTTCTGCCACTAAGCAATTTAAAAATTTTCAGTGCTCAGTCCATTGAATTTTTTGCACTTTTCTCAGTTCATATTCTGAACTAGAATTGTACTCAGTACTCAAGACACAGTGGTACTTCTCAGTCTCTACTGGAAATATTCTACAGCCCTGCATTTAACATACAGTTGGCTGAATCATACTAGTGGCTCATAATGACCATAATTTATAATTATAATTGGGCATTTCCAAACAATTGCTTCCCTTATATTAATTCCCCCCATTATACAAGAAAATCTTGTTATTAATCCCTAAGGACACAGCCTTCTATGCTGTATTAAATTCAACTTTACTTCTCTAGATCACCTGTTTTATAGGATTGAAATTTTTTCATATGTCTCATTGTGAGCAATGTCTGTTTTTGCCATCAGCAAGTTTAATTGACACATTCTTATTTTTGTGTCATTGCCCTTGTTAAATAATATTGGCCAAATGTTGGTATAAGGAGCCCCCACTGAATTCTCTCTTTAGTCTCATAGTCCCCTTTCCAGCACAGACCTATTCTCATCCCTCTTTTAGCCACTTCTTTATCTATTTCTTGTGCTATTTCCCATTTCACCTAATAATCTCACAAGTGCAAAATTGTCAAATTCTTTACTGAGATAAAAATTAATTGTATCTAACAGGTTTCCATCATAAAAATTCTGCTGCCATTAAAATACACTCACAGTCTATCTTTGCTAAACTTGAACTGCATTTTATCCCATCTTCCATTTATTTCCATACTGTTCATTAATTTCAAGCTTTATTTTAAAGCTTTGTGTGTTGTTGTAGACTAACAGAATAATTGCAAACATAGCAAAGGCTTATTTTATAAAAGTGAAGCTTGTTATATAGCACCACCACAATACCACAGGTGGATTAAAATCTCTACCACAAGCCTCATTCCCTAGTTTTTTCACTAGTCAGTAATGCTCCCCACCCTTTTGAATAAATTGAGCTCTCCTAGTTTAGCTTCCATCCCACAGTGCTTTTCACTTTGTGTATGTTCTCTTCTGGCTTTGGCCTTCTTTTCTACATCTTTGTTCTGAAAGCTGCAAAATTACTCACTAGGCTGGGGCATGCAAAATGTATAGATTATACAAAACCTTTAGGGCTCCCCCTTCTTTATGTGCTAGTTGCAATGTGCTGCCTATATTGCTAAATATTCTTTTACTTTTTGTTTCAGTCTTCTGCAAGATCTAGCTCTGAGTTAGCTTTGGCAAATCTACCTTGAGTCTGCACCTCCAAGACTCCAAATCATAGCTTTCTTCATTCATTCATTTCCCTTCTCCATTCAGTACAGAGCTTTTCCTTGTTTTTTCTCTGACTGTGAAGGTAGTTACTCATCCCTCTTTCATACCTGAATGTAAATTCCAGACATTTTTTGTATCTGTGTTAGGTAAATTCCAGATCTCTGTCATGTTTAAGCCTCTGATTTATTACCTCAATTACTATGTTTAATTTATCAATATTTGTTCTTATAGTATTAAAAAAATCTCTGTAAAACTTTGTCAGAACAGTTTTGTTTATTCTTCCATTTCATTTGGATTTTTCAGCCAGGTGGGGATGGAGAGAGGACTGTTCTGTTTTTACTTTAAACACAACCAGTTTCCTCCCCATCTTTACTACCTACATAAATTAGTCTAAAATAGCATCAGTTTGTGTCCAGTAAAAATATAAAAAAAGCTTTTGTTGTCCCTTGCACAAGTACCTGAGCTGTAGTGGCATTAGCAGCCCACCTTTTTCACTGTACAACTGCATTTTTTAATCTCTCTTCAACCTTGCCAGAAATCTTCCTCATCTGCATGTTTTGCCAACAACCGAGCTGAGATACCTACAGATTTTCCTTTCTCCAATCTCCATTTGTGCTGCAAAATTACATTAACTCAGCTGCCAATGAGACCGTAAACTTTCCTCAGTTTTCTAGAAAATTTCAATTTGTAAATAATATCACATAGATATCCATTATTGGTATTGAAAAGCTTATTGCCAGACAATTTGTATAATGCTTGAGTTGTATGCAGTGTCACCTCTCTGCCAGAATGCTGATTGCTGTCACTAGACAACTGATATGACAGGCATTGAAGCTAGTGGATAAATACAGAGTTTTAAAAAATCTACAATATCATCACCTCAAATCCTGCCATCCTCAAATACTACACTGTCCTTTCAGCACACTAAAGATTGTTAAGCCTATAAAAAATACAACCTAATATACCTAAATTATGGATGCCATCACTAAGTCATAATACTGTATTAACTGAGACTAATCAATTATATATTTATTAAAATTTAATCCTCTATTTTACCAGCAGGGGAAGTCCTATCACACAGACTGCAGTTATTCTGCTGATATCCTGTTCCTTTTGACCTAAAAGCATCAGTATGCTGCACAACCTTGAAAAGAGGAGAATGCATAGGTAAGTACAGTTGGTAAGCTCTATAACAGCAATTGGAAATTTAATTTTCATGTAGAGAAGAAAGAACATTACTTTTATTTTTATGGTTCTTCCTCAAAGAACCATAGGTATGTCCTCAAAGGTATGTCTGTGCTTTTTTCATGCACTTCTTTTTCACCTTACGTGTCCCTTAGTGTTTTGCTACACCCATTAAATTGCATAAAAGCAGTTGTTCTGGTTCAGAAGGCTGGAACCAGTCATACATTCATTACATGTATTAGGAGGAAAACTAAGGATGATGGCAATTCAAACCTAGTTCTTAGTGCAAAAATAACACTAGCCTAAGGCAAAATAATCTGAATGCCCATACACCTGCATCAGGGTACGAGTGAAAATATATATACACAATTTTATAATCTGTAGTTTATTTTATACACATACACAGGAGTGGAGCAGTTTGAAATTTACAAATTCCCAAGAAAATTGAGTACTTCAAAAATCTGTTTGTTGGTACCACAAACATGAATACACACAACTTTATCAAAATGTTTGCAACCATCTTCATTCCCATGTGAGCAGAAGGTTGGACTAGAAGATATTCTGAAGGCTCTTCCAAGCTGACTCATGCTATGATCCTGTATGAATTCTCTCTCTTTAGAACTCTCTCTTCACAACCTATTCCACACCCAGACATGCACAAAACCAGAAGACAACCCTTTGTCAGAAAGCTCGTAGCACAGGTCTGTCTCCCATACATATTTATTCCCTTTTTGGTACCCAGACTCAGGATGATTATAACCACACATGACCATCTGCTCACAAATGGCCAGGCATATATTGTTCCTTTTCTTTTCCCAGACTCTCACTATTGTACACGAATCATTTATCTCACTGTCTATCCCAAATACTCTTTCTTCCCTTATTAAATGTTATATTTTTTTAATTCCACACAGATTCTTCACTACTTTCTCTCAGATCATAAATTTTGTTAAAAGCTGTTGGACTTTCATGAACCCTGAGTTTTCTCAACTGCAACCATTATCTGAACTACTTTTTACCCATCTGGCTGTATGAGGTTTTTTTGGACAGAGGACTTCTCACCTATTTTCACGACTTCACTTTATTTACATGAAGTGTTATGTAAATATGGACAACTTCTAAGATGCTTCAGTGACAGTTTCTTTCTCCATACACTTTGCTTTTATAAACAATTCTTGTCTACTCTTTTCATTCTTATCCACATTAGATATGAACTCTTCTTTCTACAATTTAGCCTAGCAATCAGGTTACCATTCTGAACTAGAAATCATATATATATTAAAAACAATACCAAAAAAATCCATATAGAAGTAAATAGGAAGTCAGATAACATTTGCACAATTAATTAATGATTAAGAAATTATTGTTAGTGTTCATCAGTATATCCAGAACAACTTCACTAAAGTATAGCTAATCATGGTAGACAATCTTGTGCTGAAAGCAATGTAACACTGCAGCTCTATTTCCTAGGAATCACAGCCATTGATTCCCAATATTTAGGGCTGCTCAAAATCCTAAAATCCAAGTAACTCTTAATGGCATTCTACCAACTCTGCTATCAAAAGGGTATCAGTGAGTTTTAGAATTAAGTACTTCTGAGCTAAGCACATTGCTGTTTTAATGAAGAAAGTACACCATATGCTTAAATAAAAAACTTCTGGCACTTTCACACTGAAAGGGGAAGCTGCACTCCACCCCAAACTATGTTACAGCCTTTGGCAGAAGCACACAGTAGCCTCATATGAACTGCAGAATCTCTAAACACTGTCAGAGCAGCCTTCATTTAGGAAGAGCTACGTAAAGCAGGCTTTGCTAGGTTCATCCAAGTTCATTTATAGAACACTGCACCTTGAGTCTGTGAGTTGGTATCCCATATTTGTTAGCAAAAAATCAGGAACACTATACTAGAAAGGAAAGAGACTCCAATGTTGACATAGAACTGCTTGAACAGCCATAATTGTTAATGGAGGCCCTGTACTAGAGTACCCTGTACTACAGAAATATGAACCCTGAAGACTTTAAAACTTTGTAAAGTACCCTATTTTAAAATGTTAAGATCAGGGTTTTTCTTTGGCTGCTGGAAGTAATTACTTGCTATTGCAATTCAGTAAATAACTATTTCAAAAAGGTAAATTACTAGGACTAGCAGTCACACACGAGCCCAGAGAGGACATTCAGACAATCAGCACAGTGAGTTAGTGAATTGTCAAAAACATAGATAAGATGGGAAGAGGTGCTTGGAGAGACTAAGGAGGAAATGGAAGAAAGCAGTAAGAAAGACCTCAGTTAGAAAATGCCAATAATGTCAATTAATAGCTGTAGCCAAACAGAGTTTTCTGGTGATAGAATTTGTACTTCTCAAGTCAAATGAAATAGAGTATTTTAATGTGTTGTTTTTCCTTGTTGTTCAGGGATCTTCTTCCCTGGGGTTGCCAGCTGTGTTTTGATAGTCAGATTGGGTGGGAGATTTCTCCAGCAGCAGATTCTGACTTTTTTTCCTGTCAAGGAAAGAGCTTGACAGTCATCAGTTCCGTTGCTTGTCAAAAGGGAATCTGTTTCCTCCTTGTCAATGTGCCTGCTCTGCATTTATTACCTTTGTTTGGAATTCTTTTCCTCTTCAATTATGTTTTCTGCACACACGGATTCTCAGCCTCTCAACAAAAAGCGCATTTAGACCCATCAGATGACACTCATAGAAGGGATTTCTGAAGCCTGAGGATCAGCAGTGTCCCTCCACCCTTTACATTTCCCTCCCAAAGCAGGGTGGCGTCCCAGAGGCAGCTCCAAGGACAAGAGTCATTTATTTCTCTGCAACATCTGGCCCTGCCACACCCGGCTGTGGGGCAGAGGGCCCCTGCAGCAACTTTATTTGTAGCCTTTCCTTCACTCAAGTTGTTGACAAAGATGACTGGCAAATCTGAGGCTCTATTGCTTCCCATTCCCAATAAGCCATGAAGTGCACAGTGGTACATGACTCACTGAAGCAATCAAGTTTTTCATAGAGTACTGTGTGTGATTTTTAATTCTGTAACCCTGCAGTTTTCTAAGTGGTGGTTCAGTACTAAAATGAAGATAATTCTTTTTTTCATCTGCTGAAGTAAAATAATTCTATTTATTGATGGCATTCCTAAATTATTTTATTTGCAAGGGAGAAAAAGCCTTCTCTCAAATCTCCAACTACCTACCATAATTTTTCCTTTTTTTTTTTTATTTCACCTTCTCAAAACATGTTTGGTGATCATGAAAGCATTGTTTTATTTGAGATTACTCCTAATTTACAATTGTATAGTTAATTAAATTAGTGAAATTACAGAAATACAGCTGAACTGTGGCTACTCTTTCATGATAAAAAATGGCAGTAGTAGCTTAAAACCTTCTTAATACCCCTGTGCCCCTCAGCTGTGCCAAAAAAATTGCTTGCAGGGCTTCTTAACTAAGGTTCATTAAAAAGTTGTCAGCACTAAGTCAAGGAACTGACTGGAGTTAAAAAAGAATTATTGATTGTGATAATCACTAGCACATACAGTTGCTAGCACAACTGAATGGCTGGCATGGCACAGGCAGAAGAGGGAACAGGAGCAGGGAAGCAGGATTACTTCATGTTGATAGTAGTGCCTGGACAGCAGCAAAATAACAGCCTGTGCAAGATCAAAACTGAGGGCAGGATTGTAACACCAATAGAGCCAATTCTCAATTATCTATGATTAGATAATCTTCATTGCACATTATCTGTGCCACAAATGTAAAACCAACCACCCTACCTCCAGCACAGGTATTAGCAGAAGCCCATGACTGTACAAACATCTCTTGCAAGACTGTGCCTGGCTTGGAAACAATACATTCACCTTCCTGCAGAGCCAGAGATCATAAATTCTGTCAAACCAAAGTGGCCTCTGTGAAAATACAGCTGAAGTTTTTCCTCACTGTGTTCCCAAAAGCAGGAGTGACAGACAGCACGCTGCAGTCACACCACATTGCTTCCCCTCAGGAGCAGCTCAAACCTAGCTGGGCTCCAGGCCAGCTGTATGCGCCTTCATGTGGAAATGATCCCCAGCAGGCAGCATTATGGGAGGCCTTTTAGGTCAGGTGAATTCGATACACATGCAGGGATCCGCTTTGGATATCTGACCCAACAAACTCTCCTACAGGCAACTGGGGAGATAGCACTGAAACATCAAAAGCAAGAACCCTGGCCAGTTTCTGGAGGAAAGTATGGGAAGAATGAAAAGGCCAAAATGTCATAGGTGACACCACGAGTGAGGCATTTACACTAGAAAGTATTACTTGCAAAAGAAAATGGGAAACATTACAATTAGGAGGAGTAGGGTGTTGAGAAGCATTCCATCTTTGGATCAGCTCCAGCCCAATTGAGCTGCATGACCCGAGGATTCAGCTGAAGTTATAAGGTGATTCCTTCTTGGTTGTTTGTTACAGTGCTAACACTGTTTACAAGCACAGTTTCCTACAAACTATGACCACCTCTAAGTGTGGAAGTGAGTTTTAGTTCTGGATAGCATTTTTGTAGCTGATTATTCTGTTTTACTAGTATTGCACCATAAATGTGCTTACCATTTTGGATTATTTTGAAAGAACATCTTTTGCCATAGAAAAGCAAGCCAACTTACAAGTGAGCACAAGTAATTTTACTTTAATGTAATCCCTATTGCACTTCACCTTTAATAATTGAAAATTATCAAAAATTCACAATTAATTATTGTCATACTTTGTATATATTCAGATAAGGTGCACAACTCCATAAAAACAAGTTAGCTCAGGACTTGCAGCCCTGTGTGTCTTGCCTGCCCTATATAGCAATACCAGACAAAGCCAAACAAGCTGTTGTCCTGCTCCTATATTGCAATCTCATGGAATATTTTATTTTCTAGAAATGTCAATTCCTTTTAGCCCCAAGAGTTGCTCAGACTTCTACATCTTTAAGGGTTTTTCCATTAGGAAAAGAAACTGCTGAAATTTTATATGATCCTTGATTTTTTTTAGGAAAAATGGGCATTACAACTTGATTTATGGAGCACAAAGAAACTCACATGAATAGGAACAATTTATTTGCCTGTAGTTCCCAGACATTTTGTAGGCAGCTGTATTCTAAAAATCTTCCTTCCAGCATTTCTGATGTCACACAGACAGAATTAGAGCAGCTTCCCAATGACTTCCTCAGTTCTGAAATTATTTCTAAATTCTCAGAAAATCAGCTGAACTCTGACCCTCCTATTGTCTGCACCTACACAGTACCCAGGGTGAGCACAATATTTTATACAGCCCATTTTGTAAACCAAAGTTGTATTTGTTTCTTGTGGTCTCTGAATGGAAAGTGGCTCTCATGGCATTGAACAAAACAGTTCAACTGTCCAAAGCCCAACACAGTTAGCATGCTCTTCAGACTTCATTTTTTCATATTGTCAAGCACATCCCTTTGGAATAGTACAGAATCTCTCAGCTTAGCCAGATAGCACAGGTGATCCCATGTGGCCATCCACTGAAGCCAGGAGAATTACTGCAGGGATGGATCTGGCAGTACAGCATGTTGAGCCGAGTTCCCTTAAGCAAGAAATCAGCACAAATGTACAAATCCAACTGTGTCTGAGGGCTCTGTTTTGCAGCCATCTGTACAGGCTTCTATTGTTAAACAGAAGTAAACCAAATGTTAGACTAAGTGATACTCATTGATGTCTGCATGAAGGTAAAAAAAATACATATAATTATGAAAGCTGAAAATAACTAGATAAAGCTGGTTTGAATTATTAGAAAACCCAGAAAACATTATGTTTCAGTAAAACACTAAGCACCCACCCTAAGACATGTGGACACTGCAAATTAACACCAGAATCCCAATATGACATCTTAAGATAATATGATCTAAAAGATACAGCCAGTTGAAGGCAGTATGCCAGTTTCTCAGACAAAACAAGGGAGCTGAAATGTTTCCTCCTTTGTAATGGTAATAAAATCTTGCACCGTTTTTGTAGAAGAAAGAATGTGCTTGATTACTGTTTGCCAAATCAATAAGCAATTGCATGGTGGAACATATTGCTACAGAAATCCACCAAGGTCAAGAACTGAGTAAATTCTAAAAATGTACATGAATACCAAACTACCTGGAGCTGAGGTTCTTCACAATAATTCTGGAAGCCTCTTAACAAGTCATGCTTCAAAGTTAAGAAGATCTTTTACTGTTTAAGTTTAGAATACAATCCTTTATGGGGATGGACTGATTTCTCTTACCAGCAGCAAGTACTTCATTCAAGGACCTCATCTTGCCATAGGTGTAGGAAGACACTAACCCAGTCTTATCTCCAGTCTGATGTGGAACAGTATTTTCTGCATCGCAACTTCTGAGCTTCCTGTGATCTCCCTGCTGTTTTGGAGCTGAAGAAAGCAGAGTGGATGCCAATTTCAGTTAACTTTTTTCTGCCATTTTGCTTTGTCAGTAACAACCATTTTAAGAATAAGGCGCATAAATAATGACACCAATTTATAGATTTTTTTCTCGACATAGTAACTTAACTGTGTTTTAACCACTGCAGTTAGAACTTTTTTTTACATGCAGCTCTGCATAAAAACTTGATCCACCTTCTGCACTTGTATTTGGGGCCAGCTCCTGACCACTTTAAGCAGAGAAACACAGCAAGGGTTTAGGCACTAAAGTGGTCTCTGATTCAGAGAAGATCCATAATCCCATTAATTAACCACATTATTTTGCCTTTTTAACACGCTTTTAACACTCTTTTAATTGCAAAGAAGGCTACAAATAGAATATACACGAGCTGTGGAGCAATCACCACTGCAGAAGTCGTTCCAAGTGGTCACTAACTATTCACAACCAAACATACTTTAATTTCCTAAGAATTACACTCAAATTGTAAAAAATGAGAACAACATGATAATATTCAGCAATTTTTCTATAAGCACTGCTAATAATCAATAGGAAGTCAATGCAAGTGGACAAAATTACGATACCATTTGTTCCTGATTGTGTATCTTATATGCAACTGGAATTGCTTATACAACAACCAAAACAACCTCTTAACAAAGGCACTCCTTAATGCAACTGCATGATGGATGAGAGCCCATGATTATGGCTCCGAAATTAATGAGACAAACATATATCTGAACTTAGCCAACTGGTACATGGAACAAGACTTGTGCTGAATATAGCATCCCGCTATAATGGCTACAAAAACCAAACACCTATAGGATACAGAAATAAAAGAGGTACCATGCAAACTTTGCTGGGTGGAATTGGTGTAGGATCACAGACATTGAATTCATTTAATACAAAAATTCTAGCAAATAAATTCTCAATATTGTAAAAATTAAAAGCTGTGGTAACCAAAAGAACTGCAAGCTGGCTACCCACAGCTTTACAAACTTCCATACAAGACTGGCAAGGTACCTGGCACCTTTAGTGATACACTAATCTATCACTGTGGTGCCCATTACTAACCTCTGAAACCATACCACAAGAAGCCAGATATGCTTTATCTTGTATTCTATTTCAACTAACTAGCATATATCAGGTTAATCAAATTTGGAAAGCCATTGAAATTAGTCAAACAAAAATTTTAGAAACTATATTCCCTAACTTGGTAAGAGGCAAATTCAAAGGAGGATGGCTTAAAACTATTTAATATAATATTGAGGGTTGTACAATGCAGCTACAAAGGAGTTAATATTGCAGTTGTTAGGAATTTGTCAGATGAGTGCCACTCATACAAAAATCATACCCTTATGCCAATTTGCTGTCATTCCTAAAGTCTTTCATAAAAAGATGTGGATACCTATAGTAGCAGGAGATTGTTGACATTGTAGTACACACGCCACCAATGAACTTAGCAAGCACTGTGCTCACAGGCTATCATGCTGAGGATGCACCTGCCTGACCATGCTTCGAGCTCAGAATTACACAGAATGAAATATTCCCCTGGTATCAGCATCTGGCAGCAGGCCTCCAGTGAGATGTGTATGTGGCAATGGGTTTGAATGTGTGTCTGTATCCACCTTCACAACTATCCACTTCAAAGATAATGTACATTTTGGACACAGAAAAATTAGCTGCTAACATATAACATATGTGGTTTATGGGTTAAAAAACAGATTTACAGGTTAACTTTTTGTTGACTGAAAAAAAGAAAAGCCTTATTTTGTACTGTTTAAAACACAGTAACATGTGGCATGACCTTTGAGACACAAGAGAACTTCCTCAAACAAAATGCCAAGGTTACCTAACATCTGTCTGAAACTGGAAAATCTTTAGATGAAAGACAAATAAAAATTTATATATGACAATAATGAACTGATTCAAGTAGTGAAAACCAATTATGCTAAGACTTCTTTGTGGTGGTAAGCAGTACTTAACATCATCAAATTCAGTTGACAGTAATCTAAATGGCAGTTGGTGCTTAGTGTCTCTTTTGAGCAAGAGCATCAGGGTAGATATAATTATTTGCAAATCACACTAAATGGAGAAAGTATAATGTAGAGTATTTTCTAGTATAGGTACAATTGGGAAAAATCAGACATCCTCCTACATGTTTAGATTCCAGCACTACTAGATTTTCCAGCAGCTGGTAAAACTCTGCAAAAGTTTACTGAATGCTGGACAATTTGTTTATCTTAAGTGTGCCACCACAGTATCTGACTGTATCACAACCACTTAGATCAACCACTTTCCTAACTCCCCTCAAATTTTTCAAAAGCAAAGTAATAAGGTCTTCCTGAAGAATCCTTTTCACCTAAAAATAAATTTGCACCAGTTAAAGAGAAAATCATGTATAATAATACATGATGTACTAGTAATACATTGATGTACTAATTATAACAATCTTGTGTTCTTGGCTGACCCAAAAGTCACTTATCAGGTTTATCTGACATCAGCTTTTATAAAAATAGAAAATAAAAATAAACAAACAAGCATCATTTTAGCAACTTTAATAGCCGTGCCAAAATTTAATCACTTGGGCTGAATATTGCCATGATGATTGTCTGCTTTGGCCCATACAAACTTAATTCAAAACTGTTCATATTATACTCTAATAATAACAACAGCTGTAGAAAAGCCCATAGAGGAATTAATCATTTCATCTTTAGAACAGGCCTTGACCAGCTTGCAGCAAATACAGCACAGTCACACTCCAAACAAAGAGGCTAAAGCAAAATTCTAAACAGCCACTCACTAAATAGCACCATCTAACCTGAATGCTAAACCAGACAGATCCGACAGAGCTCCCCCAAAAAATGCATATTATTACATTGTTCCAGGCTGTCATATAAACAACCAAGTTTAACACTTACCAGCTTTTATATGCTTGAACTTGCAGTGTAACACCATTATTTGATTGTGTTTACACGTGCACACTTGCATGCACACATAAATCCCACAAATATACAAATCAAATAGAAAGAGTGCATCCAAACGGTGCAAGTTTTAGAAGAAAGCACACATTATCCGTAAAGGAAAAATTCAAACTATTCACTGAACACAAACATGTAGCTCCACATTCTGTTCTTGGGCAGTACCATCCAGGCTCCATAAGATGGCAGACCTGCATACATTTAACAGATGTTGGTGTAATGACATTGCTGTAAATATATTGTTTTTTAAATGGCTGCTTTAAATTGATGGGGCACATTTTCACTCAGCATGTTTAGAATGTGATATATTTAGAACTGTAATGAACTCTGCTTACTACTCCATATTGCCTTTGCCATACACTCTGATGGCTTTGGACATGGCCTATGTAAAGCACCCGTAAAAAGATAAAATGTAGCATCATCACTCATAGCTGATTGATTAGGAATTACCATGACTTGATCAATGTAATTCTTTCTAATAAACACATAATTGGTTTTCATTCCCATTGATTCATTCTAGAACTTTTGGTCATTGTAAACTAACTCTAAGAAAATATTGCTGCCTGGAACACATCAAAGCCCTTGAGGTTATCTTTTAAATAGTCTGCTTTACAGGAGACTGGGGCAACAATTACATACTTGTTAACCTAAAATTGATGTATTTATTTCCTGTTGAATGATGGGATGATGTCACTTCTAAAAGCTTTTTTCAGGTTCTCTGACATGAATGTAGTTCTATTATTTGTACAGTCATTATAGTATTATTATAGTAAATTAATACAACAAATTTGTTTTATGAGTCATACTAGGTTGTTCTGGAAAACACTCCCGAACAAGGTGATGACTTTAGCAATGCTTTCTACTAATTTCCTTCCCATTTGTTAAGATGTCAACCTGATTTAGACCTAAGGTGTTCAAACATGAATTTTTCAAAAACATTATCATACTTTAAATGACCAGGTAAGAAACAGAATGAGTTTGCAGTTTCACTTTTATGTCTCACTTTAGCAAATTTGGACTCATAAACATTATAATTACACAGGCATATAATTTTCCCATAAAGGTTTCATTGCACTTGTTCCACTTGGCTAGGATTACAAGGAAAAGTGGTTAGATTGTTTTTAATATTTCGAAAGAGTTCTTTGGAAATAAGACAGTAAGAAGTGTTCATGCCAGCAGGAAAGCAGTTTGTAATCAGTAGGGCTCTGAAAAGGAAATCATGATAATTTTAAATTAAAAACTGATCTACTTCCAGGTAACTAAATGGAACACAGAAAACAAATTACCAAGGAATTTAACTCAAAATTCCTACACTCGCACATCAAGAACGCCATCCTGAAAACTGTAGTTAAGAAAAAACTTTCACCAGACTGAAAAAATTGGGCTGTTATGTTCATATGCAAATTTGTAATTTTTTCATATGTAAACATGCTCTTTAATAATTGCTTAGTAGCAAAACCTTATTTAAAACACTGCTCCCTGACACATTCATAGGCTTCTTGCTGACTCACTCTTCAAGAATGGGATTTTGAAAAAGAGCAATGAAAACACTCCAGTAACAGAAATACTGAAGAATTTAGATAATGAGTGTCTGTAACCCATTTCTACCTTTAGACACTTATTGTATCGAGCTTCACAGATGTGCCAGGAAGTTCCTGCTGTATTGAAACCCCCCATCGTTTTTAAAGCAGTTCTGTAAGCTTCTTACTGGTACAGAGACGACTTTCATTGCTTCTGGTTTATCTATGCTTATTTCAATTAGAGACATACAAGAAACCCCACACAAGCGGTTATGGTATCCCTGCAGCTCCTTATGCAAGGACTGTAAGGGGTGTCGGCCAGGCCCAAGGGCGCTGCCATCCCCACACGGATGCAGACCAGCCTGGCGTGCCTCGGCACGGCTTCGCAGCTCGGGGCTAATTTTGCAGAAGCATCTCTTTTGTGTTGAAAGATTTTGCAGCGTTTCAGAGAGATCTGTCAGCGATCAGTCATCACTTCGCCGTGCACATCCTCCCCCAGCTGCCACTCAAGCTGGCACTGGGAGCCGCGGTCTAAGAGACGCTTCTCACACGGGCAGC
Source organism: Dicaeum eximium (assembly GCA_013396995.1). Lineage (NCBI taxonomy): Eukaryota > Metazoa > Chordata > Aves > Passeriformes > Dicaeidae > Dicaeum > Dicaeum eximium. The sequence goes on from VWZP01003223.1 coordinate 861,803, forward strand.
GGAATGGCAGCACAAGCACGTTTGTTCTGCCACATTTTGCACCTCTGGCACCCTGTGCTGTGGAAAACGATTGAGAAAAGCGGCTTTGTCTTTCTGCTGCTTTTTAACGTAGAAACCCTGCTCTGAAGAGGTCACTGACTGAGGAACAGCTTCTTCCTGCCAGCTCTTACTCCTGAGCAAAGCAATTGCTATTGCTGCAAGCTGCAGCGGTAGGAAGAGGCGGGAAATCTTCCGCTGGGACTGCCGATGCTGCCCAGAAGGGCCGAGAGCGCGCGGAGCTGGCCGGGGCTGCGGACAGCGCCGGCTGCGGGCGGCCATTCCCGGCGGGGCCGCGGCCGCCCCCCGGCAGCGCTCTGGCACGCGCACCCCAGCATCCTCACTTGACGCATTGCAGGTACCGTGCGACCAATCAGAGGCCTTGACTCTTACCAGATACCCATTGCAGAGTCCCGTTAGCCAATCAGGCGCTCCTAGACAAAGTGCTGCCTCAGATGCCTCAGTACCGCTTCCGTCGGGAGCCGCCGTCCCAGGCAGCGGTAACCTTCCGCGAGAGGATATAGGTCCCGCCGCCGGCCAGCGGCTCGTTGGTGGGAGCTGCCCGCCGAGAGACGGAGGGAGCCGGGATCGGCGCTGTCTCCCCCAGAGCTGCCTCCCCCAGAGCTGCCTCCCCCGGTGCTGCCTCCCCCGCGCTGGCGCTGCAGGATCTGGCAGCGCGCGGGGTGCAGCCGCCATCCCCCGGGCAGCGAACGGCCGCCCAGTCCGGCACAGAGCCCTCCTGCTGCGGCCTCTTTGCCTGCGGGAAAGTGGGGAAAAAAGGGGCTCTGGGGAGGCCACTGGCGGCTCCGGGCAAGCGAAGCGGTTTGTGCCGTGTCGCCCGGGCCCTTGCTGGCGGGTTAATCGCCATGGGCAGTTCCTGCGTGGAGAGCGGGAGAATGACCAGCGCCGAGCCCAGCCAAAGCCGGGTTCAGGCAAATCCCCAAGTGCCTCCAGAGGAGCTGCAGAGCTGCCTGTGCCAAGCTGGCAAATGGCATCTGCGAGAGGCGCGGCTGGGAGCCCTGCAGTGGCGCTGGGTTCATTGCGGATGCTGCCACAGCGCCTTGGGGAGCGCCGGCAGGAGCCGCAGTGCCGAGCGGCTCGGGCAGAGCTGAGAGCGGCCCGGCATGAGGGAAGCCTGGTGCCTCACCAAATAGCTGGGACCCTCCGTGGCAAGCTGAAGTCCCCAGCATACGGACAGCTATTCCACTGTATCCTTCCAAACACCTACCATAGGTGAACCTGCTTTAAAATCCACCTGCTTTCCCATACCCGCCGCCCACGCTATAAATCCACTTCACTCTGAAGTGCAGGTGCAGGTGTAGCCGTGTTTTCATGCCAACGCAATTCTGCCATGCGAGATCGCTCTCCAAAGGATGCTCCCTGGCCCCACTGGTGCCTGAGGTTTTGCTGCAAGGATCTCAGGACAGACATAATTCCAAGAATTAAGCTAGATGACGGCTTGGCACCCATGGACCATGGACCCATCACAGAACAGAGTG
>VWZP01003223.1:863349-887603 GCA_013396995.1 Dicaeum eximium
GCACAAGCCTGTGGGCCATCAGTGCATCTTGAGGGAACAAGAGGAGACAAAGGAAGATGTGGGAGGAGGAGTAGGAAGATATCTATGTTTAAGTGATTTAACCCAATAATAATAATAATAATAATAATAATAATAATAATAATAATAATAACAAAATAGCCTACTTTGAGTCTTTTGCTTTTTGCTTATTTAATGCTGAATATCTTGTTTCAGTTACATTTTAGTTGAGTGGATTGGTGCTCTGTAAGCCCCTAAAATAGAATATGGAGATAGAGACAGCAGAAGCAGAGTGGTTGCCAAAGTGAAATGATCTGGAGTGCTGAGCACTGCATCAGCCCACACACAGGCCCACCCTGAGGATAGTGATGCAGAGAAGTCTTAGATGGTGCTCCCTGCTTGGAAAAATGATGTCAGTATTGGCAGACCTGAAACTAAACCAAAGGCTAACTAAAATAAACTCATTAAATGTACTCCCCTTCTATATAGCATAAAAGCCCCCGTTCTCAGTGCAGTGCACCTTTGTGTTAGGCTTGTGCTCTTTAACAGTGCTGCTGACAGCTTCACAGCCAGCACACAACAGTGCACTTACTAAATATAAGTACTTCATTAGCATCTAGAATACTTCTGCTACCACAAAAATAACAACAAATAGCCATACTGTGGGGAAGGTCAATGCTGCTTGCCAGGAAAGGTGTGCATAAAGTGCTACATGCCTGGGACAGACCGGATTTTAGGCATATTTTTATTCCACAGAAGCTGATAGCCTCAGAATAAAGCAGGCAGAACAGAGGTTTAATTAGGTAGCTGATGGGAACTGTACCCTTGCAAAAATGTGGGGAAGAATATGAAGCCCCATGGGACAGCTCTACTTTTTAAGTTTACAAAAAAAGATGGCTTTTCTTGATACAATTTCTGGAGTTTCAACGATGATGGGAATTACTTTAGGACAGAGATCCATATTCTGAGGGTTAGACATTTTAAGAGTCTGAGCTTCACATGAGCTAGCGTCCCCAAAACCAAAAACCTAAAGGTCTACACAAAGAACTGGATCAAAGAGAAATCTTAAGGGTGATATCAGAACCTACATTCTGGAGGTATCAGATGTCTGTTCACCAAAAGAATTAAAAGAGACGAGCCCTCAGGAGAGGACTTTCTAGGTGCTGCCATGGAATGTTCCCAGGGGAGAGGCAGTCTATTGGCTCTCAGACAATAGGTTGCAGAGGTTGGAATTTGTAGTTTTAGACTAGAAATGTATCTTCTCCTCAAGGTTGTTGAAAAATTTAGGCTTTTTTTCTCCCCGGAAGTGTTGATAAGTTGGAGAAGTTATTTTAAATTTATTATGAGGTGGGTTTATTACTGGTGCATTCACAAACAACATAAAATAGCTATCCAAAGAAGTGAAATGATTCCATAGTTTTCTTCCTGTATGTGAGACAAAGGAAGAAATCTCATTTGGCAATGGTGCTGGCTTCCAGCATCTGTAATTTGGGATGTATCTATACTTCCCACCTCAGGCCAGCTTTGCAGTATGGCAGATGAGAATGCTGGATGTGTCTTGGACGACAGGATTTGACATCCATTATTAACTTGGGTGGTTTTGATCTTGTAGCTTCTTATCCTCAGATAAGATTCTATCCCAAACTTACTGAAACACCTTGAGTCAAGTGTGTGAGGGAAAGGATGGGAAGAATAAATCCTTAACTCTTGCAGATTAACATGGATTTATTGACTTCAGGGCATGTTTACATTGCTAAAAATCTGTACCAGAAATTATGATTCTGATTTATAATTATGATCACCCTTGAACTGCATATGTGGAGTTGTTTAATTTTTTATCATTAGCTGTAGTGTGATGACTTATCACAGCTTCACCTGACCCAAAGAAATTTCATTTAGCATAGACCTACTACAAAATTACAATTTGGAGTTAAGAAGAGGAGGCTTGGCCATTAAATGAGGTATCTGTGGATTTTAAATACCTGTCTGCCTATATCATATATATTCTTATATTTGTTAAGTTTATCTGGAACTTTTATTGCAAAATTGATATCCCAATTTACCTCACAGGAGTATTCAGATGAAAACTAATTACTCATGGTCAAAGGGGAGGCATAAAAAACAATGCAAACAGTTCATTTAATAATTTCCATCATGTAAAAAACCAGTCCTAAGTATCTGTGAAGATTTTTTTCCTATGTTAAGCAGGACAAACTGACATGAGGAACAACATTACTGGGGATGAAAAAATGGTTTCCAGCCTTTCTTCAACACTTAAATTCTGAAGGATATTTGTTTACCATTGTTTGTTGTACCATTATAAGCTATATATTAGTTCAAAATCTGTAGCTAATGGCAACAGCTATTCAGCTTTTATCAATTCTAATGCAGAAATTTAATATATGGAGTATATAGCATATATAAAGTAAACATTTTTGTCCCACTCATTTTTCCAGCGTATTCTTAAGAAATAAAATGCAAACTCAAGACATTCCTAATAAGGTGAATCTGACCCAAAAAAAGCTTGTTTATTACATTATATCACTTAAAAATTTGAGGAATCCACCTACTGAAATTAGAAACAGAGTTTTTCCTATCATTAGAATAACCATTCCTGTAAGTATTGTTCTATACAGAATATTTTAAAATATATTTATGGTAAAAATATATTACTTCCCTCTGACAGTTGTATTACCTGGATTCATCATCAGGGAATATAGTTGTTATAGATGTCTCTATCAGTGAAAAACCAAGACCTAGGTACGCTTGACAATGTTGTGTAAAAATATGTAATACTTAGCAAACACACAACACATAAATATCCTTTCCTCTTCTGCATTTGACCCTTGAAAAATAGTGCATAAAATGTAGCTTTTATCTGTAAAAACACTAACAGTAACAAAACAGAAAAATGGAGTGAGTAAATTGTTTATATCATGAATCATCCAATGTTTACCTTTCTATGAAACTGGCAATTGCAAAAACTGAGAAGGAAAATCCCATTTTCACATATTCCAATGTCTCCAGAGAACTCTTCATAGGACTATGAAGAAAGGTTGAGGGTTTTAAGACTGTGTGGAAAAGTTTTGGGTGTTTTAATTTATTTTACATCACAAGTGTTAAAAAAAAAAAGGTAGGGAAACCTTTGGTTTAAAAGAATTGTTTCATGGTGTTTAATCTGCAAGATATATGAGTGAGACTATATCTGGGTGCAGGTCTGTAATTCCCATATTTCCAAGTATTTTTAAGACAGGATCTTGAAGGTTCCCAACTCAAACTATGCTAAGTTTAAAACATGAAACTTTTCAAATTATTGGGTCTCAAGGATGCCATTTTAAATAGGTACATGAAAAAGGACTCACAAATGTAATTACCATGTGCAAATAATTTAGTTCTAACCAATGGTTAAATTAGTTTCATATAAACATCTAAAACTTTACAAGACAAAAGCCACTAAACATAGGTAACAATCAGTGATTATTCAATTACGTAGATGGCCTTCGAACACTAAATGCTCAGTGAAAAGCCATAATTGTTGTGATTACTGATGCACACCAGTGGGAGTTAGGCAAGTGTAAATTAAATCACAAGCATATAAAAGATTGAGGAATTTGGGTTTTTTTAAAAATCTCTCTCAGAAAAGAAACAGTTACCTACAGGAATATGTATGTACCCATTTAAAAATGCTCCAAGATCCGGAACTTTAAATGTTAACATGAAAGCAACTTTTATTTTCACCTCTTGTAAAAATAAATTATGTTCTAGCTTTTTATTTCAATGGAGTTCCACCCACTTATTTGCAGTCTTAGTTATGCTCATAGTTTATAAAGATACTTGCTTAGGTTCTCACAGCTGCCAACAGCATTTAGAATCATTAATTTTTGTGGAAAATGGTCTCCCCAAAAAACATTGCCTATATGAAGAGAATTTTGTAGACAGTGTAAAAAATTGATATACCAAGAGAATTCCAGTTGACTTGAAAAACAGTACAATAAATCTAGTTTGGGTAGCTCACACATATAACACATATAATATTATACCCATGAAAACTAATAATTCATTTTTACCAGTTGCACAGATGTTGCATGCATATATATACTTGATTTTGGCTTCTTGTAGTTTTAACCTATTATAAACTGGTTATCTATGCTTCTTGCCATAATATCAGCCTCCCAGCTGTGCATTAATGATATGACAAACTTCTGTCCAGCTGTTCTCACATCCATTCTCTCAGGACAGATGTCTGTGGAATGTTTTAATTTATTTTTCAGGGTTTTTTTAAAATTACGTATATATAATATAAAAAACCAGGTGATGTGTGTGAGGTCATGTTCTTCAGTGCTCGTGATAACAAACAGCTAAAGCTGAAAAACACACCTTGTATGTAAGTAGTAAAGTTTATTATTTTGTCAGGTTCTCAACAGAATTCCTTGTATCTTAGGCTGCTCCCAAGGAATGGCCACGTTAAGTCTCTGCCGAAACAAAGACCAACTGTAAGACTGTGGCCTTACCATCACAGCAAGGCAAAATTTAGGAATGTAATGCTAGGCAGAATGGTTACAAGTCTTCCATTGCAAACATTTTATTTATTTTTTAAATAAATTTATGAAATAATATTTTCTTACAGTTCAAACACAAGTCAACAAGAGCATACTTAGAGAGTAAAGTAATTTAGAACAGTAAATTTATCCAGTCAAAATTTCTCTTAATAGCTATTGCATAGCCCTCTGTTCATAGAAAAGCTCTATGGCAATGGGATGGCCAGGATCTCTGGTGTCAGGCACAAACACTGAGTAATTCCATGGCCCAGTCCAGCTCCCACTGAGATTCAGGAGATTTTGAATGAGGCTGTAGAAGATCCTGGCAAATCATTTGACATTGTATATCATTGGAATGACAGGGGCATTTCTTGCCTGCCCGCAACTGAATGTAAACTTTAAGAGAACAAAGAATACTGATCAAGGTCTAGCTGTACAACTGAGTGAAAGCAAATTTACAAGGAGCGGGGAGAGGCCAATTTAGTTGATTTTTTATTTGTGTTAAATAAGCAGCAGAAGATGAGTATTCTATTTTGTTTACATTTATCATTGCCATATGTCAAATTAGGAAAAAAATCCCCTTAGTCAGAATGGTATTTTGGAACATGAGCTCTGAAATATTTTCAAACACAGAATGATGCAATTTAAATAGAAACTACTGCAGAACTCAACTGTGGCACCTTACTTGATCATCCTGATTTTTTATTTTTTAAATAAAGCAAGACAATTATATTCCAAACTACTTTAAAAGTAAGTTGATTTCCAAATTTCATTTTAAATATAAATGAATTATTAACATGAACCATCAAGAGTTAGGAAAAGTAGACACAAAAGGTTAAAGAAAAGAAAGTAATAGGAATAAATGCACAGCAATCCTTCTACTCAAAGGCCCTGTGAATCTTTGGCAACATTCACTGAGTGTTACTGAGTGGCTTTCTAATTCACATTTCCAAGTATCATCACGTATGTCCAAAAGCTGTAATGCTGATAGTTTGTAAGAGAATCTACATAAATTTTAATTACTTGTCTTATAGTCTCTCCTCAACAGATAAATCTAATTCCTTCACTTTTTAACAAGTGAAGATTTGGATCGGTGGAAGAACATATTACATGTGCTTACAATTAACTTTAGGGAGATTGAAATAAAGCACCCACATTCTAAACTGTCACATTTAAATGTTGGTAAAATTATTCTTCTGATAGTACCTTTTCTTTGCAAGATAATTGTACAAATTTATTAGCCCAATATTTATGTAGAATTCAGTGTTTTAACAATGAGATCTTCACCTGTGTAAGACCAGCACAATAAGCGGAACAATTTGTACATGAACATTGTTCTTCACATATCCCTGTCTCAGAGAGCTCCAAGATTCACTTATCCAAGCACTCTTGGAGCTTACACCAATCAAACATTGCACCATGCTTTCCAGAAAGAAATTAAGCTAGGAAAGGAAGAGCCTAAAATTGCTGGTCTAGTTTGAAAATGAAAGATCAATTATTTGCATGTTCTTCCATAGGAAAAAAAAAATCAAATCAAAAAGTCAGCATTACTGTTTGGTAGTTTAAAAAAAAGGCATATCAAAAATAGGAGGCTGGACATTCCATATCTAAAATGGAAGCTGTCTATAAACCTATCATTTGCAGACTAGCCAGCTGCAAATTGGTTTTCTGACACCATTTCATACAGTAGTTGCTATACAAATATTAGAATGGTTTGGGAACCAAACTATGACACATTAAATGTGCTATTTTGTTTACTGAGAAATCCCTCTACATTGCAAACAGGTAACTGTTGTGCTTGCCAACTTATCACTATGTTCCAGAAAGGCAAGCAAATAAATTGTAACTTCAGTGGCAGAGCTATTGAAACTGTTAAACAAACAGAACCAAAGTGATTTTGTCTTTATTTCAAACACAGAAAGTACATGTGATTTTTCAAAAACATAGAATAGACAAATGAATATCAAAAGATTTAGTGCTATACTGCAAGCAGATTTATCAGAATTATGACCACACTGGAAATACTGCAAGCCTCCCAATCCAGAGAGAGGCCCAAACTAAAACCTTCAACTAAAAATATCTAGAACTACAACGAATCTCAAAATCTAAGGGAACCTGTCATGAATGGAACCAAAACCCTAGATTCCAAAGTGGGTCCATGTTTGTTTGTGCTTCCATGCCTGTGAATACTACAATATTTTTGGGGGCTATTACCAGTGTGGACAAAATCCTCAGAGCTGACAGAGAGGAAATGAAGAAAACACTTTGATATCAGGACATGCTTTTGCTGCCTCTCAGTTGCAGGCTTCTGAAGAGGCTGAAGTGACACCTCAGTTGTCGATCATCCGATTCTGGACTGAATTTCGCCATCGCCTGGATTGTGGTGCTTGACAAAAGCCCTATGATTAATAAAAAGGCAGCTGTGCTCGCTTCAACATTTTAGTTTTACAGTCGCTGTCACACACCCCTTATCACCGAAAAAAGAATCTTTTATTAGCGTTTCCACCCGTCCCCGCGCCATCATCCTCTCCCAGGTGCTCCGGGCTCCCCGAGGGAGCGCGGGCCCGCCCCGCCGGCGGGGATGCTGTCTAGAAAATAAAAAAAAGCACCAACTTGGCCGAGATGCTCTCGCTCCGGGGTTTCCAGCCTGGAGAGCGGCGGGGACCCGGCAGGGACCCGGCGGCGAGGCAGCTCCCCGCGGGCTGCGCCGGCACCAGCGCTTGGCAGCGAAGAGCCGCTGCCGGGGCCGGGCTGCCCTCGCGCCTCTGGGGGCGCTCGGCCGCGGGCTGCGGGAGCGGCCCCGCCGGGGGAGGGGCCGGGCCGCCGAGGGGGCAGGGCCGCCCGCCGCAGTCACCTCGCACATACCGCGCCGGGGAGGAGGGAAACGGGCCCCGCTCCGGCGGAGGGATACAGCCCCACCTATATAGCGGGCGGCGCAGGCTCACAGCCCCAGCACTCTGTGAGCCGCGCCGGGAGGAGGCAGCGGCCGCCGCCGCTCGTGGTCGCGCAGTTCGTGCAGCCGCCGCCGGGCCCGCCGCCGCCGCGCCATGGTAGGGAGCTCGTTCGCTCGACGGGCCGGGCGCGGCACGGGGTGGCCGGGCTGGCGCGGGGGCTGGTGCGCAGTGCGCTCGCTGCGGAGCTCGGAACGGTCGGCTTGGTGGAGCCGGGCTGTCCCCGGGGAGGAGCGGGGGTGGGGGGAGCCTCGCGGGGGCCCTTCCCGCTCGGGTCTCCGCGAGGTGAGCGGGTTAGTGGCTGCAGACTCTTCCTCTCCCTACCCCCCGCCGCCTTACGCGGGATCGCCGCGGAACTGCGGCCCTTCCTCTTCCGCCCCTTCCTTCCCCTTTCTCCGGGCCTGCCGTGTGGGCGCCCCGGCCCCGCGTCCTCCCGCCCCGCCTCGCCTTCCCTCCCCTGCGGAAAGGGCCGGGCTCGTCTCCCCGGGGCCACGGCCCCAGCACCGGGCAGGGCGCGCTGCGGGGCGGGGCGCGGGTTTGCGGGCGCGGATCCCGCTCGGCTCCGGCACCAGCTGCACTGCGCAGGGAGCGGGGGGGCGGCCGGGGGAGGGCACCGCGCTGCAGCTACTGCGCCCCCGCCGTCCTCCCCAGTCCCCCCCCAAAAAAACGCAGCCGCGGCGGCGAAGCCCATCGCTGTCTGCATTACATCATGTCTCCTCCTCTTCCTCCCGGCCCCCGCGCACCCCCCGGCCGCAGGGACCGGGGCGCTGTGCGTGTTGCTCGGTTGGAAGCGGCCCACCTCCCGCATGGGGGGCTCGGGGCGGGAGGGGCGCAGCCTCTCCTCTCCCCGGGGGCTGCGGGGGAAGAGCTCCTGCCCCAGCCGCCCGCTGCAGGAAGGGCGATGGGGAGGGAAGGCTGGCCGCGGAGCCCGGGCGCCCTCGCGGTTGAATGATGAGGACGTGGTGTGGCTGCCGGCTGGAGAGGAAGGGAGGGGAAACGGGGACGCACTGCAGCAGTGGATGGCTGCTGGCCGGGAAGGGCGCCTGTTGCGCCGCCGGGCTGCGAGCCTCTCGCCCCGGCGGCCGGGCGATGCCCGCCGGAGCGCATCGCATCATCTGCGGGTGCTGCGCGGCCAGCCAGCGCTGCTCGCAGGAGAGAGCGAGAGGAAGGGCTGGGATTTTCCCGGTGGTTTTACGCTTCCTACGAGAGTGGAGAAACAGTTGCAGACTGACCTCTAATCGCTTTTTGGCAATCTGGGTGTTCCTCGACTCTGTCTCTCCATCTCCCCTTCCCGTAGGAGAAGGCTGACATCACCAGGACAGGATTTGATGACTTGGCTGGGTGGGGTGATGGCTCCAGCCCTGGCTGGGTACCTTTGTCCTGTAGCTGTGGTAAGGGGATAGTTAGTGGCTGTGCCTGTTGCTCGGGAAGGTGAACCCCTCGGCAGTGTAGGGTCGGGTTGTGTCCTCGGGCATCACCGGGTGAGCAAAGGTTTTGGGGTTTTTGGTTTTTTGGGTTGTTTTTCATTTGAAATACGATTTTTAGAAACGTTCAGCGAGCTCCGATTAATGGGGCAATGAACTGGTGCTGTAGGCTGGAGGTTTTTTGCCAAGGTGTGGCTCTGTTTCCTGTTCTGCAGGGCAGTGAGTCTGTTATGTAAATTCCTTAGATAATCTTTAAGTGAAACCTCGCATTTTCTGGAATATCACAAAGAGTGCAGGAAATCGAGCTGGATTTTGTACATAAGCTTTTTGCAGTTATTAAAGAAGACTGTCTTTAGCTGTTAGCATTTCTACCCTTCTCTCCCTCCTCCAACACACTGCATGTGGGGGATTGTTTAATCATTACACAGTCCTTAAAAGACACCTTCTACCTAATTGCAGATGAGATCTCTGTATTTTCCTTAACATAAAGAGCAGATTTTCAACCCTATCCTTTTCCCATATGCAAGAGCTTAACATTGCATAGCTGATTAATTCTCCATTGTATTTGTTGCTCTTTGCTGCAGTTAGATGGTTTTTATACTTAATAATATTTTAGGACAAGAAGGGTTTGCCTGCCTTCTCTGACCTACAAAATTCTGTTCTATTCATAAAAACAGTCCAGTAAAATGTGTTTAAAACAAGTTAGTACCTTGTATCCTTCTGTATCTGTGATTAGGCTTGTAAAATCAGCTTTTTTTTTCTTAGCTAGGAAAAAGCATATTTTTTCATAAAGAACTATTTAGCTCCTTTGAGTCCAGACTGGAGCTTTTTGTGATGCTTTATCTATACATAGGGAGAGGCTTCTGGAAGGATGTGGCTATCACAGTCAAGCTCTAGAAAGCCCTTTTGATTGCCCACTGGGCTGTATACATTTGTCTGCAGCAGTGGCCCCTTGATGTACAGAAGGTCATAAGCAGGCATTTTAAATCTTGCCACTTAAAATTATATATAAAACAACCTGCATGTCAGGATGAGGTATCCTCAACTGCTTGGCTGAGTGCAAAAATATGATGCATGAAAATGAGTTTTCTTTGCCAGAGGTGGCAAAAATCTCTATAACATTGAGATGTAATTTGTAATATTGCAGCAGAGCCCCTTCTGTGGGGCTGGCAGAGGGCTGGAGGCTGCTGCAGTGAGGTGGGGAGGGTGGGCAGGGCTGGAGCAGTGGGTGACACGTCAGCCCAGGCTGTGCAGTACCCCCACACTGTGCTGGGCACTGCACTGCTGGGAGTGCCATGAGCTGTGAAACCCCAAACACGTGGCATTGGGGATTTTGTGCCTCTCTGACTAATTGCAAGGAGCCTGCCTTGTCTCCTTCACTGGACCAAATCGGATTCACCAAGTTGCAGGATGGTGTTTGGTTCTTCATGTGCAATTTCAAACCAAGGTAGCCTATATGCTTTTGGAAACAGCTGCATGGTGTAGGTGAGTGCAGTGTCCTTGTAGAGACAGAATTCCAGGGTTTGAAAGTGACTTCATGAAAGTAATGATAAATCACTTCTGAAATTTAAGGGAAGTGCCTCATGGCTTGACAGAGCTAGTGGTAAACAGTATTCTAAAATGTTCTATTCTTCGTGTAGGCTGATCAGCTGACTGAAGAACAGATTGCTGGTAAGTGTTTTGATGATAATTTTTTTTTGCTAGCTCTTGTGACTAAAAGAAAATATATTATCTCAAGCATAGTGGAAAAAAACATCTTTGACAATTTTAAATCTGTACTACCGCTTTTGAAACCACTCACTTAAAAAAATCCCAAACTAAAAAAAACCCAGACAAAAATATTCTGGAAGATTACTGGTTCATTGCCTCTTAATTTAGACTTCTTATTCCTTGGACTACAGATAATGATATTTTTTTTAGATGTTCAGATTTGAGCCAGGTTCTCCTAGATTTCTTGCAAACAAATAATTGCTAGACTCAAATGAACTACTTAGAGTCAAAGCAGACCTAGGTACTCTTTAATAGAGTAGAGATCAACTACAAATGAAATGGCAACAAATAAACCTCAGATTGGTTTATTGCACATTGTTACAAGTCATTGTCTTTTAAACAATCTTTTAATAAGCTGCCTGTAATTTAGGCTGGTCAGGAGAAGGAGCATTATTTGATCCTCTGGGACTAGTCCACCATTTGTGGCTGACACTAATTCTTATTGTCTGCTGACTCAAAAATAAGTGGTAAATGACAATGCTTTTGTTCCTATAAGTCTGTTAATTGTTAAGGGAACCCAGTGGCTCCTTTTCCTTATTTCAGACAGCTGCTGTTTGTGGAGCAACTGTGCCTCGGGCAAGATGCAGATGCATGGAAATGAATTACAGAGTTGTAAATGCAGATAAATAGCCACATGAAATAAGTTTAAATTTACTGTGAAAATCATGTGTTGGTATTGTAAGTAATGTTTTATTTGTATTTGAGAGTGTTAATTCTCTCAGTACAGGAACAGTTAGATAAAAAGAGGAAATGTTTCTTAGAATTGTGCCTGGCTTTGTCAGTAGAGTGCATTTTTAGTCTGTGGTTTTCTCACGCTGATGATGTCTCTAAACACTGGGACTGTTTCTGCCTCTAGAATTCAAGGAAGCCTTTTCCCTATTTGACAAAGATGGTGATGGTACTATCACAACAAAAGAACTGGGAACTGTCATGAGGTCACTGGGTCAAAATCCAACAGAAGCAGAATTGCAGGATATGATCAACGAGGTAGATGCTGATGGTAAGTCTTGGGAAGGTGCTGTGATCATCTTTAATATGTATGACCTCCATGCCTGGGCTTAACTGCATTGGGAAGACTGTGACATAGAGCTCTTAAAGCAGTTTCAAAATGCAGGATAGACTCTAAACTCAGAAGGATGTCAAAGGTGCTAGCAGTATTCATGAGACTAAAACCAGGCAATGGGTAGAGACAAAGTTATGCTATTTGTCTTTAATATTTTATGGGTCACAGGCTTCCTATTGCTATCTGACTTGACCTGACCTGCCATTAACCTGTCTTTCCATCCAGCTTTTCTGTATGTTTTGTCACCCCATGCTGGTTTCAATAGCTTTAACTTTACCATTGTCTGTGGTTTTGGCTAAGGCAAAAAATGTGTTAGGAATGGAATAGTGTTTTCAATGGAAGTTTAGCACAACAGGAAGAGTATATAGTCTAATATATTAAATCCCTGATAGGTAGAGAGGGCTATTGGTGACAAAGGCAGAAAACCCTTCCCATATCAAGGCTAAGAGAATTATTTAAAATGAACACCAGAAAGCCCATATTGAAACACATATTGTGTTTCTGAACTCCACATAGTCTAGCAGTTTTAAAAAGGAATAATATTTCCCCTGCTCAGGGATGTCAAGCCTTTAGTCATGTATGTTGGTTGTGATAGTGATTTTTCTCTACCTTTTTTGTAAAAGAAGAGTGAAAGTGTATTGGCAAGAGTATAAATTATTGGATTATCAGGCCATATTAAGTAAACTACTTTCTTAAAAGTGTAAGTTGACCTTAGTTGCTAAGTCTTTGCAGAAACTGAAAAGCTTTAGTGTCTGCAGTGGTATGTAGAGTTTGTGTATAGTAGCTTTTTTAGGCTGCAGACCAAATGCTGCTCTGGTGGATTTAAAACAGAAGAAGACTGAGGACTTCAGATGAGTATGCTTGCCCAACTGTTTAAATTTGGGTTACAGCAGAATGCTTTGCTATTCTTCTGCATGTTCATTGAGGTTGTATTCAAAACTGAGTATGAGACCTGTGTTCATATTTTACTGGTATGTAAAGCTGGCCAAGATGATAAATAGTTGTGTATGTCTCAGGCTGGAATCCCTAGGATGCAAGGGTTTTCTTAAACTTAAATGAATTTGTATGCTTCTTTAAATCGATGGGTAGATCTTAGTTGCACAGTGAACTGTTTAATGTGGTTTTGTGAACTACTTAATGTGCCTTTTTGGCATATAGAGCTGAATTCTGGCTTTACAAATCTAGTTTCTTCACCATACCACTTTTCCTAGCTTTGAGCAGCCTGAAATTTAAATCTTTGCTTTGAATGACAAGCTTAATCTTAGGGGTGAGGCCTGGATGTCAGCAGGGATTTTCAGTTTTGCAGTAAAATACCTATAAGAACACCTACAGCTAAGCTTATCAGTAATAACAAATGCCAGCTTTTCTTGTGTCACTGGAATTTGCAGGTCCTTGTTGCCCCTTGGAATGGTTTGTTGCTTTTGTTGTGTGCAACTTTGGTTGATAAGGTAGTTGATATTTAGAAAGAAAACAGTGTTTACAGTTTAGTGAAGTGTGATGTTCCCAAATATTAGATAACCTTGGATTGTAATGGCAGCTTAATATGTGTTCTTCCTGGAAGACACAACAATTGAGAGATTATAAAGAAATTAAAAGGTTGATTTTTGTGGGAGTTATTTGAAGTAAAAATAAGTCTCGTTATTGGTTAACCTTGAAGCATTAGACTGACATTTTACTTGTAGCTTTGGTGGCAAATGGTGTGACTTGTCCTTGAAAAAAGGCAGCAGTTGATTTTGTGCTGAAACAGAGTGGCTGCTCTGGCTGCTGCATGTTATAATAGCAAAAAAAGGCAGTGGTAGCAATTTATAGAGAAGAATCAGTTCATCTGTAAGGGCAGTTAACAGAGCATCTGTCAGTCTTGTCCCTGGTTAAGTCAAATGCCAGGGTTTTTGGTTTTTTTTTGTTTGTTAGTGAAGAAAAGCATGGAAGTTTAATTTTTGGAAGTTTCTTTTTATTAAGGCAATGGCACTATCGACTTCCCTGAATTTTTAACCATGATGGCCAGAAAAATGAAGGACACAGACAGCGAGGAAGAAATCCGTGAGGCATTCCGAGTCTTTGACAAGGTATTACTAAAAGTACAGCTATTCTTCAAAAGCTATAATGATGTCTATATTTTTCTTAGTGTTTTCTCTCTTCTTGTCTAGAAGGAGAAAGAGTCCTCTAGGAGATGCAGAGGAATTGGAAACATAGCAGAGATTGTTCTGAATATAGAACCAGGACTGTTGCAGCTTGGTTCTACTTGCTTTATACAGCAGAGTCTAAGCTTTAAACTCATCCATGGGGAAAACTTTCTCATCTTTCCTTAGAAACAGAGATTAGTGGAACTTAATGCTTGGCAGGGGGAATGGGGTTTTTTTGCAATGTGTGGGTAGAGGAGGGGCATTTTTCTCTACCTTTTGACTTTGGGGGGAATGGGGAAACATTTGCATGGATGCACTTGGTTTTATACTACCCTATGGAACCTTTTGAAGTCAAGATGATGTCATCAGTATTTGGAGGGACACGGAGTATTGCATGTTCACTTGTCAAAATGTGGAGTTTGATGTTGCTTTCATGAAAACTTAAAAGCTCAGCTCCCTTGTTTAAGAGTACTTGGGCATATATCAGTTTTCCAGAACAGGGGTTCCCCTCTTTGGGTTGTTTGTACATGACAGATGTTATACAAGGATTGTGTGGAGTAGTGGCTGGTGCAGCTGTAAAGCTGATGCATGTGCATGTGTGGAAGACTTTACTATTACTTTTTATAGAAAAAGTGTCAGTCTCTAGTACTTTGCTGAAAATATGGGGGTATTTCTGCAGACTAGAATAGTGTTTAAAGCCACTGAGGTAAGTTATCTATTGGTGATGGCCATATCCTGCTCTAAGATAATGTATTCTTCCACTGTATGGAATTTCTGAAGTGGCTTAGAGTGAGCTTTGTTTGAATGTTGCAAATGGGGACACTGGCTTAGAAGTGTCTATTTCTCTTCTCTTTTTGATTTTGCCATAAAACTTCTCAAAACTCTTTATGAGTAGAATTTAAATGCATTCTTTGATTTGTTCTATATTATCTATCTGAGAAGCCCAACATAGTCAGCTGCAGTCTGGTTATGGAGGTAGTGTTAACACAGAAGAGAAAGCTGACTTCATTCTTGCTGGTGGGGAAGCAGGTCTCTTTTTGGCCTTGCTTAGGCAGCAGAGACTAAACAAAAAACTTCTTTGGTTTTGTTTCTGTGTTTATTTTTGAAAGCTCTTTAAAAACATTAAAAATACCTTATCACAACTACAAGTCAGGCATGCAGTTGTTACAGCACAATAATTGTATGGAAGGATATGGTGTCATGCATGCCTTAGAAGGCAGTGGGACTGATACATACTGCAGTTTGTACTGTGTGCCAGGTCTGTACATCTGTCCCAAGTGCCATAAGGCTCCTTCAGAAACAGTTACTGGAAACCTAGGTGTAGTTTCCAAGTTAAGTCAATGTCCGTGGTGTTGTTAATGGTTTTGTGCAACTCTTTTCTCATAGGATGGCAACGGCTATATCAGTGCAGCAGAGCTACGCCATGTTATGACAAACTTAGGAGAAAAGCTAACAGATGAAGAAGTAGATGAAATGATCAGAGAAGCAGACATTGATGGGGATGGGCAAGTCAACTATGAAGGTAAAAAGATGCTTGTCTTGACACAAAACCATATTCAGACCGAGGAAAGCCTGTTGCATAGGGCATTAATTTTTAATACTTGAGACACTAGTTTATTTGGTTGTCCACTTCTGTGGATAAAACCTTAGATGCAGTGAAAGGTGCTTTTTTTTTTTAATGCCAACTGTTTTTTAGACACTTTTGATTTGAAGTGCTCTGGAGAGAGTAAATCACAGTGACTATTTATCTTTTCAGAATTCGTACAGATGATGACTGCAAAGTGAAGAGACCTCCTTTACACCTTTTTTCCTCTAGAAGAATCAAATTGAATCTTTTACTTACCTCTTGCAAAAAAAATGTTCATTTATTCATTCTGTTTCTGTATAGCAAAACTGAATGTCAAATTACCTTCTGTCCACAAACTGCATGTAATGGTTGGTGGTCCTGTCCCTAAAAGATAAAGTTAAACATCAGTTTTACAATATAAATAATTGTACTACCTTGAAAATAAAAAAAAAAAAGGAAGCACTTAGTGAACTCGAAAGTTCCATTTGCTAATGACTATTACACTGTTTGGGCTGGCCAGTTTTTCATGCATGCAGCTTGACAATTGAGCACAGTCAGACATGTGTATTAAAAGGAAAAAAAAACCTAAAGGATCCACTCTCTTGTTCAACAGTGGATTCTAGTTCAATTTGTAGTATAAATTGTCATAGCTGGTGTACTTTAAAATTGGTTTATACCTCAGGATGGTATGCAGCAAAATGGTTGAAGGATGCAAAACTTAAAGAAAATGCCCTAAAGGTTGAATGGTTCTCCTGTACGTAGCAGTGTGCTCCAAAAATAGGATGATTTTAACTATGGATGGCATGTCTGTGTTAAAATACTGGTTTAACATTGTCTGCATTGCACTATAGTGAAACGGGTGTCAGGCTGTTACCGTTCACAAAATTTTTAAAAGAAACCTTCACCAAGGGAGCATCTTTGGACTCTCATATTTTTAAAACCTTCTGTACCATGACTTGGAGCTGGCGGAGTAGCCTGTGGACTTCAGCACAACTATCAACATTGCTGTTCAAGATATTACAGTTTATGTCCATTCCAAGTTGTAAATGCTAGTCTTTTTTTTCCAATAAAAGACCATTAACTTAAAGGTGGTGTTAAATGCTTTGTAAAGTTAAAATATATATATATAATTGAGATAATAAACCAAAAAAGCAGTAGGAAGGAAGTGTTTCTATGAATGACTTGCTGCTAAATTATAATGCACATGTATGCAATAAGTTATCCCCTATCTTTTCAAGATGGCAAGAACTGACCTCCTGTAACCCAAGACCTTTGCTATAAATAAATGAACTTGTGCTTGCCTTTCATATTACGACAATGTTAATTTAGTTGGTCTCAAAGTCGTGTAATGCTGACTCGTCAACTATCAGCACAGAAGTAACACCTCATTTCACTACAGTGGAGAGCTCTGAGCATGCATGTCAATACTGGGGAAACATGTACAGGTTGCTTATGTTTTTTTTGACAGGTTATAAAAACTAGTCAGAGAATTTAAACAGCATGGACTTCATAGATATCTGTGATTCTCAAACATGCCAAAAATGCATTTATCTACCCGCAGACAGAAATCAAAAGGACATTTTACAATATTAAAAAAACCAAATTAAGCCTTTTTGGAAACTGGGGCTATTATGTCTTGACTTCTCAAACACTTGCATGAATTTTGTGGGGTGGAGAAGAGGACTAGGGTTAATTTAAAAACGATCTTGTTACTTCTGCTTTGCATGCACTAGCAGTGCTTAGTCATTCCAGTTCTCTGAATAAGTGTTCTCTGATCCTTCAGCTTCCCCATGAATGAGTGGCAAAGCAGCCGTGTGCACTCTGCTTTGTCTGAAAGAAGAATGCTTCTTCTCTTTCTTTTTTCTTTTTTTTTTTCTTTTTTTTTTTAAGCAGAGCCTCCATGTGGAAGGCTTTTATGCTGGGGAGGGAGGGACTACAGCATAATTACTGACTGTAAGTTTTTGTTTCCAAATGTAATGGGTTGAAAACCGTAATTGTTTGATTGCATTTGGTTTTGGAGAGTATTGATACTGTCTCTAGGAAGAGAGGCAAGTCTCCATTCATCCTGTCTAACTGAGGTGCGTGTGTTAAGAGCTTGGTTTGCTCAGTGGGGGTCAAGGGACACCTCCAGAAGGCAGTTGAGACTACCTGCCTTCAGTGATTTTTATTTTTTTTCCCCTGGGGGGTGGGGGGAGTTCTGGGTGACAAGGGACCCAGACACCTTAACCAAGTGCCTAAAAGTTAGATAGGCTGAATGTAGGCAATTGCTTAGCTATCTGTTTGTTGCAAAGGCTTATTACCGTGGCTGTGAATGCTGTCCTAGCAAACTGGCCTCAATGATGGGAATGTCTGACTACCATGTGAAAGTAGAGTCTTGCATAGCAGCTGTGAACTGCTACTTCAGTAGTGCTTGAGAATGGCTGCACTGATTCTGTAGACGAGCTTTTAAAGAGAACATACTCAAGAGACAGGCAAGGTAGGAACAATGGTTGTGGCTCTCAACTAATTACTTCTGCCTGGTGTGCAGAGATCTTGTCTAGTAGGTAAATGCTTCTTACCATCTGTCTGTCATTCACTCATGGTTGGTAGGGTAGTTCACCTAAGAACAGCTGCTTTTAGCTTACTCAGTGTGCTCTGTGCTTGCTAGCAGAGACCTCATCCTGCAAGAGGTTCTTGGCTTGATTAGAAATTGTCTGGCAGTGTGCAGTGTTGGTATGCCCTGTAACTGAATCTGCCTGGAGGTATCTAATTATTAACTGACTTCAGTACCACATCAACCTCGAGTAAATGTATCCTCTGTACAGGACTTAAGCTCTGTTCCCTTCTGCATAGTGAATAACTAGAAAAATGAAATGGTGTCATCAAGGTCTTTTTTTATTTTTTTTTAAATTTTTTTTTCCTGTGAGTGTGTGTGTGTGGCTTTGGCTTTTTCCAAATGTGAAAGTGTGGGCTGGATACACTTGGTGCATGGCTTAGAAACATGGGACTGGAAAGAACTTCCTGGGTCATCAGATCCAGTCCCCTGCTATTGCAGGCAACCGTGTCATATAATCCTTTTAATAAACTGATCAAGCTTAAACACCTGCTTGTAAGTGGCTTGTTTTCATGGAAGTTCTGTAACTCATGTTGCTCTCAATTGATGCAAATAATATATGAAATATGAAGTTAATCAAAAGGTCCTCCAGCTTAGCTTTAGGTTTATCATTACATTTATTTAACTGACTTTCTTGAATCTGTTATTATTTGCACAACACTCAGGAAAGTGTTGAGTCTTTACCCTCTCTTGCTATGAATAAGAGTTGGTGTGCTTGCTTATTTTTTTTAATGGAAAAGATGGATGTCTGGCTTGTTGAAACCTGTTAGATATGTTAATTGTCAAGGCAAGAAACAATTGAGTTACTTGTATTTGATACATAAATTTAAGGCTAGAGTATACATAACCATTTTTAAAACACATCAACTTGCAGTGTAGTTTTATATTTAATACTGAAATTGTACTGCTAAAGTTTAAACTGCTGTTAATCATATTCCTCTTCTGATCATAATGAAAAAATAAAGGGTAAGAAAATGCTTAACATAGATTATTCATTATCATGCTTATTTTATTAATAATTCAGGCATCGAAACATCTCCAGGTATGGGGCATTTGTTCTGTTTGCTGGGGTGGGCTGGAATGAGGGGTGGGGAGGGTTACTGATGTAGAAAATTCTTAACCCCCAACCATTTGTCACACTTGCACAGCTTCAGAAACACAGACATTATAAGAAACTGTTTAAGAAAGGACCCTATACCTTATTGATGCCTTAGATGCACCTGTGGGTGTGGGGTGATGTGTGGGCAGTGGACAGTGCTGTGGCTGCCAGTCCCTGCCCAGGGCAGTGTGGAGCAGGGTGAGGCTGTGTTCTGGGCCCTGCATTGCACCATGTGTGTGATGTGAATGCAGATCCTTGTTCCCAGGTGACAACATCCCATACTAAAACCACAGTCCTGGGGTTTAGAGATACCAGTGTTAATACAGATTGCTTTTCCCCTGCCATGAAACTAACTGGAACACTGTTTTGCTGCAATCCAGTTAGGGTTCGGATTCTTTTTATTTCATAGTGTTGTTTTGGTTTGGTTGGTTTGTTCATGGGGGGGGAGGGAGGGGTGGTTTGCTTGGTTGGTTTGGGTTATGATGTTTTGTCTAGGGTTTTGTTAAATTTGCTACGTGAAATCTGACATAGGACTGTGGTAGAACCACAGCATATTCTTCTGATACACAGACAAACAACTGGCAAATGAACTTAGGCAATGATGGCTGATGCCCTGGTTCTCCTGACTGACATTTAGGACACCAAATATTTTATTTTCAAGTAGAGTGGGTGGATCTTTAAAATCAGCAAGGCAAACATACCAAGTTGTGTGGGGATTTTTTCCTAACAGCACTGCAATTCCAAAATATTAATGGTGGTGTGGTTTTTTTTTAAATCCAAATACAAGATTGTGAAGTAATGAATTTACGTGATGAATTGTGTAAAGAACTGGGGTTCCAAAGATTCTTGGTGTTGTTGACTATAGAAACTTTTCAAGTACTTAGTGATTTTATATTTTCTAAGAGCCCCTATCAGTGAGTATCCTAGGGTGGCAGTCAGAGGATATTTGAGAGTTGGTAATTTCTTTAATCGTAATAAATTGGGATTTGAACTGAAGTGAACAAGTGTCCCAATAAATGGCAGACTTGCTGATTAAGTAAACACCAAGAAAACCTCTTACAGTCTCACAGATGATTAGGCACAGTTGTTATCTAGCAGTAAATGAGTGTGTTGCTCTCTATCTGGCTGATGACTGTAACCAGGAGCAGAGCACACTTTCAGTGCACAGCACAGCCCTTTTGGCCCTCAAACTATTAAACTCCAGGAGAAAAACCCACAAACATTTAATACGAAAAATAGTATTGTATCACAGTGTTAAATTTCTCCCACATCCCTGTGGAGGCCAGCACCGTGTACCAGGGCTACACAAACAAAGTTGAGCAGCAGCTCTCCCAGCATTGCCACCAGTGACCCTCAAAAAGAGGCTCCAAGTTGTCCTTTCCAGCATCCCTGTAGATGAGGGACAAAGCTAGATCTGCCTGGCAGTGGGTACCACAGCCTCGTTCGTGGTGTTTTCTTGTTTTGATCTTTCATAGAAGTTTCATTGACTGGGAAATCTTGCACAGATCTCCTCTGAAGAGCTGCTTTCGTTTCAGTTGCCTTAGAAGTCAGCATCCACAGAAATACTGAAAGAATTATTCATAGTGCAGCCTTTTCCTGACAAAAACAATTCCTAAAATAGTGCTTGAAGTACAATATGAAAACTGTTCTAATAATCTAAAAATTAATCAAAAATATTTCTGAATATTCTTTATTTCTAGATCTCTAAATACGATATATTTCAAAAATATTCTTCAACAAATGTCATGCTTGCTCTAAAATTTACAGCATTTAAAATGAACACTATTTGAATAGGAACCAACTGAATCAATTGAGAAATCCATAAAAAGGCATTAAATAGCATTCCCCATTTTGCTAGTTTGCAGTGGGATTGGCAATAATAATGCTGTCAGTGTAGCAAGTATTCTGAAAAAGGGTATGGTGAAAGAAATAGATGGAGAGTAAAAAGAATACTTGTCCATGGGACTGCTTTGTAGTCTTGTCCTGCCAAGTATTTGTTGTCCATAAGGCTATAAATATTTAATTGTGGGCTCCCTGGTTTTTTTAGCTTTGGTGCTGTTACTCTGTCCAGTTTTTCTGGCTCCCCATAGCTCTACCCTGCTCCATGCTAACTTGATATTTACCTAAAAATATACAACCTGGAAAAGCTGTCAGCTTGCTGCTGTTCAGAACTTGCCAAATGTGCTCTGCTTGTCCTCAGCTTTTTAAAAAAAATTTTTTTAAAAGAATAATTTCCTCCAGACATTCTGTTAGGAGACAAAATACGACCACTATTTCGAGGTTTTACTGACTATATTGTGAAATGAAATTTTAGCCCAGAGTATTTAGCTGTCTAGGAATCTCTGTGCAACATCAACAAAATTAGTTCCTCAAGGGTTTTGACATAAAATTTGATAGGTATTTCCTAATAACTCAGTTGTTCTTTTGATATTAATAAATAAAGATTCCCCCACAAATATACCAGATGCCCTGCCAATCAGTGTATGATGCTGTCCACCTTACATAGCTGAATTAAAGACAAGTAGATTCAATCAGTAAATTAAGTCAGTAAGTAAAACAGATTTTTAGTATCAAAGAAGATATCTTCTACTATTGTACAGTTACAAAAGCATAGCTAAAGTGTGAAAATAGCCTTGCTGATTTATTTTCCATCAAATTAATTTATAGAGAAAGGTAATTTCTTAAATACCTGAGGTTATTATTCTTTTCTGTATTAAACTCTTGCACACATGGAAAATACTATCAAAGAAAAACGGTCTTAGAGCTACAAAATTAAGTACTCAAAATTTTTAAAAATGCCAAACAATTCAGGTTATCCATGAAACTCGAGACTGGCCTATTGCAAAACATCATGACACTGTCTTATGTCATTCTGTACTGCCCTCAGCAGCTTTCCATCAATGTATTAAGCATTTCATTGCAACTTTCCTTTTGAATGCAGCATTCCATCCATACCCTAGTCACTACCCACTACCCAGCTCTTGCTCCAAAGTCAGAATTATTATTTTCCTATGGCACTTAGGTGTCTGAGCGCTTCACAAATGCTGTGTTCGCTTAAGGACACACAGTGAATTGAGGACATGCTTTATCCTCACCAACAAAAGGAGCCCAGGTGCACTGAAGTCCAAAGCAGTATTTCTGAGAGCTCAATCTGAGACATTTTCATTTGTCACAATCATAATCGTGCCTTATGTGTGGTACAAAGACACTTTGTCAGTAAGAGCATCTTTTAAGTCTGAAAACCAGCCTAAGCCTCTGGGTCAGGCCGTTGTTGTCCAACGTTCTTGGAAGAAGCGACCGTCTGTAGACAGCTGAGTTTGAGTGCTCGATCCCACCCCACACAGGGCTCCATGCAGGGACCAACAGTGCTGCTTTTCCAGGGCAGCTGTGGCCTGCACTGCCCAAGAGCTCAGCTTCCTTCCTTCAGCCCCCACATCACTCGCTATGTGTTGCCTTGTTCATGCAAAAGAAGAAAAAACATCAACTATGCAGCATTTCTTTCATTGCACCACACCAATTCATGCCCAGAGCAGCAGGGAAGAGAACAAACTGGAGAAAACAGGATAATTTCATGCTAGGACCACAAAATAGGAGGGTGCTGGTGGAGGTGATGGTTTGTGAAGGGAGAATAGGGGGAATAAAAGTGGCAAGCCCCCTCAATTGCAGCACTTTGTGCTTTCCAGCATAACCTTGTACTTTTGTTGCTGTTTCAATCCTGTAATTTATTACCACAAAAGGGAAAGCAGAACTACACCCCCAGCACAGGAAACTCGGTTGTGTGGCATCCTGGTGACACCCCAGTGAGTCATCATCTGAGCTGCTGCCACTGGGTTCTGCACAGATCTCTGTGACCTCTTGAGGTAGCAGAGGAACAGCAAGCAAAACTCTTCTGTGCTTCCTCAGCCAACCCAACATGGGGAGGGAGCGCTTTGCCCACACATTTGCAGAGGAAAGGTGGATTCAGGATTGTGGGAGCAGCTCAGGGCTCTGCAGGAAGCTTTTGCACCCATCCCCTGTAACCATGACCCCATACCTCCTGTTCTCTTCCTGTCCTGGCTGCTCCCTTCCTCTCTGTTTTATTTTCTGTGTCAGGCCCAGCTTGTACCTGTCAGACTTTTCCAGGTTTCCTCGTCCCACAGTCCTTGCTTCTTTTTCATTTCTGCACTCATGGGCTAACCCCATGTGGGGACTCTGCCCCACTAGTCACTGGCTTCTCCCCTCCCCAGTGGGATGGGGCAGAGAATCAGAAGAATAAAAGTGAGAAAATTAATGGGTTGGGATTTAGAGAATTTGATCAGGAGGATCATGCATGTACACAAATAAAGCAAAACAAGGAATTAATTCACTACTCCCCATGGGCAGGCAGGTGTTCAGCCATCCCTAGGAAAGCAGGGCTCCATCCCACATGATGATTATTTGAGAAAACAAACACAGTAACTCCAACAAATCCCCCCAGACTTTATTGCTGAGCATGGTACCATATGCTATGGAATATCACAGAGTGGTTTAGGTTGGAAGAGACCTAAAAGATCATGTAATTACAACCCCTCTTCCACTAGACTGGATTGCTCAAAGCCCCATCCAGCCTGGCCTTGAACATGGCCAGGGATGGGGCATCCCCAGTTTTTCTGGGCAGTTCCCATTGGACAGTTGAAGTTGGCTCACCTGGCTGCATTCCCTGGCCTGCTTGCTGCTGGTGTGGGGTGAGAGGCTGAAAAAGTCTTGGTGTTGTGCAAGCACTGCTCAGTGACAGCTAAAACATCCCTTTGTTATCAACATTTTTTGTGTCACAAATCCAAAACCAAGCACCATACATGCAACCATGAAGAAAATGAACTCTACCCCAGCCCAAACCAGTACATCAACCCATCTATTTCTCTCACTGATGAGGGCTGCCAATGATATATCATCTTCTTCTAGATCTCCATTCCCACAACTTTTGGTCCTAATTAGTTGATTTCTCACCAAACAGCTTTATTCTCTTTGTTGCCTAAGACAGGGTGATCACTCAGGTCAGGGCACAGACTAAAGTTTTCCTGTGCTCATCTCAGGCTCCAGTTTGCAGGTGTGAATCTGAGCCTTGCCTGACTTGCTTGACTCACAGTAGGAGAGATCTGTGGTTGCAAAAA